>JAUMJK010000828.1:0-307043 GCA_033558105.1 Coccyzus lansbergi
AGAAGAGAGGAGAGGAGAGGAGAGGAGAGGAGAGGAGAGGAGAGGAGAGGAGAGGAGAGGAGAGGAGAAGAGGAAAAATCACTGTGAGAAAATGAAAATATAAAAGATGATTGAAGCAGGGTCCAGATAGGGATTATGGGGAAGGAGAGATGTGGGAAGGAGGAGCTCTGGGCACTCAGAATTCAGGGAATCTGCTTCAGGAAAGCACTTAGCATTGTCTGGAGTCCAGGAATTCACCACCTTAAGCAGGCACTTTAATGGAACTTGAGCACAGGCTTAATGCCCGAGCACCTTCAGTGCCCGAGCACCTTCAGTGGAGCTGCTCCCTTTCATCAGGACCTCTGGGAGGAGAGAATATTGGCTTCAATTAATGAGGCCTCAGAAATGGGTGAGAGAGACCGAACTCACGGTTTTGCTCTGCCTCCTGCGAGGAACGAGGCTGAGGAGGCAGCAGCTGCGCATCCCTCATGCTCCTCACCAGGGCAGGATGGTGCTTTTCCCCATCTCAATGTATCAGGAGCCCTCAATAAGGGGCAAAGCAGAGGGAAGGAGCTGAGGAATCATAGAATCATGGAATCACCAGGTTGGAAGAGACACACTGGATCATCGAGTCCAACCATTCCCATCAAACACTAAACCATGTCCCTCAGGACCTCGTCCACCTGCTCCTTAAACACCTCCAGGGAAGGTGAAGCAACCACCTCCCTGGGCAGCCTATTCCAATGCCCAATGACCCTTTCCGTGAAAAACTTCCTCCTAATTTCTAACCTAAATCTCCCCTGGTGGAGCTTGAGACCATTCCCTCTCGTCCTGTCCCCTTGTCCCTTGGGAGAAGAAGGTCCTGAGCATCCTCAAGTTGCCAAAATCCAAACTGCATTCGCTAAAAGCTCCTGAAGAAATGAATCCTCTTGCTTGACTGAAGTGGGATGGGGATGGATGAGAAACTATTTTTTAGCTCTTTGAACAACTTCATAGAAAACATGATGGAAATGACCTAAGTAAACTAAGTTGATTCACCTTCCCTGGAGGTGTTTAAGGGACGGGCGGACGAGGTGCTGAGGGACATGGGTTAGTGTTTGATAGGAATGGTTGGACTCGATGATCCAATGGGTCTCTTCCAACCTGGTTGTTCTATGATTCTGTGGTTGGACTTGATGATCCGGTGGGTCTCTTCTAACCTGGTGATTCTATGATTCTCTGAATGGTTGGACTTGATGATCCGGTGGGTCTCTTCCAACCTGGTGATTCTATGATTCTGTGATTCTAAACGACCTAAAGTGCAGGGTAACCCATCCCAGCAGCAGCGCGATGGGTTCTGGGTTGGGTACGTGAGGCACCAACCGTCCCACGTGTGCGGAACAGGCAGGAGGTGGAGTTGGGGATATCTAACGGGGGATGCCGAGGTCATTCGTTAACATCCTCCTTAATGACCTGGCAGGAGGCGCAGACAACATGGTAATGACCTGGCAGAGAAGATAAGCAGCTTGGGGATGAGATTCCCGTGGATGCCTCCTCGATGCTGCTTCCACAGCCACAGGAACATGAAAGGGGCATGAACTGAACAGCCAGGAATAGGCACAGGAAACTTAATGGTTTTGTTAGGGGGATAGAAAAAGAAGCCTAATCGGATCTATCTCAGGCCAGTGATTAAAAACTTGTCGGAGAGGGAGAGCAGCAGCTCGGCAGAGGATTCTGGGGACGGCAGCGCAGGCAGGATGGGTTTAATATGCAGCTATGCCAGAGCTCATCTCATCTACCTCTCCCAAGGAAAACATAAAGTGCGTTTTCAAGTCACGGATCCACCGAAAGAAGGAAAAGCCCCAAAAAGGAGCAGGAGCTGTAGGAATGGTATGTAAGCCGAGCTTTTCAACCGCACGGATGTGTTTTCTTTGGAGCGGGAGCGGCGCTCGGGGAAGTCACAGCAGCATGCAAAGAGCCCACAAGGTTTTAACACCAAAGGGAAAAAAAAAATGATTGAGGGTGGCAGAAGAACAGAAGGAGACCTCAGGCCGTATCCTACCCGAGGGGAAAGTGTTGGGAGGCTGGAGGCTGCACCTCACGCCCTGCTGGCATCGAGCTGGGGCTCCAGGATGCTGCAGAGGAGTCGAGGGCATCGCACCTCCTCTTTGCCATAGCCTCTGCCACATGGCCCAGGCACCAGATAAAGGAGCTGCTGTCCCCAGGGTCAGATTGGTCAGAAGGCCAAGGGCATCCTGGCTTGGATCAGAAATGGTGTGACCAGCAGGGCCAGGGAGGTGATTCTCCCTCTGGACTCAGCACTGGTGAGGCTGCTCCTTGAATCCTGTGTTCAGTTGTGGGCCCCTCGGCACAAGAAGGATGTTAAGGCTCTGGAGTGAGTCCAGAGAAGAGCAACGAAGCTGGTGAAGGGGCTGGAGAACAGGCCCTATGAGGAGCGTCTGAGAGAGCTGGGGGTGTTTCTCCTGGAGAAGAGGAGGCTGAGAGGAGACCTCATTGTTCTCTCCAACTCCCTGAAAGGAGGTTGTGGAGAGGAGGGAGCTGGGCTCTTCTCCCAAGTGACAGGGGACAGGACGAGAGGGAATGGCTTCAAGCTCCACCAGGGGAGATTTAGGCTGGAGATTAGGAGGAAGTTTTTCACATAGAGGGTCATTGGGCATTGGAATAGGCTGCCCAGGGAGGTGGTTGAGTCCCCTTCCCTGGAGGTGTTTAAGGCACAGGTGGATGAGGTCTTGAGGGACCTGGTTTAGTGTTTGATAGGAATGGTTGGACTAGAAGATCCGATGGGTCCCTTCCAACCTGGTTGTTCTATGATTCTATGATTCTATGATCTGTTATCTCCAAGTTCAGATCTTCTGTCCCCAGTGCCAGACCTGCTATTCCTAGTGCCAGACCTGCTGTCCCCAGGGTCAGATCTGCTGTCTCCAGGGTCTGATCTGCTGTTGATACATCCAGATCTGTTGTTCCCAGTGTCACACCTTCTGTGCCCAGAGTCAGCTTGGTCAAATCTGCTGTTCCTGGGCCCAGACCTGCCATCCCCAGGGCCAGATCTTCTGTCCCTGTGGTCAGACCTGCCACCTCTGGGGTGAGACCCCGTATCTTGGTGTGAGAGTGGGTTTTTTCTCGCTGGCTGGAAGAGGCTGGGGGATTAGAGTGCTTGACCACGGAGGCCCCGTCCTGTTGCAGGGGTGACCTGGATGGAGATGGGCTGAGCGGGATGAGCTCTTCTCCCAGTTGCCAACTCTTGGGCAGCCCCAGGGCAGAGTCCCCGCAGAAATCCCAGCAGGTAGGTACCCGCACGAGTGCCCCGACCAAGACGTGATCTCACGTGAATGAGCTCAGAGCTGGCTGGGCCCTGCCAGGATTTACATGGGAGGCTCCAGAGAGTCTGTGTGTACTCACAACCCTCCTGCCGAGAGCCACGGCTCTCCCCGAGGGGAGGAGGAGAGTGGGGCTCCCTTTCCTGCTTCCCCACCCTGCCCTGCCAGCTCTGCCTCGCTGGCAGCCGGCCTGCCTCCCCGTGCAGCTGCACAGCCAGCACCAGCCCCTCTGCCCCAAGCCAGCCAGCTCTGGCATCCCACACTGCTGCATCCCGGTGTCCCTGCAACCCTACAGCCCCATATCCCCTCAGCACAAGAAGGATGTGGAGGCTCTGGAGCGAGTCCAGAGAAGAGCCACGAAGCTGGTGAAGGGGCTGGAGAACAGAACCTATGAGGAGCGTCTGAGAGAGCTGGGGGTGTTTATCCTGGAGAAGAGGAGGCTGAGAGGAGACCTCATTGCTCTCTCCAACTCCCTGAAAGGAGGTTGTGGAGAGGAGGGAGCTGGGCTCTTCTCCCAAGGGACAGGACAAGAGGGAATGGCCTCAAGCTCCACCAGGGGAGATTTAGGCTGGAGATTAGGAGGAAGTTTTTCACAGAGAGGGTCATTGGGCATTGGAATAGTCTGCCCAGGGAGGTGGTTGATTCACCTTCCCTGGAGGTGTTTAAGGGATGGGTGGATGAGGTCCTGAGGGACCTGGGTTAGTGTTTGATAGGAATGGTTGGACTCGATGATCTGATGGGTCTCTTCCAACCTGGTGATTCTCTGATTCTATCATTCTATCCCCACATGCCATCGTCCCTGCACCCGTGCATCCCTGCATCCCTGCACCCCTGCATCACTCTATCCTTGTGCCATCCCTTGTATCTGTGCATCCCTGCACTCCTATCATAGAATCATAGAATCACAGAACAACCAGGTTGGAAGAGACCCATCGGATCATCAAGTCCAACCATTCCTATCAAACACTAACCCATGTCCCTCAGCACCTCATCCACCTGTCCCTTAAACACCTCCAGGGAAGGTGAATCAACCACGTCCCTGGGCAGCCTATTCCAATGCCCAATGACTCTTTCCATGAAAAACTTCCTCCTAATCTCTAGCCTAAATCTCCCCTGGCGGAGCTTGAGGCCAGGGAGCTTGGACCACCTCTCCATGCCACATGGAGGCTTTGCCGATGCATCTCAAGGAGCTGGCGGTAGCCTCGTTGCTTTTCCAGCCACACTGGGAAGCTGGATCCGAGCACGGAGCAGGGACCGGGCCAAAGGCAGGAGAGGAAAGTGGAGAAATGATGTTTTATCTCTGCAATCGCAGAAAGGATAAACTGACATCATGAGGAGTTGCACAGCAGCGTTTCTTTTGTGGGGCTGGCAGTTTGTGACAGCGAACATCGCTGAAAACATCTTAATTAGTGTTTATTTGGATGGTGGAGGTTCGGGGTGACGTGTCCCTGGGTCTGCAGCAGGGGAGGGGGCAGGGTGGCAGGGGAAAAAAAGATTTTATTTGACTCGCTGCCCAGAACCACAAAAATGCCTTTTAAAGGCTCCCTCCCTCGCCCTAACAGGCTCCTGGGGAGAGGAGAAGAGCTCATGGAAAGAGGAGAGATAGAAAGATAGAAACTCAGAGGAAAGGGGTGAGGGGTAAAGGCACGGGAAGGAGACAGACAAACACGCACCGAGCAATTTGCATGTTTTATGAGTCTTTGATTTCGCTGTATTTACAAGCTCGGTGCTAACACCCCGGTGGGAAGTTCTGGAGATGACTCTATTTACCCTCTACTCGGCTTCACATCTTTATCGAGCGATCTGCCTGTCTCGCCTCCAGCCAGTGGGTTAAGGAGCTGCAGCCCCAGCAGGAACCAGCCGTGGGCCGAGGAGCCCCTTCCCCATCTGCACCCCCCTGTGAGGGAGCATGGGGCGGCTTCCCGCATCCCTGCACCCACCCACCTGCTGAGGGGCACCCCTGGCATCCCCTGAGCCAGGACAGGCACCCAGTGCCATGGGGACCTGCTGGTGTGCCCTGGGGAGTTGCTAGGGCACCGCAGGGTGCAACGGAGGTGCCCTGGGGAGGTTCTGGTGTGCCCTGGAGAGTAGTTGAGGTGCCACAGGGAGATAAAAGAGCCCTGGGGAACTGCTAGGGCACCACAAGGTGCAACGGAGGTGCCCTGGGGAGCTGTTGGTGTGCCCTGGAGAGTAGTTGAGGTGCCACAGGGAGATAAAAGAGCCCTGGGGAGCTGCTAGGGCACCACAAGGTGCAACGGAGGTGCCATGGGGAGCTAAAAGTGCCCTGGGGAGCTGCTAGGGCACCACAGGGTGTGATTGAAGTGCCCTGGGGCGCTGCTGGTGTGCCCTGGAGAGGTACTAAGGCACCACAAGGTGCAACTGAGGTGCCCTGGGGAGCTGCTGGTGTGCCCTGGGGAGCTAAAAGTGCCTTGGGGAGCTGCTAGGGCACCATAAGGTCTTACTGAGGTGCCCGGGGGAGCTGCTGGTGTGCCCTGGGGAGCTGCTGGTGTGCCCTGGGGAGCTACTAGGGCACCACAAGGTGCAACTGAGGTGCCACAGGGAGCTAAAAGTGCCCTGGGGAGCTGCTGGTGTGCCCTGGGGAGCTACTAGGGCACCACAAGGTGCAACTGAGGTGCCACAGGGAGCTAAAAGTGCCCTGGGGAGCTGCTGGTGTGCCCTGGGGAGCTACTAGGGCACCACAAGGTGCAACTGAGGTGCCACAGGGAGCTAAAAGTGCCCTGGGGAGCTACTAGGGCACCACAAGGTGCAACGGAGGTGCCATGAGGAGCTGCTGGTGTGCCCTGGAGAGCTGCTGGTGTGCCCTGGGGAGCTAAAAGTGCTCTGGGGAGCTGCTAGGGCACCACAGGTTGCAACTGAGGTGCCCCAGGGAGCTGCTGGTGTGCCCTGGGGAGATAAAAGTGCCCTGGGGAGCTGCTAGGGCACCACAAAGTGCAACTGGGGTGCCCCGGGGAGCTGCTGGTGTGCACCGGGGAGCTACTAGGGCACCACAAGGTGCAACTGGGGTGCCCTGGGGAGCTACTAGGGCACCACAAGGTGCAACGGAGGTGCACATTGATAGGAATGGTTGGACTCGATGATTCTATGAATCTATGGTAGGAGGGCAGGGATTCAGACATACAGGGGAAGGCACAAGGATATAGTGATGCAGGAGTGCAGGGACGCAGGGATGCACGGGTGCAGGGACGATGACATGAGGGGATAGAATCATAGAATCATAGAATCACCAGGTTGGAAGAGACCCACCAGATCGTTGAGTCCAACCATTCCTATCAAACACTAACCCATGTCCCTCAGGACCTCATCCACCCGTCCCTTAAACACCTCCAGGGAAGGGGAATCAACCCCCTCCCTGGGCAGCCTGTTCCAATGCCCAATGACCCTTTCTGTGAAAAACTTTCCAGCCCTTTCCAGCATGTTTGCTTAGCATGAATCTTACGATGTGCCTCCATCCATCAAGGCACACGCGCAATTCATCCCTTTCCCCTCCACCCTCCGAGCTGTGTGATCAAGGGAAGATTTTCCGAAGGATTTTGGCTTCTTTTTGCTCTTGGATTTCCCCCAGACAGTCGTGATTTTCCCCCCCCCAGACAGTTGTGGATTTCCCCCAGACAGGAGAAGCCTGGTTAGAAAACAGCCAGGAGGAGAGGGACCTGGGGGGGTTGGTCGACAGCTACTGAACATGAGGCAGCAGTGTGCCCAGGGGGCCAAGAAGGCCAATGGCATCCTGGCTTGGATCAGAAATGGTGTGACCAGCAGGGCCAGGGAGGTGACTCTCCCTCTGGACTCAGCACTGGGGAGGCTGCTCCTTGAATCCTGTGTTCAGTTGTGGGTCCCTCAGCACAAGAAGGATGTTGAGGCTCTGGAGAGAGTGCAGAGAAGAGCAACGAAGCTGGTGAAGAGGCTGGAGAACAGGTCCTGTGAGGAGCGACTGAGAGAGTTGGGGTTGTTTATCCTGGAGAAGAGGAGGCTGAGAGGAGACCTCATTACTCTCTACAAGTACCTGAAAGGAGGTTGTGGAGAGGAGGGAGCTGGGCTCTTCTCCCAAGGGACAGGGGACAGGACAAGAGCGAATGGCCTCAAACTCCATCAGGGGAGATTTAGGCTGGAGATTAGGAGGAGGTTTTTCACAGAAAGGGTCATTGGGCATTGGAATAGGCTGCCCAGTGAGGTGGTTGATTCCCCTTCCCTGGAGGTGTTTAAGGGACGGGTGGATGAGGTGCTGAGGGACTTTGGTTTAGTGTTTGATAGGAATGGTTGGACTAGAAGATCCGATGGGTCTCTTCCAACCTGGTTGTTCTGTGATTCTGTGATTTGGGGTTTGTTTGTTTTTTTTTTTTCCTCAGGTTTAGACACCCACACGCACACACAAGAGGAGCGGAGCTGCCAAGATCAGGGTGAGGGCCGTCCTGCACCCGAAAATGACTCTCCCTGCCTGCCAGGGTGTTTCCTACCCCGACTCTGCCGTTCGGAGCTGGCTCCAGGTGGCTGTGTTCCCCCCCGGAATCGTTTCCATTCCATAATTGGGCAAGCGCTGCTGCTCGTCCTAATCAGATCTTCATCGCAAGCACCGACTCGCGTCCACAAGCCTCCTCCCGTGCGTAACGAGGAAGATTCAAGGAAAACTTTTGTACTTTTTCTCAACTCCTTTCTGCCAGGAAACTGGGGGTTTTTGTGGGGGGGATATCTGTGGGAAGAGAAAGCAGTTGGAGCACAGGCAGCTCACAAGCACGGGCAGTGCTCGCATGACTATTCATGGGCAACCGTCAGGGCACGGGACTCGAGGTGGAGAGGAAAATAAGAAGCCTGAAAGCCTCTGAATGCGGGAGCATGGTTGCTCTCTCAAGGCCATGAAGTTAGCAGAACAATTAGGCCGTTGGGCAAACGCAGAGTCGAACGACACGTCAGAAATATTAGATACGTTGCCTGTCGGAGTTCAAAGCGTTAATCATGCCGTGTTACAAAATAGAGCTGCGATTGATTTTTTTTTTTTGTTATTAGCACACAGTCGCGGTTGTGAAGAATTTGATGGAATGTGTCGTATGAATTTGTCTGACCGTTCGGAATCGATTCATTCTAAACTCAACGATTTAAAAAGGAGTCTTCATGCATTAAAACAAGAAGACAGATTGGAGTTAGATGGACGGTCGAAGGTCTCTTGGATTAGGCCCTTGGGTGAGAGGAATGATACAATATCACAGAGTCACAGAATCACAGAACAACCAGGTTGGAAGAGACCCATCGGATCATCGAGTCCAACCATTCCTATCACTAAACCAAGTCCCTCAATACCTCATCCACCTGTGCCTTAAACACCTCCAGGGAAGGGGAATCAACCACCTCCCTGGGCAGCCTATTCCAATGCCCAATGACCCTTTCCGTGAAAAACTTCCTCCTAATCTCCAACCTAAATCTCCCCTGGTGGAGCTTGAGGCCATTCCCTCTCGTCCTGTCCCCTGTCCCTTGGGAGAAGAGCCCAGCTCCCTCCTCTCCACAACCTCCTCTCAGGGAGTTGGAGAGAGCAATGAGGTCTCCTCTCAGCCTCCTCTTCTCCAGGATAAACACCCCCGGCTCTCTCAGACGCTCCTCATAGGGCCTGTTCTCCAGCCCCTTCACCAGCTACGTTGCTCTTCTCTGGACTCGCTCCAGAGCCTCAACATCCTTCTTGTGCTGAGGGGCCCACAACTGAACACAGGATTCAAGGAGCGGCCTCACCAGTGCTAAGTCCAGAGGGAGAAGAACCTCCCTGGCCCTGCTGGTCACACCATTTCTGATCCAAGCCAGGATGCCATTGGCCTTCTTGGCCCCCTGGGCACACTGCTGGCTCATGGGCAGTCACTGTCAACCAACACCCTCAGGTCCCTCTCCTCCTGGCAGTTTTCCAGCCAGACTTCTCCCAGTCTGTAGCTCTGCATAGGGTTGTTGTGCCCCAAGTGCAGGACGCGGCATTTGGCCGTGTTAAACCTCATCCCATTGGACTCAGCCCATGGATCCAGCCTGTTCAGATCCCTTTGCAGAGCCTCCAGACCCTCCAGCAGATCCACACTTCCTCCCAGCTTAGTGTCATCTGCAAACTTGCTAAGGGTACCCTCAATGCCTTCATCCAGGTCGTTGATGAAGACATTGAACAGGGCTGGACCCAGCACTGAGCCGTGGGGAACCCCACTTGTCACTGGCCTCCAGCTGGACTTAACACCATTTACCACCACTCTCTAGGCCCTACAGCCAGTTTTCTACCCAGGAGGAACAGGGCATCCCCCAAACTGGGCACAGCCGGGAGGAGAGCAGCTGGCGGCACCCGGCGAGGGAGAGCAAATCTGCATAAATTAGCAGGAAGGCAATTTTCCAGTCATCTTCTAATCACCCGCTGCACACGCCGCTCCGCAAAGCTAATAAGCGAGTGGGGTGGATTTCGTCGGTAAGCATGCTTAAACAAAATAGAGATACCAGGCTTTTGATGTCAACACATCCCTAATTGCCAGGGAGCAGGCACTCGATCCGGATAAGCCCATGCCAGCTTTCCAGTAACAGGGCTGCGAGCACCCTGGGCAGGACCAGCCCCACAGCACGATGCCAAGCGCCTGGGGACGTATCCTGCCCTCCCTCTGCTACCCGCAGCCCTCCTTCAGCCTGGCTTCTCCGACACGGCTGGTCCAGGCTGGTTTCCTTCCACAGCCTGGTCCCCTGGAACCACTGCTGCCTCCACCCAGCGCTGAGGCGACGGCTGCTGCGATCATAGAATCATAGAACAACCAGGTTGGAAGAGACCCATCGGATCATTGAGCCCAACCATTCCTATCAAACACTAAACCGTGTCCCTCAGCACCTCGTCCACCCATCCCTTAAACACCTCCAGGGAAGGGGAATCAACCACCTCCCTGGGCGGCCTATTCCAATGCCCAATGACCAAGTGCGATGAATTTGATTTCCCCTGTGGCTCCGCTCCTGGGGACTCCATCCTTCGAGCTGACCCGCCCTCAGCTCTTGTCCACAAGCAAGCTGGAAGCAGAGGACCACGAGCAGGTCAGATCCTCCCTGGTGACACCGGAGCTGGGTGGCAGCATCACCAGGAGCTGCCATCATCCACCTCACGATGCCCTCTGCATTTTCCCTTTTTTTAGGGAAAAAAACAGACTGTGGGAGCTCTTTCCCGGCCGCAGCCGGTGAGCGTGGCCCGAGACTCCCGCAGTGGGGAGATGCGGCTCCCGCAGAGGAACCCAGACGGGTGAGGCTCGCGCCTGTCAAAACATTTCAGAATAATAGTCATAAAGCACAACCAGATCAAAACAAGTTAAAACAGAGCCGCCAAGGTCCAGTCACCTCATAAACCACAGATAAAGCCAGCAAGGCCTCACTAAAGCAGGTTTGATCTTCTTCCCTTCCGGTATCTCTTCCATAAACATCTTTGGGAGCTGCAGGAGGAGTAGAGCCTTATTGATGAAGTCCAAAAACTAACATCCTATGGATGTTGGGAAAGCCCAGACCACTATCCCACGCTCCATCCTCCCAGTCCACAGCAGCACCAGGCTCAGCACATTCTGCTGGCTTTGCAGAACCACTGGCCACCCAGCCCCGGGGTCACCTCTATTTACTTTTAAGTCAATTCCTGTCAAGCTCCTCACTCAAGGAAAGGGAAAAATTGAAAAGAAAGGGGCCCTTCGGCTGCCCTGTCCCCCCCAGCTGTCCAACCACAGGCGGGTGTTGACCGAAGAAGCAGGCACCATTGCCATCTCAAGAGGTTTTGTTCAGCCCAAAGTGCTCTTCCAAAGCCCTTCTCCACCTTCTGCTGTTCCTGGAAGCTGTTGAAGAACACCAGTGCAATTAGAATAATTAAGCTCTGCTCCTGGGAGGGGCTTGGAGCAGAGGGGCTGCTGGGCAGTGGATGGTTTTTCTGAAAGATTTCTACAAGGTCACTCTAGGGCATCTTGGCTTGGATCAGAAACGGTGTGACCAGCAGGGCCAGGGAGGTTCTTCTCCCTCTGGACTCAGCACTGGTGAGGCTGCTCCTTGAATCCTGTGTTCAGTTGTGGGCCCCTCAGCACAAGAAGGATGTTGAGGCTCTGGAGAGAGTCCAGAGAAGAGCAACGAAGCTGGTGAAGGGGCTGGAGAAGAAGAGGAGTGTCTGAGAGAGCTTGGGTTGCTTAGCCTGGAGAAGAGGAGGCTGAGAGGAGACCTCATTGCTCTCTCCAACTACCTGAAAGGAGGTTGTGGAGAGGAGGGATCTGGGCTCTTCTCCCAAGGGACAGGGGACAGGATGAGAGGGAATGGCCTCAAGCTCCACCAGGGAGATTTAGGCTGGACATAAGGAAAAAATTCTTCCCAGAAAGGGTCATTGGGCACTGGCAGAGGCTGCCCAGGGAGGGGGTTGATTCCCCTTCCCTGGAGGTGTTTAAGGTGCGGGTGGATGAGGTGCTGAGGGACTTGGTTTAGTGTTTGATAGGAATGGTTGGACTCGGTGATCCGATGGGTCTCTTCCAACCTGGCGATTCTAAGATTTCATTCTCTGATTCAGCAGAGGCTGGTGAGGAGAGAGAGCGCTGCCCTGGGTTGAAAGAGAAAGCCTTGCAGATTAATCAGTACTTTGAGACATCAGGCAAGGATTAGTGTGAACAGCCTGTTTCTACAGCTGGAAGGACCTTCAGCAACAGCCCATGGGAGTCTGACCTCCACCTGTGACCTCCCAGAGAAGACCTGGGAGAGTGGAGGCAACAGCAGGAGATGATGAGCTCGTACACAGCACTGAACTATCCAGGCAGCCAAATCTAATGCGGACACTGAAGAACCACAGAGAAATGCAACAATCGCCTGGAACAAGTCAATAAATTGGCAGACGAACTTCATAATTGCAGAGTAACGAACACGAAAAGCATCACCCACACCATGCGCGCACAGCGACAGGCTCCGTAGCAGCAATTACTGGTCTTCAAAGAGATCTTGGAGACGTTGCAGAGAGCTCTTTGAAGACATCCTTCCAACGATTAGTGAGAGTCAAAGAAAAAGGCAAGTGGAATATTAAGAACCCTCAGAGCCAGAAGGGAGAACAAACGAGAAAAGGTCATTTTGCCTTCACGCGGAGCTGTGGAGCTCATCTCCAGCTGACCCACGGCCACAAACAGAAGAGATGGTGCGGAAAAGCATCGCACCACTGATCAAAGGGTTGGGGTAGCAGAGGGTTAAAATGGACCAGGAGCCCACAGCATGGAAAAGGGGATGTGGAGACAAATACCAGAAAGATATAAAGGTTTACAAAGGAGTGACAAGGCTGATCCTTAGACAACAGCCTTAATGTGAGGGAGTAGATATGCTTTTCCCATGAAGCAGCTTCACTGAACTGTGAGACTCTTCACCTCACCACCCTGACAAGTCCCTTAGCAAGTTTGCAGATGACACAAAGCTGTGTGGAAGTGTGGATCTGCTGGAGGGTCGGGAGGCTCTGCAAAGGGACCTAAACAGGCTGGATCCATGGGCTGAGTCCAGTGGGATGAGGTTTAACACGGCCAAATGCCGCATCCTGCACTTGGGGCACAACAACCCTATGCAGAGCTACAGACTGGGAGAAGCCTGGCTGGAAAACTGCCAGGAGGAGAGGGACCTGGGGGGGTTGGTCGACAGCGACTGAGCATGAGCCAGCAGTGTGCCCAGGTGGCCAAGAAGGCCAATGGCATCCTGGCTTGGATCAGAAAGGGTGTGACCAGCAGGGCCAGGGAGGTGATTCTCCCTCTGGACTCAGCACTGGTGAGGCTGCTCCTTGAATCCTGTGTTCAGTTGTGGGCCCCTCAGCACAAGAAGGATGTTGAGGCTCTGGAGCGAGTCCAGAGAAGAGCAACGAGGCTGGTGAAGGGGCTGGAGAACAGGTCCTATGAGGAATGGCTGAGAGAGCTGGGGGTGTTTATCCTGGAGAAGAGGAGGCTGAGAGGAGACCTCATTACTCTCTACAACTACCTGAAGGGAGGTTGTAGAGAGGAGGGACATGGGCTCTTCTCCCAAGGGACAGGGGACAGGACAAGAGGGAATGGCCTCAAGCTCCACCAGGGGAGATTTAGGCTGGAGATTAGGAGGAAGTTTTTCATGGAAAGGGTCATTGGGCATTGGAACAGGCTGCCCAGGGAGGTGGTTGATTCCCCTTCCCTGGAGGTGTTTAAGGCACAGGTGGATGAGGTGCTGAGGGACATGGTTTAGTGTTTGATAGGAATGGTTGGACTCGATGATCCGATGGGTCTCTTCCAACCTGGTTGTTCTATGATTCTATGACAGCTCCCGGGGGTCAGGTCAGCATCCCGAGAACAGGCAGCAAGACAAACAGGATCAGCTCCAGACAAATCCTCTGGGGTTTGTGCTCGCCCCGAGCGCTGAACCTGGCCCACGTTTTCTCCAACTCCTGCAGGCAGCAGCGACTCCCCAGCAGAGCCCTTTGATCTGCCATGACTGTTTGGCCGTCGCAATCAAACAACACCTCGAGATGCCAGAGACAAGAAAGGCATCTCCCACAAGCTCTGCATGAAAGACAGAGCTAATGGAGAAGAAAAGTGAAGAGGATCAAGCTGGCATTCGAGTCCTGCGCCTGGATCACAGAATCGTGGAATGAGTTGGGTTGGAAAGGACCTCGAAGCACACCCAGTCCAACTCCTGCCATGGGCAGGGACACCTCCCGCTGGATCAGGGGCTCCCAGCCCCATCCAACCTGCCCTTGAACCCCTCCAGGGATGGGGCAGCCACCCCTGCTCCGGGAAACCTGGAAGGACACCTTTGGGGAAGGTGTGTTCCACTCCAATCGCTCATCCAGATTCCCTCTTGCAATGCCTCACTCCTTCCTAGGAAATTTCCATACCATAGAATCATAGAACAACCAGGTTGGAAGAGACCCATCGGATCATCGAGTCCAACCATTCCTATCAAACACTAAACCATGTCCCTCAGCACCTCATCCACCCGTCCCTTAAACACCTCCAGGGAAGGGGAATCAACCACCTCCCTGAGCAACCTCTTCCAATGCCCAATGACCCTTTCCGTGAAAAACTTCCTCCTAATCTCTAATATCTTCCTACAAATTCCTCAGCCTAAAACCTTCCTACATTTTTTCACAGGTCCTTCTGTGACTCGTGTCTAGAACATTCCCAGGAGTATTCAGAGGCATCGCAGGACTTCCCCAATCTGGAATATTTCAAGAAGTGCCCTAGAGCTCCGCTGGCATCCCTCTATCTAGAAATTTCTGAGGAATTTTCCAGATTTCCCAGGAGTTTTCTGTCATTCGGAAGCTTTTTGGCTATTTCCTTATCTCCAGACTATCTCAGAGCATCCCAATGCATTTCAAGAATCTCACGAGGGTTCTCAAGAAATTCCTCACTCTAGAATCTTTCTAGCGAATTCTCCAAATGCTTTTCAGAAACCTCCCTGTCCAGGAAACGCTCAGTCCAGGACATCCCTGGACTCTTGCCTAAATCTCCCCTGGCAGAGCTTGAGGTCATTCCCTCTCGTCCTGTCCCCTGTCCCTTGGGAGAAGAGCCCAGCTCCCTCCTCTCCACAACCTCTTTTCAGGTAGTTGGAGAGAGCAATGAGGTCTCCTCTCAGCCTCCTCTTCTCCAGGATAAACACCCCCAGCTCTCTCAGACGCTCCTCATAGGGCCTGTTCTCCAGCCCCTTCACCAGCTTTGTTGCTCTTCTCTGGACTCTCTCCAGAGCCTCAACATCCTTCTTGTGCTGAGGGGCCCAGAACTGAACACAGGATTCAAGGAGCAGCCTCACCAGTGCTGAGTCCAGAGGGAGAAAAACCTCTCTGGGTTATTCCAGGCACAGAAGGGTCAAGGTGGGGGCTGCTGTCCCAGCACTGGCCTTGGGGAGCTCCCAGGGGTGCAGGGAGGGTCCTGCCTCCATCCCCAACCCTACCCAGCGCTGACTCACGCTGGGCAGCAGGGCTGCTCCTCTTCTGCAAACACCTGCGTTGCGATAGCCGGGACCGTGTTTGCTCTGTTTGTCTCGCTGACATTATTTATTTCCTACCTGCCGAGGGCCAACCCGGGCGTGGGCAGCACCAGGCTGAGCACCTCGCAGCGCCGAGGACCTGTTGACTTTGGCAGAGGGAAGGAGAGCCCGAGCCAGCCCGAGGCAAAGCGCTACTGCCGTGTGCAACAACGAGTAAGAGGAGATGTGGAAGAAGTAGGCAGAGGTGGCCTCAACGGCCTCAAGCTCCCCCAGGGGAGATTTTGGCTAGAGATTAGGAGGAAGTTTTTCACACAGAGGGTCATTGGGCATTGGAATAGGCTGCCCAGGGAGGTGGTTGATTCACCTTCCCTGGAGGTGTTTAAGGTGTGGGTGGATGAGGTGCTGAGGGTCATGGGTTAGAGATTAGTGGGAATGGTTGGACTTGATGATCCAGTGGGTCTCTTCCAACCTGGTCATTCTATGATTCCAAGAAAGGGGTAGGATGGAAAAAATGGGTCCTGCAGCCACTTTTGCAGGAATTGGGGTGATGCTGCCCCAGGGAGTGCAGGCAGGAGAGAGGGGCTGGAGCAGTACAAAGTGCCTCTCCTCCCATCCAGGGGTCAATCCTGCTGCCAAGGGGCTCACAGGGATCACCAAAGGGCAGCAGGACCAGCAGTGGGTGTGTAGGGGCACAAACGTGATGTTTCCTCTGAGCAAGCACCCGCCTTCATCCTCCTCCTCTGAGCAAGCACTCACCTTCATCTTCCTCCTCCTCTCCCACCACTGGACCTGCAGAGAATCACCACCCTGGTCCCACGGGAGGTGTCACTGCCCATGGCAGGGGTGGGACTGTACGGGCTTTGACATCAACCAGGTCAGGGACAGGGATGCTGCACCCACAGGACTGACCAGGAGGCACCTGCTGGTGCTAGAGGCAGCTTAGAGAAGGAACTGGAGGATTTGGATCCTGTTTCTTGCTTAATTCCCCTGACATCCGATCCCTGGGGAGGAAGAGAGGATTCCTCTGCCCCCAGCAGAGGGGACTTAAGAACTAAGACGTGCGACTAAGCAGGGCTGAAGCCTCCGCGTGACGAGCGCTGAGCCCTGACGCTGCGGATGATGCCTCGGGCTGTGGGTGCAGGATTAGGGGTGGCTCCTGGAGTGATAGACGGCCTCGCTGAGCAGGGACAGAGGGCAGAGTGGCCACCAAGGCCCACTGCTGCAAGGAAGCATCCATCCATTTAGTCCAACAAGCCTGAGATCTTATTGCTGTGTCTCTAAGCAGCAACGTGATGCTAAGGCCATTCTCTCCCCAAATCCTCCCTAATTCCTCACAGATATTGATTACGGTGTGTTGTGCCCAGGCCTTGGGAATGGCAGGTCCTCTCAACATCCCATGTCAAGTGCCTGGGGCCCAGCAGCCCTGGGGCTGAATGAACCCCTGGCCCGATTCTCTGATTCCTCCAAGAACTGGACCCTCCAGCCCTTCTCCAGCGCCTTCTTCCCATCTCCCTAAACATACCATAGAATCATAGAACAACCAGGTTGGAAGAGACCCATCGGATCATCGAGTCCAAGCATTCCTATCAAAATATATCACAGAGAAAACATAAAGGATTTGGAGGAGCAGAGTTGGCTGCTCTCTCCAGCTTCCTTGGACTTCACCAGGAGTCCCTGTCCCAGGAGCTGCCACCTGCAGGAGCGTGCGTGACCAGGCGAATGCAGCTCTGGTGTCACCACCCTCACCCCAGTGGCTCAGACAGACTCTTCAGTCTTTTCTGCAGGGCTGGGGTTGCTGCAACTGGAAGGCAGAGTTAATTTAACTGTTGGCAGAGCCCTGGGGCACTATGGGGCTATCACGCCCTAAGCAGCCTCACCTGGGGCACCTCACACCTGTCCATGGCTCTATTTAAGCTCAGCTGGGAGCCCTCTATGTGTTCCTCACCTTTGTGTGGGCATGTTCATCTTCAGCATTCCCCATCATCTCTCAACCTTTCCATCATTTCCTCCAACCTTTCCATCTCCAACCTTTCCATCTCCAACCTTTCCATCTCCAACCTTTCCATCTCCAACCTTTCCATCTCCAACCTTTCCATCTCCAACCTTCCCATCTCCAACCTTTCCATCTCCAACCTTCCCATCTCCAACCTTCCCTCCTGTGTGGACCTCAGCTGTGCTAGGCAGGTAACTCCTCTCTGGGGTGGGTGATGGATGCCTGTTATGGTTTCTCTCCAGCCCTGGCTCAGCCCCTGGCTCCAGGGGGTTTGGAGCTGTGGTACATCTGTGCCTCCATCCCTCACAGTGCACAGAATCATAGAACAACCAGGTTGGAAGGGACTCATCAGATCTTCTAGTCCAACCATTCCTATCAAACACTAAACCAAGTCCCTCAAGACCTCATCCACCCATCCCTTAAACTCCTCCAGGGAAGGGGAATCAACCACCTCCCTGGGCAACCTATTCCAATGCCCAATGACCCTTTCTGGGAAAAACTTCCTCCTAATCTCCAGCCTAAATCTCCCCTGGTGGAGCTTGAGGTCATTCCCTCTTGTCCTGTCCCCTGTCCCTTGGCAGAAGAGCCCAGCTCCCTCCTCTCTACAACCTCCTTTCAGGTAGTTGGAGAGAGCAATGAGGTCTCCTCTCAACCTCCTCTTCTCTAGGCTAACCCCCCCCCAGCTCTCTCAACCGCTCCTTGTAGGGCCTGAGCTGGTTGTCCTGCCCATCCCACCCTGGGCCGAAGAGGCATCCCACAGCAAGGGAGCACTGCAAGGAGGCTGGTGGGGGAAGGCGAGCACAGCTAGGGGGTTTGTGCTGACCTTTTTGCTCAAAACCACTTTAATAACATTTCAGTTTCAAAAGAAAGGCAGAAGCGTTGGCTCAGCCTCTACAAACAGCTCGTTCCCTGTGGGTTCGGCAGGCAGGGAGGCTTTACCCTGGATGGTGTGTGGCTCCTGCGACAGGGAGAGTGAGGCTGCCCACAGCATCTGTTAGTGTTTGATAGGAATGGTTGGACTAGAAGATCCGATGGGTCCCTTCCAACCTGGTTGTTCTATGATTCTATGATCTGCACCCAGGGCTGCTGGAAGCTTTCACCGCACTCCTGACAGGCTTCTGGCCCAACCACGATGGGAGATGCGAGGCTGTTAGTGCTTCTCTGGTGCCTGTTTCCCTGGCGGGTGGGATGCTGGGGAGGGGGAGGTGGATGCGAAGCCACATGTGGCATGAGCTGAGCAGAAACTGTTATTGCAGAGCCACTTCCCAGAGCAAACACGGAGCCCCCGGGCAGTGCCCTTTGCCCGCAGCCGGTGACCTGTGGGCAACACATCACCAGGACTCCGGCTTTGTAGAGAGCTCTGGCCTGCAGATCCCTCGGGCAGTGATTTACGGCTCCAGCCCCAGCTCAGCACCCTGCTGGGTGGAAGGCATGAATCAAAGCCTCAGAAATGCCCTTGGAGAAACCCACAGGGAGCCCCAGGATCCCTGGCCATGTAGATGGTTAGACACTGGGGGGGCTGGGGTCAGACCAGGAGAGTTTTGGGGTGCCCTCAAGGCTGGGGGAGCACTAGGCAGGCAGGGCTGCACCCACACTCCCTCCTGAGCTGTTGCCAAGATGCTAACCCTGCTCACCTTTGCTTTCCTCTTCCTCCCCCTCCACCAGAGCTTGGGTTTCAGCAGGACTTAGTTATATATGGTGAGGCCGCTCCTTGAATCCTGTGTCCAGTTGTGGGCCCCTCAGCACAAGAAGGATGTTGAGGCTCTGGAGCAAGTCCAGAGAAGAACCATAAAGCTGGTGAAGGGGCTGGAGAACAGAACCTATGAGGAGCATCTGAGAGAGTTGAGGGTGTTTATCCAGGAGAAGAGGAGGCTGAGAGGAGACCTCATTGCTCTCTACAACTCCCTGAAAGGAGGTTGTAGAGAGGAGGGAGTTGGGCTCTTCTCCCAAGGGACAGGGGACAGGACAAGAGGGAATGGCCTCAAGCTCCACCAGGGGAGATTTAGGCTGGAGATTAGGAGGAAGTTTTTCCCAGAAAGGGTCATTGGGCATTGGAATAGGCTGCCCAGGGAGGTTGTTGAATCCCCTTCCCTGGAGGTGTTTAAAGCACAGGTAGATGAGGTCTTGAGGGACTTGGTTTAGTGTTTGATGGGAATGGTTGGACTAGAAGATCCGATGGGTCCCTTCCAACCTGGTTGTTCTATGATTCTATGATATATTTTTTTTTTCTTTATCTGTTAATGTTTCTGTTGCTCTGTGCCCCAGTCGGGAAGGGCAAGCTGGAGGCAAAGCCAGCAGGTGAGCCTCAGAGCTTGGGGGGAGCAGGGACCCTCCTGGCTCATTTGTCCCCCAGTGCTGCATCCGTGCCCTGTCCCCAGGCCGAGGGTGGCACCTGGGGACAGTCTTATCCCTGCCTGCCTGTGGGTTTCCCCCCTGCTCTCCCACCCAGGCAGCTCCCAGAGTCTGCTCAGAAGAGAATGCCTCTCCCCGTGGGATCCCAGGGCTGCACCCTACCTGCCCCCTACCCCCATCGCCCCCACAGCCGCCCAACCCCTCATTGCTGATTAACCAGCCCTTGCACCAAAGAATAACGAGTCGTAAATCACACCAGCAATCTGCCTGTGGACTTTAAACACCAGCCCTGGGTGGAGGTGCCGGGCAATCCCGCACTGGGAAGTGGGGAGAGTGCCCTGATCATCCCAACCCAGCCTCCTCCGGCCTTGCTTTCCTTGGACTTTTGCATCTTGCAGCCTCCGACTTAATCTTGGAGCAAACAGTTGTGGTAGATAAGGAGGGCAGGTGACCCGCCGAGCCCCTCTCCTCCGACCCACACGTCGCCTTTGTTTTCCCTGTGCCGAGCCCTGCAGGTGTTTGCTCTAAGATCAGCCTTGTCACCCTGAGATGCCGGAGCAGCCAAAGTCTCCCCAGGCTGAGCAGGACCAGCAGCAGCCAGTCTGCTTGTCCTCGTCACCCCTCTGGTGCTGCTGGGTGTCACTTGCCATGGGCTCAGTCACAGAAGTGTTCAAAGGATTGGGTTGGAAGGGACCTCAAAGCCCCTCCAGTGCCACCCCTGCCATGGGCAGGGACACCTCCCATGGGATCAGGGGCTCCAAGCCCCATCCAACCTGCCCTTGAACCCCTCCAGGGATGGGGCAGCCACCCCTGCTCTGGGCAACCTGGGACAGAGCCTCCTCACCTTCACGGCAAAACATTTCTTCTCAAGATCTCGTCTCAGTCTCCCCTCTTCCAGCTAAAAATCATCCCCCTCATCCCATCCCTGCACTCCTTGATCCAGAGTCCTTAGAGTGAGTCCAGAGAAGAGCAGTGAAGCTGGGGAAGGGGATGGAGAACAAGGGGAGCGGCTGAGAGAGCTGGGGTTGTTTAGCCTAGAGAAGAGGAGGCTGAGAGGAGACCTCATTGCTCTCTCCAACTACCTGAAAGGAGGTTGTGGAGAGGAGGGAGCTGGGCTCTTCTCCCAAGGGACAGGACGAGAGGGAATGGCCTCAAGCTCTGCCAGGGGAGGCTCAGGCTGGACATCAGGAAAAAAATTTTCACAGAAAGGGTCATTGGGCATTGGAACAGGCTGCCCAGGGAGGTGGTTGAGTCACCTTCCCTGGAGGGGTTTAAGGGACGGATGGACGAGGTGCTGAGGGACACTGTTTAGTGTTTGATAGGGATGGTTGGACTTGATGATCCGATGGGTCTCTTCCAACCTGGTGGTTCTGTGATTTTCGGCTGAACAACTCCGTCTCTCTCAGCCTGTCCTCACGCAGGAGGTGCTCCAGCCCCAGGATCACTTTGTGGCCTCCTCTGGACCTGCTCCAGCAGCTCCGTGTCCTTCCCGTGCTGAGGTTTCACACCCAGCTGCAGCATCCGAGTGCTTGTGGTTGGGGAGAACATGGGGCAAAACACGTCTGCTTCCACCCTGGGTGATGAAATCTCTTTCATCTCCTCCTTTAACTCTTGCTCTCCGCAGGCTCCATCAGCTCCTGGCCTTGCCGCAGCCAACGTGGGGTAACTCGTTAAGCAATGATAACGCCGTTGCTCTGCTTCCGCCTTGGCACTCGTAGGGCTCCCCTGGGCACCTGTGACTCAGTCCCATAAAGGGGTGAGGTAAAGTGGGGGTAGAACTGGTCATAAAACAGCCAAGGCCTCCCCCATGTGTAAGAAAGATGGAAAAATCCCATATTTTCAGTCTTTCAAGGAAACAGAGATAGAGAACAGAGCTTTGTTCCTTGGAGTAAAATAGGGAAAAGTAAGAACTCCTCTTAAAATTCTCACTTTCTGACTTTCTCTTCCTCCACCTAAACTCTTCTGTGCTGGAACAGATGAAAAGGATGTTTCAACGTGATCATAGAATCATAGAACAACCAGGTTGGAAGAGACCCATCGGATCATCGAGTCCAACCATTCCTATTAAATGCTAAACCATGTCCCTCAGGACCTCATCTACCTGTGCCTTAAACACCTCCAGGGAAGGGGAATCAACCCCCTCCCTGGGCAGCCTATTCCAATGCCCAATGACCCTTTCCGTGAAAAACTTCCTCCTAATCTCCAGCCTAAATCTCCCCTGGTGGAGCTTGAGGCCATTCCCTCTCGTCCTGTCCCCTGTCCCTTGGCAGAAGAGCCCAGCTCCCTCCTCTCCACAACCTCCTTTCAGGGAGTTGCAGAGAGCAATGAGGTCTCCTCTCAGCCTCCTCTTCTCCAGGATAACCCCCCCCAGCTCTCTCGGATGCTCCTCATAGGACCTGTTCTCCAGCCCCTTCACCAGCCTCATTGCTCTTCTCTGGACTCTCTCCAGAGCCTCAACATCCTTCTTGTGCTGAGGGGCCCACAACTGACCACAGGATTCAAGGAGCTCTTCTGGGCCGCCTGCAAGCCATTCCCCAGCAGCTGCTCCGTGGGAAGGGGAGCGGTGGGGATGGCTTCAGGTGTCTTGTTTACACGATCTGACCCAGCTTTGATCGCAACCTCTGCCTGCTCCTCCCTGCCCCTGGCTCTCGGGCTCCCTGGGTCAGCGCACAAGGGCAGCTCTCAGCATCGCGCTGCAGGGGCTGTCTGCACCCCAGACACTTAAATGTGGAGGTGTCCCACCCCTCCTTCCATCACATCCTTCCTTGCATGCCCCATGGAGACCTCCTCCTGCTGTGCCTGGACACAACAGGCTCTGGAGTGAGTCCAGAGAAGAGCAACAAAGCTGGTGAAGGGGCTGGCGAACAGGCCTTATGAGAAACGGCTGCCCAGGGAGGCCGTTGATTCACCTTCCCTGGAGCCAGGAAAAGCCACCGCTGCCCTTCCTTCGAGCCAGGCCTGGGTAGCCGCCAGTGTGGTCACCCAGAAGCAATCGTTGCTCGAACACCTCTTCCAGCTCCCTCCCCTCCACCAAAAATCCCTTTTCCAGACGACCCTTGTGAAGCACGTCAGGTCTTTGGGTTCATTTATATGTTTCTAATGAATTTGTCCCACGATTAATCTTCCCGAGAACCCTCTGCAGATCCAGTTCACGCTGGGGAGGGGACGTTTCGGCTGTTGCTCCGAATTCCTCTGGATTAGCAATTAAGACGTCTTTTCTCACTCTGCATCCAACAGAGAGAGCTTCTGCTAGACCCATTACTGCTTTCCCCCAACCTTGCTCTTTGTCGGGGAGACGTTTCCTCCGCGGGATTTTCTCCCATCTTTCACCGAGGTATTTATTTTTAGGGACCGCAAGCTTAATTAAAACATTATTCATGATAAATTTATCACCTAGTAACGCCTCAAAGACTTTGTAATCCCTCTCTGAAAAGTCAAGGGAGCGGAATACCTTAATGTTGGCTTGAGATTAGCCAAGAGGGGCAGGTAGGTTGCCAGCTCGTGGCTCCATCCGCTCAGCTCAAGGTGCCAGCATCCGATTTAAGATAGAGATTAGGAGGAAGTTTTTCACACAGAGGGTCATTGGGCATTGGAACAGGCTGCCCAGGGAGGTGGTTGGTTCACTTTCCCTGGAGGTGTTTAAGGGACGGGTAGATGAGGTGCTGAGGGACATGGGTTAGTGTTTGATAGGAATGGTTGGACCTGATGATCCAATGGGTCTCTTCCAACCTGATTCTATGATTCTATGAAACCCTCCCCTCCAGCTGCAGAGCCGGGCAGCAAGGACATGGCATCCTGCCGCCTCAAAAAGGAAAAAGAGGAGTAGGGGAAGGGGGGAAAAAATAGCAAAGAAGAGCTCAGGACAACCAGAACACGCTCTGCCTATATTTTTCATAAGCTTTTGTTTCAGTCACAATGGCCACTTACGCTTAAATATGTTTTCCTATCATTAACTTCAATTTCAGGATTTTTGAAGCAGAAAGGAACTCCACATTCAGTAATTTGGAGAGGTTTTCCTTTTTTTTGCAATGAAAAAGGAAAACGGCGCAGATCTATTCACGACAAAGTTGATGAATCGGCATTTTCAAGAGCGAACTTTTTGCCTTGGCTGCTTCCCAGCCCAAGCTATTTAGTCTAGTGGCCGAGCTGCTCCATCCTCCTGCGGCGGCGGAGGAGGCCGCCCGTCCTCGGTGCTCCCCGAGGTGCCAGGGATTCCGGGAGCCCTGGGAGCAGCTCCCTGGATCGATGGACATCACTGCTGCACCAACATCTCCTCTGGTGCAGAGGAATCCTCGCTCTCCTCTGCAGTGTCCTTCCCTCCTTCATCGTTTCTCTCATTGCCCGCGGGTTTTTCGCAGAAGCACCAATTCCCTCTCAGCTCTTCTCGCTCTGAAGTGCCAGAGGACTTTGTTCCCTACCCTTTGCCTCAAGTCTGGCCGTGTCCCCCCCTAAGCCGCGTCTTCCACCTGACCTACCACATCTTCTGCTTCTTTCTCTTGCCCTCAGGCAAGCTGGGTTCCTCCATCCTGAAAGGAGCCTTTTTTAGCTCCAGTGCCCGCAGGCTCCTGCCCTCTGCTTTGCCTTTCCCTTTGCTGGAGGAGCTCCAGTGCTGTTCTCACCACTCTTCAGCCGGGCTCAGGTGTCCTATGTCCTCCCCGCTGGCTCTCAAGGACTCTGCTCATCTCAGAGTGTGGTGGCTCTTGGCATCCCTGTCCGAGCACTGCCACCAGCACCAGAGAGATCCCACCTGGAGTGTTTCTATCCACTAGGATTGTCATGTCTCCTCATGGATCATGTGTAGGGCCACTCTTGGAGGAGGTGGGTGGGTGGGAAGGAGCTCCCACAGGGGATCCTGCCCTTCAGCGCTGAGGGGGCTGAGACCTGCAGCCCCCACCAGGGCTCCCTGGTACTCCAGCCGACTCAGGCAGAGCATCAGCTTCCAGTGCTGCAGCAAAGGAGGTGGAAACAAGGTCACTGGTGAGCACGTTAGATGTAGGGACACGGTGCTTTTCCTGCTTGCCGGGGATCTGACCCCTAAGCACACTCACGGCCTTAATCATAGAATCACAGAACAACCAGGTTGGAAGAGACCCATCGGATCATCGAGTCCAACCATTCCTATCAAACACTAAACCATGTCCCTCAGCACCTCATCCACCCGTCCCTTAAACACCTCCAGGGAAGGGGAATCAACCACCTCCCTGGGCAGCCTGTTCCAATGCCCAATGACCCTTTCTGGGAAAAACTTCCTCCTAATCTCCAGCCTAAATCTCCCCTGGTGGAGCTTGAGGCCATTCCCTCTCATCCTGTCCCCTGTCCCTTGGCAGAAGAGCCCAGCTCCCTCCTCTCTACAACCTCCTTTCAGGTAGTTGTAGAGAGCAATGAGGTCTCCTCTCAGCCTCCTCTAGGCTAAACACCCCCAGCTCTCTCAGCCGCTCCTCATAGGGCCTGTAGCAACTCTGGGCAGAAGTTGAAAACACTTTTTAAAAAGGGTTTTTATTCTTTTCTCCCCCACGGTTTCTCACAGTATCATAGAATCATAGAACAACCAGGTTGGAAGAGACCCATCGGATCATCGAGTCCAACCATAAAAATGTAGAAAATTCCTGCCTAGAAATGTGAAGGTTTCAGCGAAGGAGGGAACTAGCAGGCAAGGAGGGGACAAGGGAGAGGGCGTATGAGCATAGGAAACCTCTGCCTTTAAGAAAAGGCAGCCTTGCTTTGCTTCCCCCCAAATCCCGCAGGTTGCATCCCTTCCCCGGAGCTTGCCTGGCACCCGGGGACCACCCGAGCCCAGCGCCGCGGGGTCCCGGGGCCCCAGCCCGCTGACGGGGCCTCGAGCGGCCGCGTGTCACTGCAAAGGTCACTTCCCCCAGCCCAGAGGGACCGTTTGGTGCCTGACCCGTGACCCCGGGGTCAGCAGGTATTAACGATCCCCTCATGGCTGGCTGGGGACACAGGGAGTGCCCAGCCCCACGGAGGAATTCGCTGCTTTTGGGGAGGCACAGGGCATCCCTAACACCTTTAGGGGGGCACAGAGCATCCTTAGTGCCTTTGGGGAGGCACAGAGCAACCCTGACATCTTTAGGGGGGCACAGGGCGTCCCTAGTGCCTTTGGGGGCACAGAACATCCCTAGTGCCTTCAGGGAGGTGCAGAGTGTCCCTAATGACTTTAGGGGAGCACAGAGCATCCCTAATGCCTTTGGGGAGGTGCAGAGTGTCCCTAATGACTTTAGGGGAGCACAGAGCATCCCTAGTGCCTTTGGGGAGGTGCAGAGCATCCCTAACACCTTTAGGGGTGCACAGAGCATCCCTAGTGCCTTTGGGGAGGTGCAGAGCGTCCCTAACACCTTTAGGGGTGCACAGAGCATCCCTAGTGCCTTCAGGGAGGCACAGAGTGAGTGTCCCTGTGCTGCACACACCGGGTTGGGCACCCGCAGCTCCCTGACCTTGCTCCCCATCCAGGGGACCTCCTATCTCTGATCTCCATCACTAATTTATGTCCCAGGGCTTGGGCTGCCAGGGCTGCTTTCCTTCACGGGAGGAGGGAGGGCAGGTCCCTTCATCCTGGCTGTATATCTACCCCGGGGGTTATCTCAGAATCCAGCCCTGCTATCGCGGCCCTATAAAACTCTGAGCGTGGCGGCGGCTGTGGCCTCTCCTGCCAGGGTCCCTCTCATCGCCTCCCTCTGTGGGGTCACTGCCTGTTAACCCAGCTCCGGGGCGTGTGGGGCACGGCTGCTGGGGCAGGAACGTGTCCTTCTGCACTGAGGACACGGAGAGGGAAAGGATCGCGATAGCTCTGGGGCTCGGCGAGGGTCCGGGTGGGTTTGCTTCCCACCAGGGATTTTCTCTGGTGTCTTTCATTGCCTCTTCGCGAGGGCTATGTCATGGAATCCTAGAATCACCAGGTTGGAAGAGACCCACTGGATCGTCGAGTCCAACCGTGATGATGCTCCGGCCAGCAACAAATGGTTAAACCCGGCCACAAGCGTTTGAAATCTTTCTAGAAAGGACAAATGGTGAAAAGAAAAGCTGAGGCAGAAAGGGAGGAAATAAATGACTTTCCTAAGACCATACCGGCAGGTCTAGGAGGGGAATCGCTATCTTATCCGCAGAGCAGTGATGCTTTCCATGTGCTTCGTGCTCTCTGGGTGCAGAGGGCTGGGTGGAAGGCACAGAGGAAACCGTTTCCTCTCCTTCTCACTCTCTCTTGAAGGTAAATGGGCGCAGGAGCGATTCATCAGGCTGAGGACCTGTATTTATGTTGCAATCAAGTGGAAATGAGTAAGTACCTGGGTAGCAAGAGTGGGGATTTCGCATCTGGCTGTTGAAAGGCCCAGGACCCCGGGGATCTCTTTGCTTCCCCTGATGCATCGAGGCTGCGTGTTCAGCTGCTGCCCAGGGTCGTAGAATCATAGAATCATAGAACAACCAGGTTGGAAGAGACCCATTGGATCATCGAGTCCAACCATAACCCCTTCTCCTTATTGGGAAGAGATGGGGGCACCTTCCTGGAGCTGGTGCTGGCTCTCCCCAGCATCACCCTGCAGGGATGTGGAGGGAGAGCAAAGGTGTCCCCAAGCTCTTGCTCCCAGTACCCCCCATAAAGTTCAGTTCAGTTTGTGTTCAGTTGTGGGCCCCTCAGCACAAGAAGGATGTTGAGGCTCTGGAGAGAGTCCAGAGAAGAGCAACAAAGCTGGTGAAGGGGCTGGAAAACAGGCCCTATGAGGAGCGACTGAGAGAGCTGGGGGTGTTTATCCTGGAGAAGAGGAGGCTGAGGGGAGACCTCATTGCTCTCTACAACTACCTGAAAGGAGGTTGTAGAGAGGAGGGAGCTGGGCTCTTCTCCCAAGGGACAGGATGAGAGGGAATGGCCTCAAGCTCCACCAGGGGAGATTTAGGCTGGAGATTAGGAGGAAGTTTTTCACACAGAGGGTCATTGGGCATTGGAACAGGCTGCCCAGGGAGGTGGTTGATTCCCCTTCCCTGGAGGTGTTTAAGGGACGGGTAGATGATTTTGGGGCACCTCTGCGCCAGGAGAAGCCCCGAGCTCTGGGCAGAGACCGTGCAGCCTCATGGCTTCCGAGATGGCAAGAGGGAAGCTGCCAGCAAGGGGATCATAGAATTATAGAATCATCTCACTCCCATCAAACACTAAACCATGTCCCTCAGCACCTCGTCTACTTGTACCTTAAACACCTCCAGGGAAGGTGAATCAACCCCCTCCCTGGGCAGCCTGTTCCAATGCCCAATGACCCTCTGTGTGAAAAACTTCCTCCCAATCTCCAGCCTAAATCTCCCCTGGTGGAGCTTGAGGCCATTCCCTCTTGTCCTGATCCCTGAGCTCCGTCCCACTGCTGGCATCCCCCACACCTCCCGTGTCACCCCGGCTGGCAGAGCCTTAATAACCCTGACGCTGAGCTCGGGAGAGCGCGTGGGTCGCTAATGAGCCCTCATTAGCCCCAGGTGCAGAGCGGGGGCCACACTCCCGGCTGCTCTCAGGGCGCCTGGGGGTGGGGGTTCAATCGGACCCCCCCACCCCAGCATCCCATCCCCAGCACCCACTGATGCAGGAGATGGTAAACAAAAGCATAAAAGTGCATCCCGTGAGTGCTTCGACTTCTCCAGCATCACCCCAGTAACCAGGTTCTTCCACCATCGTTCCCAAGAACCATCATGCTGGGCGATAGTGAGGGTATGGTTGGACTAGGTGATCCGATGGGTCCCTTCCAACCTGGTTGTTTTATGATTCTATGATTCTAGTTTTTCTACCCGTCCGGAACGACAAATTTCCCCGTAACGACCCCAAAATGGAACAGGCCGAAGATTAAAACCAGCCCCCGCTCTCCCCGGCCTAGGCCACACTCCGCAGCCTGAACATTCACCCGAGTGCACGCAGCCCAGATAAGAACAAGTTAAATTTATCTTCAAAGAACCCCCCCAAAAAGCGACTGGCTCTTAACCCCCTGCTCCCCGCCTCCCTCCTGGCCTTTATAAATCTTCCCCTTATCTGAACTTCCAAGGAGCGGAGCTGGGCAGGGGGAAGGAGAGGGGAACAGTGCAGACTTTTTTTTTAACCCAAAAGCCCCTCTGGTTCATATTAAAGAGGCAGGATAAAAGAGCACCAAGGGTCCCGCTGCGAGCATAAATAATGCAGGATGGGCCCTTTTTGCTGAGATTTACACCGGGAGGTTTCCTTAGAGAGAGACAAAGCCCAAAACAACAACAAGGGAGGCACAAGGGAGGTTTGTTCCCCTCCAAGGGGCTCTGGGGAACGAGGGCAGGAGGCAGTGGGGAGCGGGGGCTGCAGGTGGGAAGGGGACCCCGCGGTGCTGGGCGCCGGCACAGCACCGTATACTGACCCCGAACCTCTGCGGAGAGAAGCCTGGGCAGGGGGGAAAGGGGGAAAATGGGAAAATGGGAAGAGAAAATGGGAAGGAAAAGGGGAAGGGGCCGCGATGCCCCCGTCCGCAGCACCCAGGCGGCAGTGACCCCGCGTCTCACAGGCCACCGGCACATCCGCAGCCCTGCTGATGGGACAAAGGAAACGGGGCAGACGCGGCCGAATTCCAGAAAATTATTTTTTCATTTTCTCCTTTATTAGTTTTTTATTAGAGGAAAAAATAAACGTAAGCCGACTCGGCTCGAGTGCAATCTTCACCAGAAAAGCTCCCGGCTCCCCCCTGGGCTCAGAGCTCTGTGGGGCTGCTTGGCCCCCTCTCCCTCTCTGGCCTCTTGCTCCCCTCTCCCTCTCCGGTCTCTTGCCCCCCCCAGATAGCAGAGGGGTCCAGGTCACAGTCTGGATGCACTGCCCGGCCTGGGGGTGCCCGGTGGGTGCCAATAGCAGGGGCTACAGTGGGGGACCCACCTCTCAGAGCCACAAAAACACCCTGATGTTGGCCCCAGGCTCTGGCGAGATGGGGAAAGGCGCATCCCCAGTGCCAGGTCAGGCAGAGGGAAGGTTCAGCAGTGGGTCCAGCAGCTGCCCAGAAGCTGTGGTGCAGCAGACATGGGTTTTTGTCCCACAGTCCTTCCCATCCCCTTTTCCCAGCAGTGGCTTTTTGTCCTTCCATCCCTGCATGGCACGTGGAACATCCCCGGGATGAGCCACAGTCAGTGCTGCAGGTCGAGCCTCTCTATGCACCTCTCTTGGCTCCTGAGCCAGGATTTAGGGGGATGGTGGGATACTGGGAACCCCCCCCAAAAATGATGTGTGGGCAGAGGATGAGGGGAGCTTTACCCACACTGCAGATGCTCCGGATGGGGCTGTCCAGGAGGGACGATCCACAGGCTCTGGAGATCCCCCTCGCTGTGGGAGCAGCGGAAGGGTGAAGGAAGCCAACTGGTGTGGAAGCATCCTGGCCAAGGAATGAGGTAACAGCAGGGTCAGACACAGAGGTTGATGCAGAAGTTCTGGCCTTCATGATGGCCTGATGAGAACCATGAAGTCTTGGACCTTCCTGAACTCTTAGAACCTCAGAATCACAGAATCATAGAACAAGCAGGTTGGAAGGGACCCATCGGATCTTCTAGTGCAACCATTCCTATCAAACACTAAACCAAGCCCCTCAAGACCTCATCCACCGGTGTCTTAAACACCTCCAGGGAAGGTGAATCAACCCCCTCCCTAGGTAGCCTATTCCAATGCCCAATGACCCTTTCTGTGAAAAACTTCCTCCTAATCTCTAGCCTAAATCTCCCCTGGTGGAGCTTGAGGCCATTCCCTCTCATCCTGTCCCCTGTCCCTTGGGAGAAGAGCCCAGCTCCCTCCTCTCCACAACCTCCTTTCAGGTAGTTGCAGAGAGCAATGAGGTCTCCTCTCAGCCTCCTCTTCTCCAGGATAAACACCCCCAGCTCTCTCAGACGCTCCTCATAGGACCTGTTCTCCAGCCCCTTCACCAGCCTCGCTGCTCTTCTCTGGACTCTCTCCAGAGCCTCAACATCCTTCTTGTGCTGAGGGGCCCACAACTGAACACAGGATTCAAGGAGCGGCCTCACCAGTGCTGAGCCCAGAGGGAGAATCACCTCCCTGGAACAACTGGAGCTGCACCTCCAGCCTGGAGAGCTGGGGGGAAGAGACAAGCACGAAGCGATGTCCCTGTGGTGGGACAGGGAGGGTGGGTGTGATCCACAGGGGACCTCAGCAGGCAGAGCAGGTGAGTGGATGCTCTCCCCACACCATCCTCGCCGCAGCAGGAGCCGTGCTGTGCGCCCACTCCAGCCGCAGGTTCCCTGCGCCGCTGCCTGGAGGTGGGAAGGGTTGCCAAGATCCGTCGCCCTCCTGCAAAACTGCTCTGGGGTCTGGAATCAATTATTCTCTGGGCCCACGAATTAGCACGTTGCAAAAGCAAAATTACTTCAAGAAGCTGGAATGGGATCCGTTTTTGCTCAAATTGTCACCTGCCGGTTGTGCCCCTTCCCTGGGCGCGGGGAGGGGAGGTGACACACGGTCCCTTGGAGAGGAGGAAAAGCCTCCCCAGCAATCAGCAGCTCCAGACCACAGCCGAAGAGAGGTGTCGGTGCTCGCTCCCCACGTCAGATGGATTTTTCTCATTCCTGCTTGAAGCTCTCCAGAGCTCAGTCCAAGGCGAGAGGTGACCCCGGGGCTGCCACGTGTGCCCTCCCCAGCACACTCTGGCTCGGTGCTCGCTTGCACCCAGACACCTCCCTCTCCAAAGCATTCCCAAGTTATCAGCAAAGCATCCTGGCCAGCGGGATCGGCTCTGCTCGTCTCTGCTGAGGGATTAGAGGTGAGGAACTTGTCCAGGGAGGTGATTCTCCCTCTGGACTCAGCACTGGGGAGGCCGCTCCTTGAATCCTGTGTTCAGTTCTGGGCCCCTCAGCACAAGAAAGACATTGAGGCTCTGGAGCGAGTCCAGAGAAGAGCCACGAAGCTGGTGAAGAGGCTGGAGAACAGGCCCTATGAGGAGCGTCTGAGAGAGCTGGGGGTGTTTATCCTGGAGAAGAGGAGGCTGAGAGGAGACCTCATTACTCTCTCCAACTACCTGAAAGGAGGTTGTGGAGAGGAGGGAGCTGGGCTCTTCTCCCAAGTGACAGGGGACAGGACGAGAGTGAATGCCCTCAAGCTCCACCAGGGGAGATTTAGGCTGGAGATTAGGAGGAAGTTTTTCACGGAAAGGGTCATTGGACATTGGAACAGGCTGCTCAGGGAGGGGGTTGATTCCCCTTCCCTGGAGGTATTTAAGGGACGGGTGGATGAGCTCTTGAGGGACTTGGTTTAGTGTTTGATAGGAATGGTTGGACTCGATGATCCGATGGGTCTCTTCCAACCTGGTTGTTCTATGATTCTATGATTCTATGAAATAAAGCAGAGGCCTCTGAAGGGAGGAGGTGGGATGCATCTCAGGAATCCATCCCTGGGCGCAGCCTGTGGCTCAGGCTGTGCCACCTCTTTCCCAGGTGGGTGTTTAGTCCCTGGACACAGAAATTTTGGGAATATCCTTTCCAGCATATAGAATCATAGAATCATAGAGCAACCAGATTGGAAGGGACCCATCGGATCATCGAGTCCAACCATTCCTATCAAACACTAACCCATGTCCCTCAGGACCTCGTCTACCCACACTTTAAACACCTCCAGGGAATGTGAATCAACCCCCTCCCTGGGCAGCCTATTCCAATGCCCAATGACCCTTTCTGTGAAAAACTTCCTCCTAATCTCCAGCCTAAATCTCCCAGAGGAGAGACCAGAGGGGTTCCCAGGGGTTGCAGAGACCCCACGGGCTCCACCCACCCAACCCAGAGCAGCCGGTGGGTGAGGCTGGGAACGACTTCAGTGCCCGATGCCCTGGCCCCCCCTTGCCAGCCCCTCTCCTCCTCCGCAGCGCTGGCTCCTGGCTCCAGCTGGAGAGAAAGGCTGCTCTCTGCCTCGCGACCCGGCGAAGTGAGCTGGAGAAAATCAACACGGGATTTGCATTAACAGCAGTCGCTACAACAAGATTGCAGCCAAACACAATATTAGAAACTCAGTTTCCCCTCCACCCTTAGTGCTTCCAGATGGAGCCAGACCAAAGGGTAGGGGCAACCCCCCACCACCACCTCCTGCTTTTCTGCTCCTTTTCTTCAGCCTCGAGCTCCAGAGGGGGTGAGGAGGGACAGATATGCCCTTTGTCTGAGCTTGGAGAACGATGCCGGAGCAGCGAGGGAACCCGCAGTTTCCCTGGTTTCCAAAGCAGGAGATTTATTTCCGCTTACATTAGAGAGAGTGAAAAAGAAGAAAAGAAAAAAAGAGAGAGAGAATGAAAAAAAAAGAGAGAGAGAATTGGGAAAAAAAAGAGAGAGAGAGAATTAAAAAGAAAGAGAGAGAGAATTAAAAAAAGAGAGAGAGGCAATTATAAAAAAGAGAGAGAGAAAGAAAGAGATCAGGATATTCTGTAGGCCCCACGGGATCTGTTTAGGGGAAGACATCCTTGGAATACCATCAGCAGTCCCAGCGCCGCCTTCCGAGCCCAGCCAGGAACCGGCCTCTCCGGGCACTAAAAATCACTCTAGCAGAGAGCCAAAAATATTCATTACCCAGGAGGGAGTCGTCGTAATTGAACAGGCCCCAGGTATTAAGTAGGTAGCAAGACCTGGCACGGGCTCCTTGGCTTACACCTAGTCGCACACAGTTGTGTTTGCCATTAAAGCCTCCAGGCAGAGATCTTCCCAGGGAACAGCCCAATTCGGAGCGGCCGCTTTGTCCCTCCATCTGTGCTCTGCCAGGAGACCCCCGCGCTCACGGAGCTGTCAGCTCGTTTATTTGAGCCGAAGCAGTTCGCTGGGGCTTGGCCAGGCAGGTTTTGATAAGAGCAGAAGCTGCCCTTGCGTGGATGAGGGGCGTGAGGGGCACAGCCCAACCCCAGCCGCCCCCGCAGCCCCCATCTCCCCCTCCGCAGCTTGGAAACCCAAGCTCGGCTCGTGTTCTCGTCATGTGGGGACCTCGTTAAGCAACCAGGCTGATTTTTGGCTGGGCCTCGGGCCAGGGGCTCCGGCTCCTCCCAGCCATCCCAACACCAAGTGGGTTTTGCTGCTTCCTCCGGGCAGCCTGGAGCAAGGTCAGGGCCCCTGGCTGGAACAGGCTGCCCAGAGAGGGGGTTGATTCACCTTCCCTGGACGTGTTTAAGGGACGGGTGGATGAGCTCTTGAGGGACTTGGGTTAGTGTTTGATGGGAATGGTTGGACGCGATGATCCAATGGGTCTCTTCCAACCTGGTTGTTCTATGATTCTATGATTCCTCGCTCAGCGCTGAGAAAAAAAGGCCTGTGTGACAGCCACAGAGTTTTCCCAGCTCCCATTAGCGCTGGCACGGGATCACCAGCAAAAGCTGGTGTACAAAGCACCTTCAAACTGGAATGCAATCGAATTTGAGTCGCAGCTTTCTTGTTTTCCAATTGCTGCTCTCCAGCCTTTCCTGGGGAGAAAACAATCCCGACTGTGTGTGCAGCGAACTCAGAGTATCCACAAACCCCCCTGCTCCTGAGGGACTCGAAGGGTATCATAGAATCATAGAACAACCAGGTTGGAAGAGACCCATCGGATCATCCAGTCCAACCATTCCTATCAAACACTAAACCATGTCCCTCAGCATCTCGTTCACCCGTCCCTTAAACACCTCCAGGGAAGGGGAATCAACCACCTCCCTGGGCAGCCTGTTCCAATACCCAATGACCCTTTCCGTGAAAAACTTCCTCCTAATCTCCAACCTAAATCTCCCCTGGTGGAGCTTGAGGCCATTCCCTCTCGGCCTATCCCCTGTCCCTTGGGAGAAGAGCCCAGCTCCCTCCTCTCCACAACCTCCTTTCAGGTAGTTATAGAGGGTAATGAGGTCTCCCCTCAGCCTCCTCTTCTCCAGGATAAATACTCCCAGCTCTCTCAGACGCTCCTCATAGGGCCTGTTCTCCAGCCCCTTCACCAGCTTCGTGGCTCTTCTCTGGACTCTCTCCAGAGTCTCAACATCCTTCTTGTGCTGAGGGGCCCAGAAGTGGACACAATATTCAAGGAGCGGCCTCATCAGTGCTGAGTCCAGAGGGAGAATCACCTCCCTGGCCCTGCTGGTCACACCGTTTCTGATCCAAGCCAGGATGCCATTGGCCTTCTTGGCCCCCTGGGCACACTGCTGGCTCATGGTCAGTCGCTGTCGACCAACACCCCCAGGTCCCTCTCCTCCTGGCTGTTTTCCAGCCAGGCTTCTCCCAGTCTGTAGCTCTGCAAAGGGTTGTTGTGCCCCAAGTGCAGGACACGGCATTTGGCCGTGTTAAACCTCATCCCATTAGATTCAGCCCAGTGGTCCTGCCTGTTCAGATCCCTTTGCAGAGAGGATTGCAGGAGCAGGTTGCTGGCTGCGTGCCCTGCCCTGGGACCCGACAGGGGCTCAGCACCCCCAGCACACCCAGCACCCAGCCCAGCTCCCCCATTCCCCTGGGGATCACCGTGTCCCTGCACCAGCAGTTCTGGTTGTGGTGTGGATGGATGCGATCACTCATGTCCTGTTTACAGAGAGGCAGCAGTGTTTACCGGCCCACCCGGACCCTCTGCAAACCGGAGGCAGCTGCAGCTGCAGGAGGGTTGCGGGATGGGGTGGGGGTTCAGATGTGTTTATCCTGCTGTGGCTTCCCCAGCCGAAACACGGGGCTGAGCCCTGCACGGAGCGCTCCGGCTTGGCTACTGCTGCCATCAACGCACGTGGATGCCTCAAGCCCCTTCCACTTAGAATCGTAGAATCACCAGGTTGGAAGAGACCCATCGGATCAGACCACTTGAGAAGGATGGATGTGAGGGCTGCGGAAATGCTGCTCACATCCTTCAGCCAGAAAAAAAAAACAGGCCTGTTTTAATCTGGCAGCTATTTCCAATGCCACATTTGACGCCGGCAGCATCGTGGAGAGCACCCGGAGCTGTGCCGCCAGCCCCGGAGAATGTGCAGCACCCACTGTACCTGCAGCATCGCAGGCTCCAGGTTTATAAGCGACAGATTTGCTCTGTGTCTTAAAGAAAAGCCTCTCGTAAAATCTTCCAGCCCTGCAAAGAGATAAGCAGGGTCTGAGGGAGCCCTTGGCTCAGAAAGGTGCTGTGGAAAGAGCTGCTGTGAGGGAGAGCCAAGCGCGGGGGTGGGCGAAGGAGGGGGATGCTGGGGCTGCTGTTGAGCCCTTGCCAGCCCAGCCCCATCTGCTGAGCCAGGAGCAGGGACACACATCCAGACACACGGACACGTGGACACACGCATGAAATCGGCTGCGGGAAATCGCCGTGTGTGGGGAAGCTGGGAGCTTCTCCCACCAAACAAAGCTTGGGGAGGCAGGATGGCAGAGCAGGACCAGGGCACTGGTGCTGAGGAGCCTGTGTGGGCCTGGCCTGCAGGACACAGGGTGCCCAGCTCTGAGGATGGAGTCGCTCTTCCTCCACCTACCTGGCTTTGGGCTCGGGCAGGTGGAGCGTGTGGCAGCTTCATATGTTTAAACAGCAATAAAAGGCAAGGTGGGGTAGGTTCCTTCTAGAGCAGCGAGGGCAGAGGGCGGCTGGGGCAGCCGCGGGGCAAGGACAGGGCGGGTGGCCTGGCTCCTCTTGCTTTGTGCTTCACACGATCCGCAGAGCCCTCAGCACTTCCCCATTCACAGAGCAGCTTTCGGAGTACCTGTGGGTGCTCTGCAGCCAGGATGAATGTGGCAGCGTGTGTTTTGGGGACAGGCTGATGGAGCTGCAGGCAGCTGGTGCAGGATGGAGCAGCCCAGAGGCTGCTCAAAGTCACCCGATGGGTCACTTCGGGGTGAACCAGGAGTGCATGGGGCCCAGTTAGGGAATGGCTTTAAGATGGAAGGATGAAGATTTAGGTTAGACATTAGGAGGAGATGTTTCACGGTGAGGATGAGGAGGCCCTGACCCAGGTTGCCCAGAGCAGTAGTGGCTGCCCCATCCCTGGAGAGGCTCAAGGGTAGGTTGGATGGGGCTTGGAGCCCCTGATCCAGTGGGAGGTGTCCCTGCCCATGGAAGACAGTTTGGAATTAGATGATCTTTAAAGTCTCTTCCAACTGAAACCATGAAGGGAACCCCTCCCAGTGAGTGCCAGGGTGCTGCAGCGCTCAGGTTGGATGTGAGCAAACAGCCGCACCCAGAACCATTTTTAGGGATGCTCTGCATCCTTCTGACTGCAAGGATGAGAGGAGCTGGGCTTGGATGCCTCGTGCGATGCAGCTGGTGCTGCCCAGGAGGTGGGTGAGAGGAGAGGGGTGGGAGCGCAGGGCAGCACAGAGGGGAGGCAGTGTGCTCCCCACCGATAAGGGCAGATATAATGACTGGTTTTACATGCACAGAGATACGAAAAGCCAAATCCTGGAGGATAATTGCTCCAAAAAAACAAAGGGGCGCTTCATATTTCTTGGCTCCCTGTCAGAATCAGCGCAGCGAGCGTTCCCTGGCTTTCCTTTCATTCTTCTCCAAAAACATCACTTTCCTCGGTGGGGGGGGTCAGGGTGGAGGGAGTGGGAAGGCAGCAAGTATCACTGGGCCCTGGCCGAGCATCCCAACCAGCTGCGTGCAGGGAGCGGGGGCTCTGCCTGCGCCCCCTTCCCAGCTGCTCTCACCATCCCGCTCGCCCACCCCATTGCCCTCTCCCAGACCCCTGCGCATGGGGCAGCACATGGGGAGCAGCACATGAGGAGATGAGCAAGGGGAGTAGAGCATGGGGAGCAGCACATTGGGAGAAGCACATGGGGAGCAGAGCATGGGGAGCAGAGCAAGGGGAGATGAGCATGGGGAGCAGCACATGGAGGGCAGAGCATGGGGAGCAGCACATGGGGAGAAGAACATGGGGAGCAGCACATGAGGAGATGAGCATGGGGAGCAGCACATGGGGAGCAGCACATTGGGAGAAGCACATGGGGAGCAGAGCATGGGGAGCAGCACATGAGGAGATGAGCAAGGGGAGTAGAGCACGGGGAGAAGCACATGGGGAGCAGTACATGGGGAGATGAGCACCCCAGAGCCCAGCCATCTGCATGCAGGGAGCGGGGGCTCTGCCTGCACCATCCTGCTCGCCCACCCCATAGCCATCTTCCAGACCCCTGCACATGGGGCAGCACATGGGGAGAAGCACATGGGGAGCAGAGCATGAGGAGAAGCACATGGGGAGCAGCCCATGGGGAGCAACTCATGGAGAGCAGAGCATGGGGAGCAGCACATGGGGAGCAGAGCATGGGGAGCAGCACACAGGGAGAAGCACATGGGGTGCAGCACATGGGGAGAAGCACATGGGGAGCAGCACACGAGGAGATGAGCACGGGGAGCAGAGCATGGAGAGATGAGCATGGGGAGCAGCACATGAGGAGATGAGCATGGGGAGCAGCACATGGGGAGATGAGCACGGGGAGCAGAGCATGGGGAGCAGCCCATGGAGAGCAGAGCATGGGGAGTTGAGCATGGGGAGCAGAGCATGGGGAGTAGCACATAGGGAGATGAGCATGGGGAGCAGAGCATGGGGAGCAGCACATGGGGAGCAGCACATGGAGAGCAGAGCATGGGGAGAAGCACATGGGGAGCAGCACATGGGGAGATGAGCATGGGGAGCAACACATGGAGAGGAGCACATGGAGAGCAGCACATGGGGAGGAGCACATGGGGAGCAGAGCATGGGGAGCAGCACCCCAGAGCCCAGCCCGCACACCAGGGTCCCCTGCCTTCCCCTCCGGCACCTCCTGCCGTGCCCGCCTTCTCCGCAGAGCTGGTAGCGAGCGCGGCAGGGAGGCAGCGTGCCAGCGGCGTGGTCTGATCCACGAGTCTCAAAGAGGCAAACAGCTGGGGAAGAGCCTCGGAGGCTTTTTCCCAAGCTCGGAGAGCTCTCTGAAGCCGCATGGTGCTCGCCCCCGTACCCAGGTGTCCTTTGAAGGGGAGCAGGCAGCCCTGGCTCCCGGCAAGCATGGGCAGCACCGGGGAGCGCCCGGGCGGCAGGGCAGGGCGAGGGGACTGCGTGCATGGGCAACCAAAAAAGGGTTTTATTTATTACGAGCGATGGAGATGCCACCGTCAAATGCCCTTGAGCCACGGGAGTTCACCTGCTGCCCTGAAAATCAGCAAGAAGGGTGGTGGGTTTGGTGCTTTGGTGGGAGAAAAGGCACAAAAGGAGGGCAGGAGGCGGTGAGGGGGGAGAGGGGTGGGATGGAAAAGTGCAGTGGCAAGAGGGGAAGGAGAAGAGGAGGCCACAGGGTGACAGGTCCAGTGCCACCACCCAGCCCAGCACAGCAGCCTCGGCATACCCGGAGTGAGGAAGCATGATTGGCATCCAGGCGCCTTTTGGTTTAACCCAGTAAAAATTTATATCTGAAACACTCTTCATAGAATCATAGAACAACCAGGTTGGAAGAGACCCATCGGATCATCAAGTCCAACCATTCCTATCAAACACTAAACCAAGTCCCTCAAGACCTCATCCACCCACACCTTAAACACCTCCAGGGAAGGGGAATCAACCACCTCCCTGGGCAGCCTGTTCCAATGCCCGATGACCCTTTCTGTGAAAAACTTTCTCCTAATCTCCAGACTAAATCTCCCCTGGTGGAGCTTGAGGCCATTCCCTCTTGTCCTGTCCCCTGTCCCTTGGGAGAAGAGCCCAGCTCCCTCCTCTCCACAACCTCCTTTCAGGGAGCTGGAGAGAGCAATGAGGTCTCCTCTCAGCCTCCTCTTCTCCAGGAGAAACACCCCCAGTTCTCTCAGAACCTCCTCATAGGGCCTGTTCTCCAGCCCCTTCACCAGCCTCGTTGCTCTTCTCTGAACTTGCTCCAGAGCCTCAACATCCTTCTTGTGCTGAGGGGCCCACAACTCAACGCAGGATTCAAGGAGCAGCCTCACCAGTGCTGAGTCCAGAGGGAGAATCACCTCCCTGGCCCTGCTGGTCACACCATTTCTGATCCAAGCCAGGATGCCCTTGGCCTTCTTGGCCCCCTGGGCACACTGCTGGCTCATGGTCAGTCACTGTCGACCAACACCCCCAGGTCCCTCTCCTCCTGGCAGTTTTCCAGCCAGACTTCTCCCAGTCTGTAGCTCTGCATAGGGTTGTTGTGCCCCAAGTGCAGGACCCGACTCTTGCTTCTCCGTCCCTGCTCCCCAGCTCTGGTTTGAGACCCTCCAAGCGCTACCCCTCCCGTGAGCCCCATGGGCATCCACTCACAGCATCCCTGCAGCATCCCTGTTGCACCCCAGCTCTCTCATCCCTGACCGCAGGGCTGGGTGGCAGCAGGGTCCCTGGGCTGCCAGGAGCAGGGGGCACAGCCAGGGCTCCCCATTATCCCCACACCCCCCATCCACCCCTGCCCGAAGGCTGCAGCTTTTCAGGCCTCCCCATAAAGAGTGTTATTCAGAGCTGGAATTAAAAAGCTTAAGTGTAAAAGAAGGCTAAAGGGAGCAGTGGAAGAACCGGATTTTCTTTTATTTGATTTTTTCTTTTTTTTTTTTTCTGTTCTGAAGGATGCTGTATTGAGCCGAACATGACAAATATGCCAGGAATGTTTGCCCTCAGGGCCTGGGAGAGCAGGGAAAGGCCCAGAGAAAGGCACCGCTGGCACCTTATCAATGAACCAGCCCCACTGTTTGCCCAGCCCCGAGCACCAGCTGCCTGCAGCCCTGCCCAGGACACAGCGGCTGCAGTGGAGCCACCGAGCGTGTGGGCACCCACTGTGCCGGGGGGGGGGTCACATCATAGAATCATAGAACAACCAGGTTGGAAGAGACCCATCGGATCATTGAGTCCAACCATTCCTATCAAACACTAAACTATGTCCCTCAGCACCTCATCTACCCACACCTTAAACACCTCCAGGGAAGGGGAATCAACCACCTCCCTGGGCAGCCTGTTCCAATGCCCAATGACCCTTTCCATGAAAAACTTCCTCCTAATCTCCAGCCTAAATCTCCCCTGGTGGAGCTTGAGGCCATTCCCTCTGTCCCCTGTCCCTTGGGAGAAGAGCCCAGCTCCCTCCTCTCCACAACCTCCTTTCAGGGAGTTGGAGAGAGCAATGAGGTCTCCTCTCAGCCTCTTCTTCTCCAGGAGAAACCCCCCCAGCTCTCTCAGACGCTCCTCATAAGGCCTATTCTCCAGTCCCTTCACCAGCTTCGTTGCTCTTCTCTGGACTCTCTCCAGAGCCTCAACATCCTTCTTGTGCTGAGGGACCCACAACTCAACACAGGATTCAAGGAGCAGCCTCACCAGTGCTGAGTCCAGAGGGAGAATCACCTCCCTGACCCTGCTGGTCACACCGTTTCTGATCCAAGCCAAGATGCCATTGGCCTTCTTGGCCATCTGGGCACACTGCTGGCTCATGGTCAGTCGCTGTCGACCAACACCCCCAGGTCCCTCTCCTCCTGGCAGTTTTCCAGCCAGACTTCTCCCAGTCTGTAGCTCTGAAAAGGGTTGTTGTGCCCCAAGTGCAGGACCCAGCATTTGGCCACCAAAGCCCTTGCCAGGGGAGCATCCTCTTAGGAAGAGCTTAAAGCTTGGTACTCATCAAGACCCTGGGGTTTGCACCAAGGAAAGAGCTGCCATCCAGTCTCAGTGCTGCTCCAGAGGGCCCTGGCCTGGCTTTGAGGAAGCCACGCGCAGCAGGCTGGGGCCGGGGCTAATTAACAGTCCTCGTTAAAAATATATTGTGGTTGGTTTAAACAAGGTTCCCTCAAGCCAGAGGAAGCCGGTGAGGGATTGTGGAGAGATAGCGAGAGAGCGAGGCGGCCAGGGAGGGGGAGGCGATGCCTGGGTGCACTTATTTCTTTATTTACTTCCATTTCTAAAATAAAATAAAGTGCCTCTCTGGATCGGCAGGCGCCCCAACGTCTATTAAAGCACCACATAGGAAATTGTAAAGCACAGGGAAACAACCCAATCAGCCTGACCCCTTAACAAACTCCAGCTACGGCCAAAGTTGCAGAGTAAACAAAGCGAAGCCGCCGCCGCCGCCACCAAGCCTCGCCTGGGTGCTGGGGCTGCTCAGCCGGCCCCACCAGTGGCCAACTGGCCCTTTCCCCTGGTCCCCAGCCGTGGGGCAGCCTCTGGGTGCTCACCAGGATGCTGGTTGACCAAAGCAGGTCCAGGGAGGTGATTCTCCCTCTGGACTCGGCACTGGGGAGGCAGCTCCTTGAATCCTGTGTTCAGTTGTGGGCCCCTCAGCACAAGAAGGATGTTGAGCGAGTGCAGAGAAGAGCAACGAAGCTGGTGAAGGGGCTGGAGAACAGAACCTGTGAGGAGCGTCTGAGAGAGCTGGGGGTGTTTATCCTGGAGAAGAGGAGGCTGAGGGGAGACCTCATTAATCTCTCCAACTCCCTGAAAGGAGGTTGTGGAGAGGAGGGAGCTGGGCTCTTCTCCCAAGTGACAGGGGACAGGACAAGAGGGAATGGCCTCAAGCTCCACCAGGGGAGATTTAGGCTAGAGATTAGGAGGAAGTTTTTTATGGAAAGGGTCATTGGGTATTGGAATAGGCTGCCCAGGGAGGTGGTTGATTCCCCTTCCCTGGAGGTGTTTAAGGCACAGGTGGATGAGGTCCTGAGGGACATGGGTTAGTGTTTGATAGGAATGGTTGGACTCGATGATCCGATGGGTCTCTTCCAACCTGGTTGTTCTATGATTCTATGTTTCTAAGAGAGCATCGCTCCCGGGACACGGACTCAGCAGCAGAACTGTACCCAGCAAAGCTCTGCCCTTGCACGGTTGTGCTCACAAGGCCTCTGCCCCTCTCCGGGCTGCGAGGAGCGAAGGCAGCTGGGCTACCGCTCTGCCTGACCACACGCTCCCACATCCCCTTGGCCAAGATGTTAAATGAGTCAAGAGTTGGCCCAAGCTCTGGGGTCAGGAGGGGAATGTTTCCTTCAAAGTCAGATGCTTCCTCTCCTCCTCACTGGAGACGATGACGTTCTGGGCCAGCGGTGGGTCCCGTCTCTCCCAGCTGGCACAGCTCCGGATCGGTGCGTTTCGAGCCTCGGGGTTTGTCCCAGGCTCCCCCGGAGTCCTTCTGACCCCCGCGAAGGAGTCCAACACCACCGCCACGAGCCATTAGCATCGCTCACACTGAGGGATTGCTCCGTTTCCCTGGACACCGAGAATTCAGCCAGAACCTGAACAATTTTATGTGCATAATAGGCAGAAATTTGCCCTCAGCAGCAGGCTGGGAAATCAGCCTCCCAGCAGAGGCAGGCGGCCTCAATCAGGCTGCCCACAACTCGGAACAAACCTGCTGATTAAGGCTTGGCAGAGGCAGCGGCGTGTGCCGAGGGCCTTCCCCTCGCCCCCTGCACAGGCACAGCACGAGGGGTCAAGAATCTTTACGAAGCGATTGCTGGATTCTTCTGGAGCCGTCGGCCACCAGCGCCGCAGCCGCCTGCCCCGTGTCCCCCATGTCCCCTGCGTCCCCCACCCCGCGAGGAGGGGAGAGGGGAGTCGGGAGCACCAAGGAGGCAGCATCCCTGTGCATCCAAGGTCTTTCTTGGTGGATGGAGGGAGGCAGAGCTGTGCAGCGAGGCCTGGGGACCCCCAAATTCCCCTCAAATCCCACAGGACTAGAGCCTTCTTTTATCTAAGCACTAGGGGAAGCTGCTGAAGCAGGAGTCCCTGCTCATGGGAATTCAAATCACGGGACCGAGGGTACCGCCTGGGGCACTCTGATGGTTGGCGCAGCCGCACGAGGGTGTCATAGAATCATAGAATCATAGAACAACCAGGTTGGAAGAGACTCATCGGATCATCGAGTCCAACCATTCCCATCGAACACTAAACCATGTCCCTCAGGACCTCATCTACCTGTGCCTTAAACACCTCCAGGGAAGGTGAATCAACCACCTCCCTGGGCAGCCTGTTCCAATGCCCAATGACCCTCTGTGTGAAAAGGAGGGAGGGCACGATGGCTGTGTGAGAAGGGGATGGGTGCAGGAGGTCACGGATGGGGTAAAGTGGAGGTTAGACACTGGGAAACACTTTCTGGCTCTAGCTGGGATGTGGGTGGCAGAGCCAGCTCTAGCTGCCTCTGCGGGGACAGGCTGGGGGACAGGCTGGGGGACAGGCTGGGGGACCCTCGGTGTGGGCTGTGTTCCCGCTGAACCAACGCAGCTTGGATTCCCCACGTCCTTTTCCTTCTTCCTTAATCCCTTCTTCCTCCTGGCAGCAGGGCTGCTGCAGCTCCCCAGCCCTCAGAGATCCCCACCCAGTCTGACCTGAAACCGAGGAGGGAGGAAACCCTTTCCCATATTTGCTATGCAACCGCATCAGCTCCAGGGCAGTGGGAACCTTCCAACTGCTCCCTCTGAAGTAACGCTCGCAGTTCTGGATTTAAATAAAGCGCGAGGATCTCTAAACTCCGCAGACGCAAGCGGAACTACCGAATCCCCCCAATTTCACTTTTGCCTTGACTTGCTCAGCAAGCAGCCACAAGCCCATCAACCTATAGGTCCAGGAGGCCTGCAAGCCCCATGGGAAGATGCACTGGGCTGAGGGATGCTCAGGGCTTGCAGGGCCCTGTCAGGGCTGCTTGGGTCTGTCAGGGGTACTCTGGGCTGTAGAGATGCTCGGGGATGGAAAGAGGGCTTGAGGCTATGGGGATGTTCAGGGCTGTGAGGATGCTCAAGGATATGAGGATGCTCCAGGCTGTGGGATGCTCCAAGGATGCTCCAGGCTGTGGGATGCTCCGGGCTGTGGGGATGCTCCAGGCTGGAAGGGATGTTCCAGGTTGGAAGGGATGCTCAGGGTTGGTAGGAATGTTCCAGGCTGTGGGGATGCTCCAGGCTATGGGATGCTCCAGGCTGGGGGATGCTCAGGGCTGGGGGGATGCTCTAGGTTCTGGGGATGCTCCAGGCTGCGGGATGCTCCAGGCTGTGGGATGTTCCGTGCCTGTGGGGATGACCCAGGCTCTGGGGATGCTCCAAGCTCTGGGGATGACCCAGGCTGTGGGATGCTCCAGGCTGTGGGATGCTCCAGAATGTGGGATGTTCCAGGCTATGGGGATGCTCCAGGCTGGGGGATGCTCCAGGCTGGGGGATGTTCCGTGCCTGTGGGGATGACCCAGGCTCTGGGGATGACCCAGGCTGTGGGATGCTCCAGGCTGTGGGATGCTCCAAAATGTGGGATGTTCCAGGCTATGGGGATGCTCCAGGCTGGGGGATGCTCCAGGCTGTGGGGATGACCCAGGCTGTGGGGATGCTCCAGGCTCTGGGGATGCTCCATGCGGTGAGGATGCTCCAGGCTGGAAGGGATGCTCAGGGCTGGTAGGAATGTTCCAGGCTGTGGGGATGCTCCAGGCTATGGGGATGCTCCAGGCTGTGGAGATGCTCCAGGCTGTGGGGATGCTCCAGGCTCTGGGATGCTCAGGGTTGTGCGGATGCTTGAGGATATGAGGATGCTCCAGGCTCTGGGGATGCTCCAGGCTCTGGGGATGCTCCAGGCTGTGGGGATGCTTGAGGCTGGAAGGGATGCTCAGGGCTGGTAGGGATGTTCCAGGCTGTGAGAATTCTCTAGGATAGAAGGGATGCTCAAGGCTGGAAAAAAGTCTGTGGGGATGCTCAGTGCTCACAAGGGTGCTCTATGCGGTGAGGATGCTCCAGACTGTGAGGATATTTGGGACCGAAGGAGCTGCCCGAACTGTGAGGATGCTCGGGGGCTGTGAGGATGCTCGGGGGCTTGTGCCCAGGTGGTCAAGAAGGCCAAGGGCATCCTGGCTTGGATCAGAAATGGTGTGACCAGCAGGGCCAGGGAGGTGATTCTCCCTCTGGACTCAGCACTGGGGAGGCCGCTCCTTGAATCCTGTGTTCAGTTGTGGGCCCCTCAGCACAAGAAGGATGTTGAGGCTCTGGAGCGAGTCCAGAGAAGAGCCACGAGGCTGGTGAAGGGGCTGGAGAACAGGCCTTATGAGGAGCATCTGAGAGAGCTGGGGGTGTTTAGCCTAGAGAAGAGGAGGCTGAGAGGAGACCTCATTACTCTCTCCAACTCCCTAAAAGGAGGTTGTGGAGAGGAGGGAGCTGGGCTCTTATCCCAAGGGAGAGGGGACAGGACAAGAGGGAATGGCCTCAAGCTCCACCAGGGGAGATTTAGGCTGGAGATTAGGAGGAAGCTTTTCACACAGAGGGTCATTGGGCATTGGAATAGGCTGCCCAGGGAGGTGGTTGATTCCCCTTCCCTGGAGGTGTTTAAGGGACGGGTGGATGAGGTCTTGAAGGACCTGGTTTAGTGTTTGACAGGAATGGTTGGACTAGAAGATCCGATGGGTCTCTTCCAACCTGGTTGTTCTATGATTCTAGGATGCTCGGGGGCTGTGAGGATGCTGGGGGTGGGTACGGGGGGGGTTGCCGAGGGCTGCAGGCAGGTCAGGCAGTGCTGGTGCTGCTGCTCTCGTGGAGCTCGGCTGGCCTCTAGTGCATGTCGGGCTGCACAGCACAGAGGGAGGGAGGGAGGGAGGGAGGGCAGGGAAGGAGCTCTGCCCCTCTAAATCCCACCTCCCGCTTTTCAGCCTCCCCCTCCCTGTAAACCTCCACATCTTGGGGCAGCTCCTCCATTGAATGCCCTTAAATCGGAAAGGGGAAGCTCTAGCTCAGACATCAGCAAGAAATTCCTCACGCTGAGGACGGGGAGCTCCAGGTTGCCCAGAGCAGGGGTGGCTGCCCCATCCCTGGAGGGGTTCAAGGGCAGGTTGGATGGGGCTTGGAGCCCCTGAGCCAGTGGGAGGTGTCCCTGCCCATGGGGAGCTCATTTATGACCCTCACTATTTTTTCCAGTCTTCCTTGTTTTCTCCATCTCCAATCTCTTTCGGCCTCTTCAGTCTCTCACTCTTCTTTGACCTCCACTCTTCATCAGACCCTTTCAGTCTCTGTTTCCCCTTACAATTTTCTCATCCTCAGACTTCTTTGGTCGCTGCTTCTTTTTGTTGGCCACTATTTTAGGGATTTCTTTTCTGGTGCTGCTGATGGGTGAGGCAGAGGGACGTGGCAGCCGCTGGGGACCTGGCTCAGGCACATGGGATGAGGGAAGGACAGTGAGGGGGAGGAGTGGAGAGGGCAAAGGGCTGTCAGGCCCTGAGCAGCCTCACCTGGGGCTCCCCACACCTGCTCACAGCTCTATTTAAGCTCAGCCTGGAGCTCTTGGTGAAGGGGCTGGAGAACAGGCCCTGTGAGGAGTGGCTGAAAGAGCTGGGGGTGTTTATCCTGGAGAAGAGGAGGCTGAGAGGAGACCTCATTGCTCTCTCCAACTCCCTGAAAGGAGGTTGTGGAGAGGAGGGAGCTGGGCTCTTCTCCCAAGGGACAGGACAAGAGGGAATGGCCTCAAGCTCCTCCAGGGGAGATTTAGGCTGGAGATTAGGAGGAAGTTTTTCACAGAAAGGGTCACTGGGCATTGGAATAGGCTGCCCAGGGAGGTGGTTGATTCCCCTTCCCTGGAGGTGTTTAAGGGACGGGTAGATGAGTTGCTGAGGGACATGGGTTAGTGTTTGATAGGAATGGTTGGACTAGAAGATCCGATGGGTCCCTTCCAACCTGGTTGTTCTATGATTCTATGATTCTTGCTCCCTTCCTGCTTGGAGCAGGACCCCAGGGGGAGAGACGCGAAGGATGCTCAGAGTGGGACCCTTGGATGCAGACGCGAAGGATGCTCAGAGCAGGACCCTTGGATGGAGATGCAAAGGATGCTCAGAGTGGGACCCTTGGCTGCAGACATGAAGGATGCTCGGAGCGGGACCCTTGGATGCAGAAGAGAAGGATGCTCAGAGCGGGACCCTTGGGTGCAGATGTGAAGGATGCTTAGAGTAGGACCCCAGGGGGACAGACGCAAAAGATACTCAGAGCGGGACCCTTGGATGCAGACGTGAAGGATGCTCAGAGAGGGACACTTGGATACAGACGCGAAAGATGCTCAGACTGGGACACTTGGATGCAGATGCAAAAGATACTCAGAGTGGGATACTTGGATGCAGATGCGAAGGATGCTCAGAGCTGGGACCCTTGGATGCAGACGCGAAGGATGCTTGGAGCAGGACCCCAGGGGGACAGACGTCAGAGCTGCTCAGAGCCGGACCCCTGGATGCAGATGCGAAGGTTGCTCAGAGTGGGATCCCTGGATGCAGATGCGAAGGATGCTCGGAGCAGGACCCCTGGGGGACAGACACAAAAGATACTCAGAGTTGGGACCCTTGGATGCAGACGCCAAGGATGCTCAGAGCAGGACCCTCGGATGCAGACACGAAGGATGCTCGGAGCAGGACCCCTGGGGGACAGACACAAAAGATACTCAGAGCTGGGACCCTTGGATGCAGACACGAAGGATGCTTGGAGCAGGACTCCAGGGGGACAGACACAAAAGATACTCAGAGTTGGGACCCTTGGATGCAGACGCCAAGGATGCTCAGAGTTGGAGCCCTGGATGCAGATGCAAAGGTTGCTCAGAGCAGGACCCTCGGATGCAGACACGAAGGATGCTCAGAGTGGGACCCTTGGATGCAGACGCGAAGGATGCTCAGAGCTGGGACCCTTAGATGCAGACGCGAAGGATGCTCAGAGTGGGACCCCAGGGGGACATGACGCAAAAGATACTCAGAGCGGGACCCTTGGATGCAGACGTGAAGGATGCTCAGAGTGGGACCCTTGGATGCAGACACGAGGGATGCTCAGAGTGGGACCCCAGTGGGACAGACGCAAAAGATACTCAGAGTGGGACCCTTGGATGCAGACGCCAAAGATACTCAGAGCGGGACCCTTGGATGCAGACGCCAAGGATGCTCAGAGCAGGACCCTTGGATGCAGACGCCAAGGATGCTCAGAGTGGGACCCTTAGATGCAGACGCAAAGGATGCTCAGAGTGGGACCCCAGGGGGACAGATGCAAAAGATACTCAGAGTGGGACCCTCGGATGCAGACACGAAGGATGCTCAGAGTGGGACCCTTGGATGCAGACACGAAGGATGCTCAGAGTGGGACCCTTGGATGCAGACGCGAAGGATGCTCAGAGTGGGACCCCAGTGGGACAGACGCCAAAGATACTCAGAGTGGGACCCTTGGATGCAGACGCCAAGGATGCTCAGAGTGGGACCCTTGGATGCAGACGCCAAGGATGCTCAGAGCAGGACCCTTAGATGCAGACGCAAAGGATGCTCGGAGCAGGACTCCAGGGGGACAGACACAAAAGATACTCAGAGTTGGGACCCTTGGATGCAGACGCCAAGGATGCTCAGAGTTGGAGCCCTGGATGCAGATGCAAAGGTTGCCCAGAGCAGGACCCTTGGATGCAGACGCAAAGGATGCTCAGAGTGGGGCCCGCGGGGGGGCAGCAGAGCCACAGCCACGGCTGGCGCCGCCCGGGGTGTGTAGGATCCCCGGGGTGGTTGGTGCAGGTGGGGTGCCCCTCCCCTCCCTTTTCTCTCCCACCTTTCACAGGAGCAGATGCTCCCTTCCCTGGAGACATTCAAGGGGAGGTTGGATGGGGCCTCTAGGCAAGATGATCAAGTTTGGGACCTGGGGGTGTTGGTCGACAGCGACTGACCATGAGCCAGCAGTGTGCCCAGGGGGCCAAGAAGGCCAATGGCATCTTGGCTTGGATCAGAAACGGTGTGACCAGCAGGGCCAGGGAGGTGATTCTCCCTCTGGACTCAGACCTGGTGAGACTGCTCCTTGAATCCTGTGTTCAGTTGTGGGCCCCTCAGCACAAGAAGGATGTTGAGGCTCTGGAGAGAGTCCAGAGAAGAGCCATGAAGCTGGTGAAGGGGCTGGAGAACAGGCCTTATGAGGAGCGTCTGAGAGAGCTGGGGGTGTTTCTCCTGGAGAAGAGGAGGCTGAGAGGAGACCTCATTACTCTCTATAACTACCTGAAAGGAGGTTGTGGAGAGGAAGGAGCTGGGCTCTTCCCCCAAGGGACAGGGGACAGGACAAGAGGGAATGGCCTCAAGCTCCACCAGGGGAGATTTAGTCTGGAGATTAGGAGGAAGTTTTTCATGGAAAGGGTCATTGGGCATTGGAACAGGCTGCCCAGGGAGGTGGTTGATTCCCCTTCCCTGGAGGTGTTTAAGGTGCTGAGGGACATGGTTTAGTGTTAGATAGGAATGGTTGGACTCGATGATCCGATGGGTCTCTTCCAACCTGGTTGTTCTATGATTCTATGAAGTTGAAGGTGTCCCTGCTCACTGCAGGAGGTTGGGCTGGATGGGCTCTAAAGGTCCCTGCCAACCCAGTCGTTCCATGGTTCTAACACGGCTGGTGAGATAAGCCAGGCCATGACCGAGTGTGCCCAGAAAGGTGGGGAAAGGCAGCTCGGAGGGTGTTGGGGGTGAGGGATGGCTCTGTGATCAGAAAAACAGCTGATCGGAGGCTGTGAGTGCTGGCAGGCACCCAGGCTGGTGGGGAGGGTGCTCTCAAGTCAGCTGTTCGGATCCTCTCTCCTTCCCCAGCAGCTGCAGGACCTGATGGCCAAGGAGAGATACCCCATCTTTAACCATCAAAGCGAACAAAAAGGAAAATGAGCAGCCAGCGGTGCCGGCAGGTACCACCTTCTCCTTCCCTCCTCTCCAAGGCATTAACCTGGCAGAGTTGTGGCTGAGTAGCAGATGTGAGGAGCCTCACCCCAGGGCTCCAGTGGGATGGTTGGACTAGAAGATCCGATGGGTCCCTTCCAACCTGGTTGTTCTGTGATTCTATGAGCTTCCCAGGGGTCAGTGGAGAGACACGGGTCTATCAGCCTGGCTGTGAGCCGCCTGCCGGATCCGATAGGCCTGCACGGCCTCCCCTTCACCAGGCCCCTCTCCCACCCCCTCATCTTCAAAGCCAGAGACCTGGCAGTGGTTCTGAAGCAGGGGCAGAGCCTCCATGCCCCAGCTTGGCAAGCGGCTCAAAGGCTCCATGAGCCACATCTGCTTCTGCGGCTGTAAAACCCTCTCCCTGCTCCCTTCCTTCCCTCTGAGCGCTCACAGCCGGGAGCAGCATGAGGCTGCAACAGTCCAGATGAGGCTGGGCAGCTGCCCCACAGCGTGAGATGCCACCCTGTGCCACCTTTGCCACCACTGCCCTGGGATCAGCTCTCACCCCTTGGACCTGCGGGTGTTGGTCAACAGCCGACTGACCATGAGCCAGCAGTGTGCCCAGGGGGCCAAGAAGGCCAACGGCATCCTGGCTTGGATCAGAAATGGTGTGACCAGCAGGGCCAGGGAGGTGATTCTCCCTCTGGACTCAGCACTGGGGAGGCTGCTCCTTGAATCCTGTGTTCAGTTGTGGGCCCCTCAGCACGAGAAGGATGTTGAGGCTCTGGAGCGAGTCCAGAGAAGAGCAACGAGGCTGGTGAAGGGGCTGGAGAACAGGCCCTATGAGGAGCGTCTGAGAGAGCTGGGGGTGTTTCTCCTGGAGAAGAGGAGGCTGAGGGGAGACCTCATTACTCTCTCCAACTACGTGAAAGGAGGTTGTGGAGAGCAGGGAGCTGGGCTCTTCTCCCAAGGGACAGGGGACAGGACAAGAGGGAATGGCCTCAAGCTCCACCAGGGGAGATTTAGGCTGGAGATTAGGAGGAGGTTTTTCCCGGAAAGGGTCATTGGGCATTGGAATAGGCTGCCCAGGGAGGTGGTTGATTCACCTTCCCTGGAGGTGTTTAAGGGACGGGTGGATGAGGTGCTGAAGGACATGGTTTAGTGTTTGATAGGAATGGTTGGACTCGCTGATCCGATGGGTTCCTTCCAACCTGCTTATTCTATGATTCTATGATTCTATGATTCCCATCGGAAAGGAGGTGGCTGAGCTCTGCCACATGCGCTGAGCGTCTGTTCTCAGCAGCGAGGAGCTGCTGTGGTCACAGCCTGGCGCTCGCCACCCACTCGTTGGTCACACCTCAGTGCGGTTGCTGGAGCTGCTCACACACCATACGGGAGGCAGCGAGGCTGTTCTCTGGGGTGTCAGAGCCTTTCCAGAGGCTGTTCTCTGGGTTGTCAGAGCCTTTCCACGGCAAACGCGGCAGGAGCACAGTCAGCATCCATTTTCAGAGTGGTGGCTCCTGTGTTCCAGCCCTGAGTATGATGCTGTGTGTGCGAGGTAGGCGCTGGCAGTCCCAGGAAACAAACCCCACCAGAGGAATCCCAGCTACTCCACCATCTCCTCTCAGATATACTGGAAAGCAGAGAAGGAACAGAATCATAGAACAACCAGGTTGGAAGAGACCCATCGGATCTTCTAGTCCAACCATTCCTATCAAACACTAACCCATGTCCCTCAAGACCTCATCCACCTGTGCCTTAAACACCTCCAGGGAAGGGGAATCAACCACCTCCCTGGGCAGCCTGTTCCAGTGCCCAATGACCCTTTCCATGAAAAACTTCCTCCTAATCTCTAGCCTGAATCTCCCCTGGTGGAGCTTAAGGCCATTCCCTCTTGTCCTGTCCCCTGTCCCTTGGGAGAAGAGCCCAGCTCCCTCCTCTCCACAACCTCCTTTCAGGTAGTTGTAGAGAGCAATGAGGTCTCCTCTCAGCCTCCTCTTCTCCAGGATAAACACCCTCAGCTCTCTCATCCCACCATTCTCATCATCCCACATCCCAAGGAGACCAGAATCTGCTCTGCCACGGCCACCGCCTGGGCCCCTGCTCCTCTTTAAAGCCACCTTCCTCTGAACACAGACCCTGCACAGCAGAGCACAGGCCACCGGCCTCTCTTGGTGGCATCTCGGGGACCATAAAATGAGTTGAACTCCCACCTCTGGTGCTGCACAGCACACCCGGGAGCAAAGAGCGTGTTAACCACGGAGGCCAACGTGTCTGAGCTGCAGGCACCGCAACAGTTTGCTGTGCTCCAGCTGAGGCACCGAGGTGAGAAAAATACCTGGTGACGAGCCAGGAGAGGTTTTACAGCCGGAACGAACAAATGTCGAGCTTCACTGAAAGTGATATAAGGAAAACCACAACCCGGGCTGGAGGCAACTTCTCTGAGTCACAGCACAGACACCTGCGGCTCCTGGAGCACGAGCAAGAGCTCAGGGGGCAGCTTCCCTCTGGCTTTTCCACCCCATTTCACACCTTCTGTGTGGAAGTGTGGATCTGCTGGAGGGTAGGGAGGCTCTGCAAAGGGATCTGAACAGGCTGGATCCATGGGCTGAGTCCAATGGGATGAGGTTTAACACGGCCAAATGCCGGGTCCTGCACTTGGGGCACAACAACCCTGAGCAGAGCTCCAGACTGGGAGAAGTCTGGCTGGAAAACTGCCAGGAGGAGAGGGACCTGGGGGGGTTGGTCGACAGCGACTGACCATGAGGCAGCAGTGTGCCCAGGGGGCCAAGAAGGCCAATGGCATCTTGGCTTGGATCAGAAACGGTGTGACCAGCAGGGCCAGGGAGGTGATTCTCCCTCTGGACTCAGCACTGGGGAGGCTGCTCCTTGAATCCTGTGTTCAGTTCTGGGCCCCTCAGCACAAGAAGGATGTTGAGGCTCTGGAGAGAGTCCAGAGAAGAGCAACGAGGCTGGTGAAGGGGCTGGAGGACAGGCCCTATGAGGAGCGGCTGAGAGAGCTGGGGGTGTTTATCCTGGAGAAGAGGAGGCTGAGAGGAGACCTCATTACTCTCTCCAACTCCCTGAAAGGAGGTTGTGTAGAGGAGGGAGCTGGGCTCTTCTCCCAAGGGACAGGGGACAGGACAAGAGGGAATGGCCTCAAGCTCCGCCAGGGGAGATTTAGGCTGGAGATTAGGAGGAAGTTTTTCACACAGAGGCTCAGTGGTGCCCAATGTGCGTGGAGAAGGCTCTGCCCGCTGCTCACGGCTGGAGTTTGTGTCGCAGAGCTCTGTTTGGTTTGCGCTCAAATGAGCTAAAGGTCTCTCGGGCACCCTCATGGGGACAGGAGGGTTTGGGACCCCCCAGAAGTGGCACCGCTGAGAACTGGGTTCTCCTTTGGTTTGGTGCCTGTTCAGGAGTCACTCCTGGTGATCTAGATGTGGATGTGTCTCACGGTGAGTGGTGCCCGGTGATGCCCAACATCCGGTGAGTGGTTCCCGGCGATGCCCAACATCCATCTGCCATGGGAGAGCTCATTTTATGGCCCCTGAGAGGTGTGACCCCGAGAGCCCTGGTCTTTGGCACTGGTAGGTGGGTGATGGGGCTCCCGGAAAGGGGTCAGGTCACCAGTTGGAGGGAATTGGGGCTCCGGGATGGGGGTCAAGGCACCGGTAGAGGGGTGACGGGGCTCTGGGAGGGCATCAGGGTACAGGTAGGAGGGAGATGGGACTCCTGGAAGGGGTCAGGGCACCGGTAGGAAGGAGATGGAGCACCGGGAGGGGATCAGGGCACTGTCAGGGGGGAAATGGGGCTCCCGGGAGGGGGTCAGGGTACAGGTAGGAGGGAGTTTGGGCTCCCGGGAGGGGGTCAGGGTACGGGTAGGTGGGGGTTGGGGTTCCTGGGAGGGGGTCAGGGTACGGGTAGGTGGGGGTTGGGGTTCCTGGGAGGGGGTCAGGGCAGAGGTAGGAAGGAGAGGGAGCTCTGTGAGGGGATCAAGGTACTGTTGGGAGGGAGATGGGACTCACTGGAGAGGGTCAGGGCACTGGTAGGTGGGTATCGGGGCTCCCGGGAGGGGGTCAGGGCAGCGGTAGGAGGGAGTTGGGGCTCCTGGGAGGGGGTCAGGGCAGCGGTAGGTGGGTGTCGGGGCTCCCGGGAGGGGGTCAGGGCACCTGTAGGTGGGAGATGAGACTCCTGGGAGGGGTCAGGACACCAGTAGGAGGGAGTTGGGGCTCCCGGGAGGGGGTCAGGGCACCGGTAGGTGGGTGTTGGGGCTCCCGGGAGGGGGTCAGGGCACCTGTAGGAGGGAGTTAGGATTCCTGGGAGGGGTCAGGGCACCGGTAGGAAGTTGATGGAGCTCAGGGAGGGGATCAGGGCACTGTCAGGGGGGAGATGGGGCTCCCGGGAGGGGGTCAGGGCAGCGGTAGGTGGATGTCAGGGCTCCTGGGAGAGGGTCAAGGCACCGGTAGGAGGGAGTTGGGGCTCCCGGGAGGGGGTGAGGGCAGCGGTAGGAGGGCAATGGGTCTCGGGGGCACTGGGTGTCCCGGGACCGGGGTCCCCTCGCCGGGCAGCGCTGCCGGTGCCGGCGGGAGGAGCTGTCCTTCAGCACCACGGCACCTGCCGCCGCCGCGGGAGCGGGAACCGGGACGGGGAACGGGGAGAGCGAACGGACACCGGGAGTGGGGGGCGGGGACAGCACCGGGAATGGGCGCCCGAGGAGGCAGTACATGAATGAGAGAGGGGAGTGGGGGGGAGGAAGAGGCAGTGAATGGGCACCGGGGAGGGGCAGGAGGGGTGTCAATGAATGAATGGGATTGGGGGGGGAGACAGTGAATGGGCACCGGGGAGGGGCAGGAGGGGTGTCAATGAATGAATGGGATTGGGGGGGGAGACAGTGAATGGGCACCGGGGAGGGGGCGTGTGTGGCAGTGAACGGATGGGAAGGGGCAGATGGTGGAGGGAGGGAGGGAGGGAAAATGGTTGGACTCGATGATCCGATGGGTCCCTTAAAACCTGGTTGTTCTATGATTCTATGAATGGGCACTGCTGGTGGGGGGGGGGGGAGGTAGCAGTGACTGGATGGGAGGGGGGAGAGAGGGAGGGAAAACAGTGAATGGGCACCGGGGAGGGGCAGGAGGGGAGTCAGTGAATGGATGGGGTTGGGGAGGGGGTGGGGGGGAGACAGTGAATGGGCACCCGAGGAGGCAGTAAATGAATGAGAGTGGGCAGACAGGGGAGTGGGGGGGGGGGGAGGAAGAGGCAGTGAATGGGCACTGGGGAGGGAGTGTGTGTGGCAGTGAATGGAGGGGAGGGGGTAGATGGGGGAGGGAGGGAAAAGAGTGAATGGGCACTGCCGGGGGGGGTATGTGGTAGTGAATGGATGGGAAGGGGCAGATGGTGCAGGGAGGGAAAAGAGTGAATGGGCACTGCTGGGGGGGGGAGGTAGCAGTGAATGGATGGGAGGGGGTAGATGGTGCAGGGAGGGAAAAGAGTGAATGGGCACTGCTGGGGGGGGTATGTGGTAGTGAATGGATGGGAGGGGGTAGATGGGGGAGGGAGGGAAAACACTGAATGGGCACTGCCGGGGGGGGGGGGGTATGTGGTAGTGAATGGATGGGAAGGGGCAGATGGAGGAGGGAGGGAAAAGAGTGAATGGGCACTGCCGGGGGGGGGTATGTGGTAGTGAATGGATGGGAAGGGGCAGATGGGGGAGGGAGGGAAAAGAGTGAATGGGCACTGCTGGGGGGGGGAGGTAGCAGTGAATGGATGGGAGGGGGTAGATGGGGGAGGGAGGGAAAAGAGTGAATGGGCACTGCCGGGGGGGGGTATGTGGTAGTGAATGGATGGGAAGGGGCAGATGGTGCAGGGAGGGAAAAGAGTGAATGGGCACTGCCGGGGGGGGGGTATGTGGTAGTGAATGGATGGGAGGGGGTAGATGGGGGAGGGAGGGAAAAGAGTGAATGGGCACTGCCGGGGGGGAGGGGTATGTGGTAGTGAATGGATGGGAGGGGGCAGATGGTGCAGGGAGGGAAAACACTGAATGGGCACTGCTGGGGGGGGGTATGTGGTAGTGAATGGATGGGAAGGGGGTAGATGGGGGAAGGAGGGAAAAGAGTGAATGGGCACTGCTGGGGGGGGGAGGTAGCAGTGAATGGATGGGAGGGGGCAAATGGGGGAGGGAGGGAAAACAGTGAATGGGCACTGCCGGGGGGGGGGTATGTGGTAGTGAATGGATGGGAAGGGGCAGATGGGGGAGGGAGGGAAAAGAGTGAATGGGCACTGCTGGGGGGGGGAGGTAGCAGTGAACGGATGGGAAGGGGCAGATGGGGGAGGGAGGGAAAAGAGTGAATGGGCACTGCTGGGGGGGGGAGGTAGCAGTGAACGGATGGGAAGGGGCAGATGGTGCAGAGAGGGAAAAGAGTGAATGGGCACTGCCGGGGGGGGGGGGTATGTGGTAGTGAATGGATGGGAAGGGGCAGATGGTGCAGGGAGGGAAAAGAGTGAATGAGCACTGCTGGGGGGGGGTATGTGGTAGTGAATGGCTGGGAAGGGGCAGATGGGGGAGGGAGGGAAAACAGTGAATGGGCACTGCTGGGGGGGGGGGTATGTGGTAGTGAATGGATGGGAAGGGGTAGATGGGGGAGGGAGGGAAAACACTGAATGGGCACTGCTGGGGGGGGGGGTATGTGGTAGTGAATGGATGGGAAGGGGCAGATGGGGGAGGGAGGGAAAAGAGTGAATGAGCACTGCTGGGGGGGTATGTGGTAGTGAATGGATGGGAAGGGGCAGATGGGGGAGGGAGGGAAAAGAGTGAATGGGCACTGCTGGGGGGGGGAGGTAGCAGTGAATGGATGGGAGGGGGCAAATGGGGGAGGGAGGGAAAAGAGTGAATGGGCACTGCTGGGGGGGGTATGTAGTAGTGAATGGATGGGAAGGGGGTAGATGGGGGAGGGAGGGAAAAGGGTGAATGGGCACCGGGGAGGGGAGAGTGAGCGAGGACCGGAGGTGGTGGTGGGGGGGGGGGGGAGAGGCGGGTCGGTGGGTGTGCTCGGGTGCCGGGGGTCGGTGTTCACGGGTCGGTGGGTCGGCTCAGTTGCGGGGAGCGGGGTGGGGGGTGGCTGATAGAGAGGAGAGTCGGGGTGTGGGGGGGGGGGGTTGGCAGTGGCTGTCGCGCAGGCGCGTGGCGGCGGCGGCGGCGGCGGCGGCCGGTGTCGAGGAGCCGTTTGCGGGCGATGTGGCGGCGGCGGCGGTGGTGAGGGCGGCGATGGGTCGGCGCGGGGTGGGGGGGGGTGTTCGGCGGGGCCGGCGGCGGGGAGCCCCGCCATGAGCTGGGGGCCGGGGCGGGGGGGTGGGGGGGCGGCGGCGGCGATGGCGTCTGGAAGAAGGATGGGGGGGGGGCGGGCGTGGGGGTGGGGGTGGGGGCGGGGCGGGCAGGTGACGGCGGCGGCGGCGGGGGGGGGGGAGGGGAGGGGAGGCGAGGTGGGGAGGCATGATCCGCGGCGCCTGGACGTACCCCCGCGGGGGGAGGGCGGGGGGGGCGGTGTGCTGCGCCCCTCGCCGCAGCGACAAGCCGGCGGCGGACCCCGAGCGCGCGCAGAAATGGCGCCTCTCGCTGGCCTCCCTCCTCTTCTTCACCGTCCTGCTCTCCGACCATCTGTGGCTGTGCGCGGGGGCCAAGCTGCGGGCCCGCGAGAGGAGCGGCACCGGCGCCCCCACCCCCGCCCCCCAACGCGGAACTGGGGGGGGGAGGCCTCACGGGGCCTCGCTTCCCGCCGAGGACGCGGGCAGCGGCTGCGAGGCCCCTCCGGGCAACCTCAGCCGAGCCGCTGGCCACCGGCACTGCCCCCCGGCGACGGACCCGGACTCGGTGTGCGGTCGCCTGCTCGCCCTGCAGCAGCAGCCGCGGCCTCCCCTCCGCTCGCCCCCCCCCCACCTCTTCTCCGCCGCCGCCGCCGCGACCTCCACCAGGACCCTCCTCCAAGCTCACTTGGGCAACTTGACGCTCTCCTTCTGCGATGCCTACACGATGTGGGACCTGGTGCGGGAGCTGCGTGGGCCGGACGGGCTGGACTGCAGCCTGGAGCAGCTGCTGCTCGAGCTGGTGCTGGCGGCCGGCGACGCCTGCAGCGCCTGCGTCCAAGCCTACCAGCGCCTGGACCAGCACGCCCAGGAGAAGTACGAGGAGTTCGACCTCGTCCTCCGCAAGTACCTGCAGGCCGACGGCTACTCGGTCAGGTCGTGCCTGGCGGACTGCAAGGTAGGAACCCCGCGGGGGGGGGGGGGGATGGAGGCACCTCAGGGCTAGGCCCTCCCTCAGCATCGAGGGGAGGATGGGGCAGCCTGGGGATGTGGCTGCGGGAAGGGGCTGGGGGGCCTCCCGGCCTCAGACTGGGGACCCAGGTACAGGAGGGGCTCGGGTCCTCCTGCCCCAAAAGTAGGGACTCGGCTATAGGAGAGGCTGTGGGTTCTCCTACCCCAAAACTAGGGACTCGGCTATAGGAGGGGCTGTGGGTTCTCCTACCCTCAAACTGGGGACCCAGGTACAGGAGGGGCTGTGGGTCCTCCTGCCCCAAAAGTAGGGACTCGGCTGCAGGAGGGGCTGTGGGTTCTCCTACCCTCAAACTGGGGACCCAGGTACAAGAGGGGCTGTGGTTCTACTGACCCCAAAAGTAGGGACTTGGCTGCAGGAGGGGCTGTGGTTCTTCTACCCAGAAACTGGGGACCCAGGTACAGGAGGGGCTCGGGCCCTCCTACCCCTAAACTAGGGACTCGGCTATAGGAGGGGCTGTGGTTCTCCTGCCCCAAAACTAGGGACTCGGCTATAGGAGGGGCTGTGGTCTTCCTGCCCCAAAACTAGGGACTTGGCTGCAGGAGGGGCTGTGGGTTCTCCTACCCTCAAACTGGGGACCCAGTTACAAGACGGGCTCTGGTCCTCCTGCCTAAAAACTAGGGACTCGGCTATAGGAGGGGCTGTGGGGCCTCCTACCCCTAAACTAGGGACTCAGCTATAGGAGGGGCTCTGGTCCTCCTGCCCCAAAACTAGGGACTCAGCTATAGGAGGGGCTGTGGTTCTCCTGCCCCAAAACTAGGGACTCAGCTATAGGAGGGGCTGTGGGTTCTCCTGCCCCTAAACTAGGGACTTGGCTATAGGAGGGGCTGTGGTCCTTCTGCCCCAAAACTAGGGACTTGGCTGCAGGAGGGGCTCTGGTCCTCCTGCCCCAAAACTAGGGACTCGGCTACAAGAGGAGCTGTGGTTCTCCTGCCCTCAAACTGGGGACCCAGGTACAAGAGGGGCTGTGGTCCTCCTGCCCCAAAACTAGGGACTTGGCTACAGGAGGGGCTCTGGGTTCTCCTGCCCCAAAACTAGGGACTCAGCTACAAGAGGGGCTCTGGTCCTCCTGCCCCAAAACTAGGGACTCGGCTATAGGAGGGGCTGTGGGTTCCTCTGCCCGAAAACTAGGGACTCCGCTACAGGAGGGGCTGTGGGCCTCCTGCCCTCAAACTGGGGACCCAGGTACAGCAGGGGCTCTGGTCCTCCTACCCCTAAACTAGGGACTCGGCTACAAGAGGGGCTGTGGTTCTCCTACCCCTAAACTAGGGACTCGGCTACAAGAGGGGCTGTGGTTCTCCTGCCCTCAAACTGGGGGCCCAGGTACAAGAGGGGCTGTGGTTCTCCTGACCCCAAAAGTAGAGACTCGGCTACAGGAGGGGCTGTGGATTCTCCTAACCCAAAATTAGGGACTCAGCTGTAGGAGAGGCTGTGGTTCTTCTGCCCCAAAAGTAGGGTCTCGGCTGCACAAGGGGCTGTGGGCATCCTTGGGCACCCAGCACATGAGGGGCTGTGGGCCTCCTGCCCCAAAACTGGGGACCCAGCTACAGGAGGGGCTCTGGTCCTTCTACCCAGAAACTAAGGACTCGCCTACAGGAGGGGCTCTGGTCCTCCTGCCCCAAAACTAGGGACCCAGGTACAAGAGGGGCTGTGGTTCTCCTGACCCAAAATTAGGGACTCAGCTACAGGAGGGTCTGTGGGTTCTTCTACCCACAAACTGGGGACCCAGGTACAGGAGAGGCTGTGGTTCTCATGCCCCAAAACTAGGGATTCGGCTACAGGAGGGTCTGTGGGTTCTCCTGCCCTCAAACTGGGGGCCCAGGTACAGGAGGGGCTCTGGTCCTCCTACCCCTAAACTAGGGACTCGGCTACAAGAGGGGCTGTGGGTTCTCCTGCCCCAAAACTAGGGACTTGGCTGCAGGAGGGGCTGTGGTTCTTCTACCCAGAAACTGGGGACTCAGCTACAGGAGAGGCTGTGGGGCCTCCTGCCCCAAAACTGGGGACCCAGCTGCAGGAGGGGCTCTTGGTCCTCCTACCTCAAAACTAGGGACTCAGCTACAGGAGAGGCTGTGAGCCTCCTGCCCTCAAACTGGGGACCCAGGTACAGGAGAGGCTGTGGTTCTCATGCCCCAAAACTAGGGACTCGGCTACAGGAGGGTCTGTGGGTTCTTCTACCCCAATACTGGGGGCCCAGGTACAGGAGGGGCTCTGGTCCTCCTACCCCTAAACTAGGGACTCAGCTGCAAGAGGGGCTGTGGGTTCTCCTGCCCCAAAACTAGGGACCCAGGTACAGGAGAGGCTGTGGTCCTGCCTGAAAACTGGGGACCCAGCTACAGGAGAGGCTGTGGTTCTCTTGCCCCCAAGCTAGGGACCTAGCTGCAGGAGGGGCTGTGGTTCTTCTACCCAGAAACTGGGGACTCAGGTGCAAGAGGGGCTCTGGTCCTCCTGCCCCAAAACTGGGGACCCAGCTACAGGAGGGGCTGTGGATCTCCTACCCCAAAACTAGGGACCCAGCTGCAGGAGAAGCTGTGGTTCTCCTGCCCCAAACCTAGGAACTTGGCTATAGGAGAGTCTGTGGTTCTTCTACCCACAAACTGGGGACCCAGTTACAGGAGGGGCTCTGGTCCTCCTACCCCAAAACTATGGACTCAGCTACAGGAGAGTCTGTGGGTTCTCCTGCCCCAAAACTGGGCACCCAGGTACAGGAGGGGCTGTGGTCCTCCTGCCCCAATACTGGGGACCCAGCTACAGGAGGGGCTGTGGGTCCTCCTACCCCAAAACTAGGGACTCGGCTACAGGAGAAGCTGTGGTTCTCCTGCCCCAAAACTATTGACTCGGCTACAGGAGGGGCTGTGGGCCTCCTGCCTAAAAACGGGGGGACACAGCTGCAGGAGAGGCTGTGGTTCTCCTGCCCCAAAACTAGTGGAGTGGGAGCGAGAGAGCAGAGTGGGGCTTGGCCTAAGCTTGCCTGTGCTCACACATCCCTCCAAAAGCATCTATACGCAGACAGGTACCAGACTCCCTGCTCTTTCCCGGCCTCACCCGCACTTGTACGCATGCAGGAGCACAGGACCCCTCACCGCTGCCTCGGGCCTGCTGCCCGGACCTTGTTAAGCTGAGATGCGTAGACGAGCGGTGACCTGAGATGACCTGTGCTGCTGGAGCCCCTTCTCTGCATGCAGCAGCTCTTTTCCATCCCTTCTACTTCAGGGAGAGGGTTGGGGTGCCAGGATGCCCCCCTGCCTTGGCATTACCTCTTGTGTCGCTGACTGCGCTCGGTCCTGGAGCACAGTCTAGGTTCTGACAGCCAACGAGTTGCCTCTCCCAGTATCCACAGAGCCTCAGCACCGTGTCATCTCCTCTCCGTCCGATGCCACAGACATATCTCTGTCCGGAGCCTGGTGTGGTTCTGGGCATCACCCTCCTTCCTCGTGGCACGTGCCAGCCCCCGGGGCTGTGGCTCCAAGCTCCCTGACTCCCCTGGGCACCCTCCCTCTGGATGTCTCAGTATTTAAACCTGCTTTCCCTTTCTCCAGAGAGTGGTGGGAAATGGTGTTAAGTCCAGCTGGAGACCAGTGACAAAGTGGGGTTCCCCAGGGCTCAGTGCTGGGTCCAACCCTGTTCAATGTCTTCATCAACGACCTGGATGAGGGCATTGAGGGTACCCTTAGCAAGTTTGCAGATGACACTAAGCTGGGAGGACGTGTGGATCTGCTGGAGGGTCGGGAGGCTCTGCAAAGGCACCTAAACAGGTTGGATCCATGGGCTGAGTCCAATGGGATGAGGTTTAACACGGCCAAATGCCGCATCCTGCACTTGGGGCACAACAACCCTATGCAGAGCTACAGACTGGGAGAAGTCTGTCTAGAAAGCTACCAGGAGGAGAGGGACCTGGGGGTGTTGGTCAACAGCGACTGACCATGAGCCAGCAGTGTGCCCAGGGGGCCAAGAAGGCCAAGGGCATCCTGGCTTGGATCAGAAACGGTGTGACCAGCAGGGCCAGGGAGGTGATTCTCCCTCTGGACTCAGCTCTGGTGAGGCCGCTCCTTGAATCCTGTGTTCAGTTGTGGGCCCCTCAGCACAAGAAGGGCAGGACAAGAGGGAATGGCCTCAAGCTCCACCAGGGGAGATTTAGGCTGGAGATTAGGAGGAAGTTTTTCACACAGAGGGTCATTGGGCATTGGAACAGGCTGCCCAGGGAGGTGGTTGATTCACCTTCCCTGGAGGTGTTTAAGGCACAGGTAGATGAGGCACTGAGGGACATGGTTTAGTGTTTGATAGGAATGATTGGACTCGATGATCCGATGGGTCCCTTCCAACCTGGTTGTTCTGTGATTCTATGATTCTCAGTCCTGCGTCCTGGGAGAGAGGCAGCAGGGTGGGATACGGCATCATCCCAGAGGGACAGTGGTGACAGGATGGGGTTTGACCACAGCTCCTCTGGGAGAGTTTCAAGGGACGCTTGGAGCTGCGGTGGCAGCTGGTTCCTGGGCGTAGGGCGCAGTGCTGGGGGCACTGAGGTGATGTCTTTCATCAAGGGCACAACCGCGCGATCCTTCCCACTGCGTCCAGACCTGTGTTTCTGCGTTGCTTTTGTGAGGAGCTGGGTTTGGAAAGGAGCTAGTGCTGGCGTTCGGGGCCGGTTCCAGGCTAGGTAATTCCAGCCTGCTTGCCCGGGTTCCCCTCGGGGGTTCCCACGGAACACAGTCGCCTGCCTGCACCCAGTGCTCTGGACCCACAGTGACAATAGGATTCAGTGTTGTTTGCTGTTGGGATGTTCCCGGGAGCCCAGAAGGGTCTTCCCACCCTGCGTTTGGTAGCTCATACAGTCACTCTCGCTTCAGGGTTAGCGTCCGTCTCTGCCCAGTCTGTCTTGGGTTTGTTTGCTGGTTTGGAGACCTAGGGAGAGAAGCGAAGAAAGAGAGTCTGGAGAACAAGGGCTCTGAGGGGAACTGGGGTTCTTTAGCCTGGAGAAAAGGAGGTCGAGAGGAGACCTCATCGCTGTCTACGACTGATTGAAAGGAGGTTGTAGCGAGGCGAGTGTTGGCCTCTTCTCCCAAGTAGGTAGTGATAGGAAATGGCTTCAAGTTGCACCAGGGCAGGTTCAGATTAGACATTGGTGAAGAATCCCTTCACTGAAAGGATTCTTGGGCACCGGGACAGCTGCCCCGGGAGGTGGTGGAGTCCCCATCCCTGGAGGTGTATGAGATGGGTGAAGGAGGAGCACTGGGATCTGGTTTTATCTCGCTCAGTTATGGTTGGACTCAATGATCTCAAAGCTCTTTTCCAGCCAAGCAATTCCATGATTCTATTGAAAATGAACATCCACCTGTGCCTTAAACACCTCCAGGGAAGGTGAATCAACCACCTCCCTGGGCAGCCTATTCCAATGCCCAATGACCCTCTGTGTGAAAACCTTCCTCCTAATCTCTAACCTAAATCTCCCCTGGTGGAGCTTGAGGCCATTCCCTCTTGTCCTGTCCCCTGTCCCTTGGGAGAAGAGGCCAGAATTTATTAATTCCCTATTAAATAAATCATCCTAATTTATTTTTGAGGTGCTCTGCTTGCAGGGGAGAGGCAGGTGCTACTCGGTGGGGGGGTGAGCAGCACCCTGAATATCTAAACTCTGAGCTCAGGGAGAGCTGAGCCAAAAATCTCTCTGGGAGCTGGGAATGCCATGAAATGGTGGGGGCTCTAATGGGGCTGCTTTGATTACTCATTGCTGTAATACTCTCCTAGGCCTTTTTATTTGCTGCTCGGGAAGAATTCCCGGGCAGATCCCACTTTCTGCTTCTGTTGTTGTTGTTGTTGTTGTTGTTGTGCCCGTGCAGCACCATCGGCTTCCAAATCACACCCTGAAAATGTTTTAGTTCTTACTCCTACAGCTCGCACCAAAAATCCCCACGGCTGAGAGCCAGCGAGTCGTGAAAATCCCTTTCTCGGGTTTATTGTTCGTTGCCTTTTCCCATTTGGTGGGGTTCGGGGGAGGCTGGAGCTCCAGCTCCATGCCGGCAGGTCCCCCGGCTCCCCACGAGCAGAGGAGGGGGATGAGGATGATGTGGGCCTGCGAGGCTCATCCATCTTCCGGAGTACCTTCCACCTCTTGCTGTGAAGAAGATTGGAGAGGCAGCTGCTGGGGTCCTGGTGCTCGCTAGCGGTGATGTGCATCAGAGGGGTGGAAAATACTTGTGGCTCTAGAATCATAGAACAACCAGGTTGGAAGAGACCCATCAGATCATCACGTCCAACCATTCCTATCAAACACTAACCCATGTCCCTCAGGACCTCATCCACCTGTGCCTTAAACACCTCCAGGGAAGATGAATCAACCACCTCCCTGGGCAGCCTGTTCCAATGCCCAATGACCCTTTCCGTGAAAAACTTCCTCCTAATTTCTAGCCTAAATCTCCCCTGGTGGAGCTTGAGGCCATTCCCTCTTGTCCTGTCCCCTGTCCCTTGGGAGAAGAGCCCAGCTCCCTCCTCTCCACAACCTCCTTTCAGGTAGTTAGAGAGAGCAATGAGGTCTCCTCTCAGCCTCCTCTTCTCCAGGATAAACACCCCCAGCTCTCTCAGTCGCTCTTCATAGGACCTGTTCTCCAGCCCCTTCACCAGCCTCGTTGCTCTTCTCTGGACTCTCTCCAGAGCCTCAACATCCTTCTTGTGCTGAGGGGCCCACAACTGAACACAGGATTCAAGGAGCAGCCTCACCAGTGCTGAGTCCAGAGGGAGAATCACCTCCCTGGCCCTGCTGGTCACACCATTTCTGATCCAAGCCAGGATGCCATTGGCCTTCTTGGCCCCCTGGGCACACTGCTGGCTCATGGTCAGTCGCTGTCGACCAACACCCCCAGGTCCCTCTCCTCCTGGCAGTTTTCCAGCCAGACTTCTCCCAGCCTGTAGCTCTGCATAGAAAGAGGGAAAACTCATTAAGTGGGCCGGGAGCTGCCGCCTCCATCTCCCCTCTTCCCATGTGGCTTGTGCCCTTTGCCGCTGCAGGATGTGATGGATTGGACGCACGGCACAGTTTCGGTGACACATTGGTGTCACCCTCCTGCAGCCTCGAGAAGGGCTGGAGGGGATCGTGGGTGGGGGATGTGGATGTTGCAGCTGAGTTTCCCTCGTGAGACGTGGGACCTTGGGAACCCTTGCAGCACGTGAGCCACTGGCTTCGGCTTTGCAGGGGACAGGACAAGAGGGAATGGCCTCAAGCTCCACCAGGGGAGATTTAGGCTGGAGATTAGGAGGAAGTTTTTCCCAGAAAGGGTCATTGGGCATTGGAATAGGCTGCCCAGGGAGGTGGTTGATTCCCCTTCCCTGGAGGTGTTTAAGGGACGGGTAGATGAGGTGCTGAGGGACTTGATTTAGTGTTTGATAGGAATGGTTGGACTCGATGATCCGATGGGTCCCTTCCAACCTGGTTGTTCTGTGATTCTGTGAAATCCCCATCCCTCCAAAGAGTCGTCCTGTGGGATGCTTCCGGCTGCTTTGTGCCCTTTTTGCCATCTTTCTGCACAGGGAAAAAGCTGCGTTGCTCCGGCTCTGACACCGCCAGATGAGAGGTTTTCTTCTGTAGAGGCAGAGCAGTGTTTGTTCTGTCTCCCTCTCTGAGAGCTCTCTCAAAGTGCACACTCCCACCGCTACCAGGGCAAATCAAGATCTATGGGACAAAGCCTACTGAATTAAGGACTCATTAGGTTGCAAGAAACAAAGCGGCAGAGAGGGAAGGCCTGACAGGCGGGAGCCGCAGAGCTGGGGCTGCCAACAGCGCTGGTGGGGAGGCGAGGCTGGACAGGACCTGTAGCATCTCAAATTATATTAGATTACCAGGGTTTCTGCGCCCGAGGCTGTTGAATCTCGCTGCGGTCGTGGCCAGATCTGCTTCTGCATCTTTTAAGCAGCGAAGCTGGTGAAGGGGCTGGAGAACAGGCCCTATGAGGAGCATCTGAGAGAGCTGGGGGTGTTTATCCTGGGGAAGAGGAGGCTGAGGGGAGACCTCATTACTCTCTACAACTACCTGAAAGGAGGTTGTGGAGAGGAGGGAGCTGGGCTCTTCTCCCAAGGGACAGGGGACAGGACAAGAGGGAATGGCCTCAAGCTCCACCAGGGGAGATTTAGGTTAGAGATTAGGAGGAAGTTTTTCACACAGAGGGTCATTGGGCATTGGAACAGGCTGCCCAGGGAGGTGGTTGATTCCCCTTCCCTGGAGGTGTTTAAGGGACGGGTGGATGAGGTGCTGAGGGACATGGTTTAGCGTTTGATAGGAATGGTTGGACTCGATGATCCGAATGGTCTCTTCCAACCTGGTGATTCTATGATTCTATGAAAGGCTGCTCAGCCTGGTGGCTCTGAGCCAGGATGGAGCTGGTGTGCGGGCAGTCCTGTGCGTGGCTCGGGGCGCAGGCGTCTCCAGGTGCCTGCGGGTGCGGCGAGCTGGTCCTGGGGACCCCGCGGGTGCTGTGGGGCAAAGCAGCCCAGGAGGGGATTTCCCTCTCCGTGTGCCTGCCTGCTGCGGGCTGGGTGGTTGTCTGCCTGTCGCTGTGCCTGTTGACATCTGTCAGCGGCGCTTACAGGAATAAAACCAAACCTGTGTGCGAAGGCAGCTCCACGCAGCAACAGGCAGTGGGCAAATGGTGCAGGGAAGAGCGCGAGGGACGGCGAGAGATCTGTCTCCATCAAACTGTCACCAAGTAGCTACAAGTGACGCAGGCGCCAGCGCCTCTTCCCGTGCCCGCGAGCTCCCGGCTGCGCCTGCTGCCACCGGGGCTGGATGCACGTGAGCCTGGGTTCCTCTCCGTGTGAGCCTGTCCCCAGCAGTGTGATGTCTCAGGGGGCTTCACCACCAGGGTGCAACGTGCCAGAGATCCTGGCTCAGCTCTGCTGGCAGAGGTGTGGTGTGACACTTGGGGGTGGCCCAGATTGGGATAGTTTATGATGCTGGTTTTGCTAGAGTCATAGAATTATAGAACCGTAGAACCACCAGGTTGGAAGAGACCCATCGGAGCATCGAATCCAACTGTTCCTATCAAACGCTAACCCATGTCCCTCAGCACCTCATCCACCCACACCTTAAACACCTCCAGGGAAGGGGAATCAACCCCCTCCCTGGGAAGCCTGTTCCAGTGCCCAATGACCCTTTCCATGAAGAATTTTTAACTTATGCTGAGCCTGACCCTCCCCTGATGGAGCTTGAGGCCATTCCCTCTCGTCCTTGTATCAGAAATGGTGTGACCAACAGGTCCAGGGAGGTGATTCTCCCTCTGGACTCAGCACTGGAGAGGCCACTCCTTGAATCCTGTGTTCAGTTGTGGGCCCCTCAGCACAAGAAGGATGTTGAGGCTCTGGAGCGAGTCCAGAGAAGAGCAACGATGCTGGTGAAGGGGCTGGAGAACAGGCCCTATGAGGAGCATCTGAGGGAGCTGGGGGTGTTTATCCTGGAGAAGAGGAGGCTGAGAGGAGACCTCATTGCTCTCTCCAACTACCTGAAAGGAGGTTGCAGAGAGGAGGGAGCTGGGCTCTTCTCCCAAGGGACAGGGGACAGGATGAGAGGGAATGGCCTCAAGCTCCACCAGGGGAGATTTAGGCTGGAGATTAGGAGGAAGTTTTTCACACAGAGGGTCATTGGGCATTGGAATAGTCTGCCCAGGGAGGTGGTTGATTCCCCTTCCCTGGAGGTGTTTAAGGGACGGGTGGATGAGGTGCTGAGGGACATGGTTTAGTGTTTGATGGGAATGGTTGGACTCGATGATCCGATGGGTCCCTTCCAACCTGGTTGTTCTATGATTCTATGCCCATCGTGGCTTCTCCTCTGCCATGTGCCAGGGCTAGAGGCGGGAGTGCAGGACACACCTGGCTGCCAGGGGCTAGTCCCTGTGTCACCGCTGCCATTAGGATGCGACTCATGCCTGGCTCCTCGCAGAGGAAGCTGAGCTCCGCTGTCGTTTGAAGGGCAATGACTCAGGGACAGCAAATCTGTGAATGAGGCAGGGAGGCAGCTTGGGCGAGCAGTAGCCATCTGTCCGTGCTGCCTGCAGCCCCGGCCGCCGTGGGCAGAGCCGACAGCTCCCTGCCCAGGGTGGCTCGGCCACTTCAACCTCAATCCTCTTCCCTGCAGGCTTGGCCACTTCAGCATCGCTCCTCAACCCTTCCTGACTGTTCCTCTTGGCTTCACCCCAGGCCCTCTGTCCCAACCGTGCTCCTGAGTGCCAGAGGGAGGCTTTGGGCTCCCCCAAACTCTGCTGATGTGACTGTTTTGTTCGAAAACACAGCGTGAAACGGCATCACCTGGCAAGGTGTTGGCTTTCCAGAGGCTGCCTGAGCGTCCCGGTGCTCCTGGTCCTGGCTGAAGTGAGCGCTGCCTGCCCAGCTCATCCCCTTAGGAGTAACAGAGACGCCCGAGGGACGTGGTTTAGTGTTTGGTGGGAACGGTTGGACTGGATGATCCGGTAGGTCTCTTCCAACCTGGTTGTTCTGTGATTCTGCCTATCGGGCATCTCAGCTGATACCTGATCTCTGCACCGAAGCCTCTGTGGTGCTTCTGGTGGGTGGAGGCTGCAGAGGAGCAGGAGGGCAAGGGGAGGCAGAGCAAGGAAAGCTGGAGAATGACCCCCACATCCAAGAGAGCTGCAAAAGGAGGTGAGTCCTCGTGCTTGAGGACACACAGCATAGAATCATAGAACAACCAGATTGGAAGAGACCCATCGGATCATCGAGTCCAACCATTCCTATCAAACACTAAACCGTGTCCTTAAGGACCTCATCTACCTGTGCCTTAAACACCTCCAGGGAAGGGGAATCAACCACCTCCCTGGGCAGCCTGTTCCAATGCCCAATGACCCTTTCCGTGAAAAACTTCCTCCTAATCTCTAGCCTAAATCTCCCCTGGTGGAGCTTGAGGCCATTCCCTCTCGTCCTGTCCCTTGGGAGAAGAGCTCTGCTCTGGGCAGGAGATGCTGGCAGGGTCCAGTGTTGGGGATGATGGTTTCTCCCGGGGGCAGTGGCTCTCTCCATGCCGCACGTGAGCTGTTGCTGTTGGGTCTGCACCACCCAGCGTGGGGAGAGGGGATGTTCGTGGTGGTTTCGCTTGGTTCGGGTTCATAGGTTCGTGGGTGTTCGCTTGGTTTGCAGAGCTCTCTGAGGGTATGTCTGAGATCTTCCCTGCAGTCCCTGCTCCAGTCCCCATCCCAAAGGTCTCTGAGATATCCGGGCACCCCTGTTCCCCACCCGTCATTGCTCCGGCTGCTCGGTGGGACCAGATACGGGGAGGAGATGGGAAAAGCGGTGCTGGGGGGTGGAAAAGTCCTGTGCGTTTTGCTGGCTCTGGCTGCCTGCGGCTGCCGGGGTGGGGGTTGCTCCTGGATGCCATCTCCAGATCCTTGTTTGCTCCCTGGGGCTCTTCAGGGCACGCAGGAACACCATCTGTAGAGATGCTGCTTGTTGTTTGTGTTTGGCAAGAAGCCGTAACCCATCCGGCGCGCCTGGCACCGCCGTCAGCTGGGCTCCGCGTCCCGCGGGGCCGCCGGGGGCTGCAAAGCTGCGTCGAGGAGGGAGGCTTGTGCAGGCAGGGCAGCTGCAGCACCAAAGTCCTGGGATTGTTGCTGTCTGCTGCTTCGTTTTCAGATGAATCCTAGGCGAGTGGGTTGGATCAGACACACCCGTGAGCTCACCCTATGCAGAGCTACAGGCTGGGAGAAGTCTGGCTGGAAAACTGCCAGGAGGAGAGGGACCTGGGGGGGTTGGACGACAGCCGACTGACCATGAGCCAGCAGTGTGCCCAGGTGGCCAAGAAGGACATTAGGCTGGACATTAGGAAAAAGTTTTTCATCCAAAGGCTCATTTGGGCATTGGAACAGGCTGCCCAGGGAGGTGGTTGATTCACCTTCCCTGGAGGTGTTTAAGGTGCACATGGACAAGGTCCTGAGGGACGTGGTTTAGTGTTTGATGGGAATGGTTGGACTCGATGATCCGATGGGTCTCTTCCAACCTGGTGATTCTATGATTCTAGGTGCTTGGAAGAGTCCAGGCGTTTGATTCAGTTGTGTTTGTGAACTTTGCCCAGTGCATCCAACTGGTCAAGGGAGGGGATTGTCCTGCTCAGCTCCACTGTGAGCGCCGGCTGCGGTTTCGGGTGCCACAGGATAAAAATCATAGAATCATAGAACAACCAGGTTGGAAGAGACCCATCGGATCATCGAGTCCAACCATTCCCATCAAACACTAAACCAAGTCCCTCAGCACCTCATCCACCCGTCCCTTAAACACCTCCAGGGAAGGGGAATCAACCACCTCCCTGGGCAGCCTGTTCCAATGCCCAATGACCCTTTCTGTGGAAAACCTCCTCCTAATCTCAAGCCTAAATGATCTGAAGCAACTGGAGAGTGACTAGAGGAGGATCCAAGTCCCCTTGTTTTCAAGGCTGTGGGAGGCACCAGCAGCCCCAGTGTTTGCCCACGTCCCAGCTCCTGCCCTGGGGGTGGGAGGCAGCCTGCAGGCAGGACTGGCAGGGAGGACCGAGCAGTCGTGCAGCTGCATTGGTGGCAGCTTTACAGAGAGGGGAGGAGAGCCACAGCGTGTCCTGGGTTTGCTCCAAGGGAGAGCAGCAGGGATGGGGCTTCCCCGCAGGAGTGCATCCCTTGAAGCTGGCTGCCTGAGCAGGAGCAGTGCTGCCTGGGAGCATCTGCCTGCTGCTCACCATGGAGACTGAGAGTTAGCCTGGATTCCTCCCCACTTCCCTGGGTGCCTTAAGCCCCCTCCTAGAAGGGAGACGGGAGATTTCTGCAAGTGCCATTCAGCTGGAGATTAAAATAAAAAAAAGAGGTTCCAACTCTGAGGTCTGAGATGAGCCGTTCCTCATCAGGCCTGTTCTCCAGCCCCTTCACCAGCTTCGTTGCTCTTCTCTGGACTCTCTCCAGAGCCTCAACATCCTTCTTGTGCTGAGGGGCCCACAACTGAACACAGGATTCAAGGAGCAGCCTCACCAGTGCTGAGTCCAGAGGGAGAAGAACCTCCCTGGCCCTGCTGGTCACACCCTTTCTGATCCAAGCCAGGATGCCGTTGGCCTTCTTGGCCCCCTGGGCACACTGCTGGCTCATGGTCAGTCGCTGTCGACCAACACCCCCAGGTCCCTCTCCTCCTGGCAGTTTTCCAGCCAGGCTTCTCCCAGTCTGTAGCTCTGCTCAGGGTTGTTGTGCCCCAAGTGCAGGATGTGGCATTTGGCCGTGTTAAACCTCATCCCATTGGACTCAGCCCATGGATCCAGCCTGTTTAGATCCCTCTGCAGAGCCTCCCTACCCTCCAGCAGATCCACACTTCCACCCAGCTTAGTGTCATCTGCAAACTTGCTAAGGGTACCCTCAATGCCCTCATCCAGGTCATTGATGAAGACATTGAACAGGGCTGGACCCAGCACTGAGCCCTGGGGAACCATGAGGTGCATGGAGCAAGGTGTGAGGCTGGACAGGTCTCTCCCACTGCAGGGTTACCTTAGACCTTGGGAGGCAGATGCAGCCGCTCTGCTGGAGAAGCTTCTTCCACGCCCCCGTCGGCCGGTGGGTCATTTATAACTGGTGGCACTGAAGTGTCTCGTCTTTATTTTTTTATATCCTATCTCATGTAACAGGATGTTCTCATTATCGGTATAAATGTTTAATCTGCTTTTGGATCCTGCGAAGCTCCTGGCTGCAGATGGGAGTCAGTCCCTCAAGCGATGCTAATAGACTGCAGGGACCCAACTTTCCCTCTGTCCCGACTCGGTCGTGGTCAGCTTTGTCTTTGTAGCACATTTAATTAGTTTTTAACTAGTTGGCTGATAGCAGACTAGGCTGCTAACTAGCCCTGACCTCATTACTCTCTCCAACTCCCTGAAAGGAGGTTGTGGAGAGGAGGGAGCTGGGCTCTTCTCCCAAGGGACAGGGGACAGGACGAGAGGGAATGGCCTCAAGCTCCTCCAGGGGAGATTTAGGCTGGAGATTAGGAGGAAGTTTTTCACACAAAGGGTCACTGGGCACTGGAACAGGCTGCCCAGGGAGGTGGTTGATTCCCCTTCCCTGGAGGTGTTTAAGGGACGGGTGGATGAGGTGCTGAGGGACTTGGTTTAGTGTTTGATAGGAATTGTTGGACTCAATGATCCGATGGGTCTCTTCCAACCTGGTTGTTCTATGATTCTATGAAAACTGGTGGGAAAACAAACCCTGGAGAGAGGGAGTCAGGAGCCTGGCAGCCCAGCCCTTTGCCTCCCACAGTTTGGAAAGGCAGGATCCATGGCTCCAGGCGCTGTCATCGTGAGGGACGAGTCAGCATTATATATATATTAAAAAAAAATAATTAACACCTATTTAAAAAAGACATAATCACAATGTTTTGGATTTGGGGCTAGATGGGTTTCCCCTCAAACCATGAGAATGTGGCAGGACAGGGATAATGCAGCTCCAGAACTATCAAAGCTGTTACAGATGTGATGTCCGAACGGCCCATAGCAGTTTAAAAAGCTGTTTACATAGCTCAGGGTTGTTAATGTCAGGGTCGCCGGCAGCAGAAGTTGGATACAGGGGTAATTGGACGATGCAGCTTGTTTTGGTGGCTCCTCCCGGCCATGGACGTTAATGTTCCCTTCATCCTTTTTCACGGAAAGGGTCGTTGGGCATTGGAATAGGCTGCCCAGGGAGGGGGTTGATTCCCCTTCCCTGGAGGTGTTTAAGGGACGGGTGGATGAGGTGCTGAGGGACTTGGTTTAGTGTTTGTTAGGAATGGTTGGACTCAATGATCCGATGGGTCTCTTCCAACCTAGTTGTTCTATGATTCTATGAAAACTGGTGGGAAAACAAACCCTGGAGAGAGGGAGTCAGGAGCCTGGCAGCCCAGCCCTTTGCCTCCCACAGTTTGGAAAGGCAGGATCCATGGCTCCAGGCGCTGTCAGCGTGAGGGACGAGTCAGCATTATATATATATATTAAAAAAAAATAATTAACACCTATTTAAAAAAGACATAATCACAATGTTTTGGATTTGGGGCTAGATGGGTTTCCCCCCAAACCATGAGAATGTGGCAGGACAGGGATAACGCAGCTCCAGAACTATCAAAGCTGTTACAGATGTGATGTCCGAACGGCCCATAGCAGTTTAAAAAGCTGTTTACATAGCTCAGGGTTGTTAATGTCAGGGTCGCCGGCAGCAGAAGTTGGATACAGGGGTAATTGGACGATGCAGCTTGTTTTGGTGGCTCCTCCCGGCCATGGACGTTAATGTTCCCTTCATCCTTTTTCACGGAAAGGGTCGTTGGGCATTGGAATAGGCTGCCCAGGGAGGTGGTTGATTCCCCTTCCCTGGAGGGGTTTAAGGTGCATGTGGACGAGGTGCTGAGGGACATGGTTTAGTGTTTGATGGGAATGGTTGGACTCGATGATCCGATGGGTCTCTTCCAACCTGGTGATTCTATGATTCTGTGATTCTATCGGCTGCCATCCAGGGGGGCTCTTCCCTCCCTCCCTGGGCGTCCTGCTTCCCCTGCTGCATCCTGATGTGCCAGAGCTTGGAGAGACGCCCGAGCGGCTCATTAGCAGTGCTCATTTCCCTGTGTCCAGGATTAATGAGGCGCAGCCGCTCCAGATGCTCATCTCAGGCCACGATGGAAATGGGAGTCCATGGAACGGCTCCCGGCGGTGGGGGCCGGACGGGGTAGATGGGGAGTTTTTTTCTCAGCCCACCTGGAACCAGGTGCACACCTATCCCAGTGAGCTCCCTGGGCAGGAATGTGGTAGGGTTTGGAGTGATGTTTCAGGCTCTGGTCCGAGGGAGAGGGATGCTCCTGCGCCTCCCCAGCAGGTCCAGCACTCCTGCTCTCAGCGGCAGCAAAGAAGAAGAATCATAGAATCGTAGAATCATAGAACAACCAGGTTGGAAGAGACCCATCGGGATCATCGAGTCCAACCATTTCTATCAAACACTAAACCATGTCCCTCAGGAAAGAAGAGGGTTGTGATAGGAAGGCGTCTGCTTCCAGCACGAATCCCCGAGCATGCTCCTGGGTCTCCTTCCAGAGCTGCCCCCGGCGCTTCCTCCGATTACTCAGCCCAATATTATTGCAATTAAATGCAGCCCTGGGCAGCCTTGCCAAGCTGTAAACTGGGGCCTGGTTTCTCAAAGCATCCAGCTTGGCAGGACCGGGTGTAGCAGCTCATTCCTCTCCCTGGACACCCTGCCGGGGAGGATCATGCTGTGCTGGGGTCTGCTCCCCACCTTGCACAGGGTGAGCAGCGAGCGTTGCCTTTTCTGCGCAGAATGAGATTGGTTTGTAGGGGAAAGTTTACTGCTTCCCTCTCTGCCCTCTGCCTCCCAAGGGACTGGGGACAGGACAAGAGGGAATGGCCTCAAGCTCCACCAGGGGAGATTTAGGCTGGAGATTAGGAGGAAGTTTTTCACGGAAAGGGTCATTGGGCATTGGAATAGGCTGCCCAGGGAGGTGGTTGATTCACCTTCCCTGGAGGTGTTTAAGGCACAGGTAGATGAGGTGCTGAGGGACATGGTTTAGTGTTTGATAGGAATGGTTGGACTCGATGATCCGATGGGTCTCTTCTAACTTTGTTCTATGATTCTATGACTAGGAAAAAATTCTTCCCAGAAAGGGTCATTGGGCACTGGCAGAGGCTGTAATCAGGGAGGTGGTTGATTCCCCTTCCCTGGAGGGGTTTAAGGGACGGGTGGATGAGGTGCTGAGGGACATGGGTTAGTGTTTGATGGCAATGGTTGGACTGGATGATCCGATGGGTCTCTTCCAACCTGGTTGTTCTATGAGTCTATGAATGGGTGATGCTGGGGTTTACAAACTACTGGTAGCAACTCGAGATGCATCAAAATGGCCAAATTGATTGAAAAGAGGAATGTGTCGTTTTGTGTATAAGGACTTACGAGTGCAGGAAGACTCTGGGAAAGCTGTTGGGTGGGGGAGGCCCTCCTGGTGCCGACAGGAGGCAGTGAGAGGAGTGTGGGCAGCGAGGAACTCCGTTTGTGCCTGTGCAGAGCCTGTCCATGCGGCTGCCGCTCTTGGATATCCCTGGAAGTGTGAGCAGACGAGCAGCTTAATTAGGTGACTGCTGGAAATCCAGTTCGTTTGATTTTCACACAGAGGGTCGTTGGGCATTGGAACAGGCTGCCCAGGGAGGTGGTTGATTCCCCTTCCCTGGAGGTGTTTAAGGGACGGGTGGATGAGGTGCTGAGGGACATGGTTTAGTGTTTGATAGGAATGGTTGGACTCGATGATCCGATGGGTCTCTTCCAACCTGGTTGTTCTATGATTCTGTGATTTCTCTTTAACATCCTTTCTGACGGGCGCTTGGGCACAACCTGCAAAATTCAGACGCGGAGAGATCGCCTCTCCTCCTCCTCCTCACCTATAAATCTGACGTTGGCCCTTTTCCTAGGCAGCGAAACTCCTTGTGCTTTCTCGGAGTCATCCAGCCTGTCCTCAGAGCTAAAAAAAAAAATGCAGGAGGAGGGCTCCAAAATAGAGCTTTCCGGAGTTCAGGTCACTTCTATTTACTCGGCCGGGCTGGAGGTGAGCCAAAAGCAGAAAGAGGATGGCAGAAGCGCTGATTGCAAACAAACACGCTTCCTGGAGCAACCGTAAAGGGCAAGGATGGAAAACAAGCAGCTTCCACCCGTCATTGAAGCAGAGAATAGATTTCTTCCTGTCCTACATTCCCACATATCCTTTATAACGGCAAGAGAAAGCAGGTTATGTGGGGTAAGCTCAGAGATATTGGGAAGTGCTGTCAGACCAGAGCCGTGCGGCTGCTGCTGGAGCATCCTGGGGATGCTGGTGTCTCCTAGGGATCTGCCTGCATCCCAGCCTCAGCACAAGAAGGATGTTGAGGCTTTGGAGCGAGTCCAGAGAAGAGCCACGAAGCTGGGGAAGAGGCTGGAGAACAGGCCCTATGAGGAGTGGCTGAGAGAGCTGGGGGTGTTTATCCTGGAGAAGAGGAGGTTGAGAGGAGACCTCATTACTCTCTCCAACTCCCTGAAAGGAGATAGTGGAGAGGAGGGAACTGGGCTCTTCTGCCAAGGGACAGGGGACAGGACAAGAGGGAATGGCCTCAAGCTCCACCAGGGGAGATTTAAGCTAAAGATTAGGAGGAAGTTTTTCACAGAAAGGGTCATTGGGCATCGGAATAGGCTGCCCAGGGAGGTGGTTCATTCCCCTTCCCTGGAGGTGTTTAACGTGTGGGTGGGTGAGGTCTTGAGGGACATGGTTTAGTGTTTGATAGGAATGGTTGGACTCGATGATCCGATGGGTCTCTTCCAACCTGGTTGTTCTATGATTCTATGTTCTCGTCCTCTGCCCTCTCCAGTGGCCTAAGTACCATCTCTTTGCAGCATTTCACTCAGCATCCCTTAAATTTGTGGGAATATCATTGTTCAAGCCCCCACTGCTCTTCTAGACCTCCCTGGTAGGAGTCAGTGGAAGCGTTTTTGGGGAAAGACATGCAGGTCCATACAGAGGCTGCTTGTGAGAGCTGCTCTTCTGCAGGAAAGCAGGATGAGCCCAAACTCCTTTCTCACAGGCGCTCGGGAGTCTCCGTGCCAGTTGTTCTGGTGGCTGCAGCCCAAAGGTAGAGCTGGGATGGGGACGGTGACAGGCGTGGTCCCCTGCCAGCTGAGCCCCTGGAGCATCCCTCCTCGCCGGGCGGCTCAGGAGCCGCGGATGCAGCCAAGTTCTGGGAAGCAGCAGCGTAGGGGAGAATCAGGGATGATTAAAAGTCTGGGAGGGGGACTCGCAGGAAACACGAGGGAGTAAATCGGCCGAGCTCGCCTCAGTTATGACTAAACGGGGAAGCGTGACGCGTCTGCAAATATTAGAGACGTGTAAACACAGAGGAGGGAGACGGACGGTTTAGGGAATGATTGAAAGGAGTGAACTTTGGGATGGGGAAAATGTAGGTCAAGCGCGAAGGGAGACTTGTAGGCAGCGAGATGTGTGTTTGCAGCAGGGAAACAACCTCCTTGGGAGATGCGAGGGAGTCCCAGTGATGGAGGTGCCCAGCACGACACGGGATGAGAGCCTGGAAGGCAGCCTGGGCAGGAGGGATGGATGCTCTATGCCCGATCTGGTCCTTCCCCTGCACCCTGCGGGTTGGCACCGGGTGTCAGGGATGCCGAGAGCTGCCAGCAAGGAGGATTCTCGCTGCCTCGTCCTTGGGGAGCAGTTACACGGCTCGCAAAGGTCCATGTGCAGCATTTCTGTGTCTCCTCCTTACACAGCTTCTCCCAGCATTCTGCTACGGAAACTGTCAGCCTCTGGCCTGGACAGGCGCGCACTCTCCAGGGTAGAAAACTGGCTGGATGGCCGGGCCCAGAGAGTGGTGGGAAATGGTTTTCAGTCCTGCTGGAGGCCAGTGACAAGTGGGGTTCCCCAGGGCTCAGTGCTGTGTCCAGCCCTGTTCAATGTCTTCATCAATGACCTGGATGAGGGCATTGAGGGTACCCTTAGCAAGTTTGCAGGTGACACAAAGCTGTGTGGAAGTGTGGATCTGCTGGAGGGTAGGGAGGCTCTGCAAAGGGACCTAAACAGGCTGGATCCATGGGCTGAGATCAGTGGGATGAGGTTTAACACGGCCAAATGGTGGGTCCTGCACTTGGGGCACAACAACCCTGAGCAGAGCTACAGACTGGGAGAAGTCTGGCTGGAAAACTGCCAGGAGGAGAGGGACCTGGGGGTGTTGGTCGACAGCGACTGACCATGAGCCAGCAGTGTGCCCAGGTGGCCAAGAAGGCCAATGGCATCCTGGCTTGGATCAGAAATGGTGTGACCAGCAGGGCCAGGGAGGTGATTCTCCCTCTGGACTCAGCACTGGTGAGGCTGCTCCTTGAATCCTGTGTTCAGTTGTGGGCCCCTCAGCACAAGAAGGATGTTGAGGCTCTGGAGAGAGTCCAGAGAAGAGCAACGAGGCTGGTGAAGGGTCTGGAGAACAGGCCTTATGAGGAACATCTGAGAGAGCTGGGGGTGTTTATCCTGGAGAAGAGGAGGCTGAGGGGAGACACAGGTAGACGAGGTCCTGAGGGACATGGTTTAGTGTTTGATGGGAATGGTTGGACTTGATGATCCGATGGGTCTCTTCCAACCTGGTTGTTCTATGATTCTGTGGCACGCGTTGCCACTGGGGTTGCAGCATCTCCGGAACATCAACTGTGCTCTCCCTGCCTGTCACCCTCCCTCCTCATTCCCAGGGAATCATAGAATGGTTTTGGTTAGAAAAGCCCTTTAAGATCATCAAGTCCAACCATCAACCCAGTCCTACTAAGTCTACCGCTAAACCACGTCCCTGAATACAGCCTCTACTCATCTTTAAAGATCTCCAGGGATGGGGTCTCAATAATTCACATCCAGCGGAGCAGGGAGAACAGGCAGGACCCCAGCTGGATCTCCCAGCTGAGAGCTCTGACCACAGGGTACTGACTGCTGCGAAGAGCCTGCTCCGTGCATCGGGGCCTGGTCCCGATTAAACTCATTGTGATGAAAGTCTCACCAAAACCGACAGGCTGCCATGAGAACTCGGGGTTTCATGATTTGGCGTTTTCCAAGGGGAAAAAAAAAAAAAAAAAAAAAAAAGAAAGAGGGGAAAAAAAGAAGCTGAAATAACTCGCCAAGAATTTCCCAACCAGCTCTGATCCCGAGCCCCCCCACCATGGTCCAAACAAACGACGATAAGGATCTATGGAAACATGGGGAAACAAAGGAGTGATGTTTTTAAAGCCACCAGAAAATACAAATGCAGCAGGGAAGGAGGAGCCTGGGGTTCTCTTCAAGCACGCCGAGGAGGCGAGTTTTTTCCCTTTGAACCCCAGGGAGTCCTTTCTGCTTGGTTTCGAAGGGGGTTCGGATGTGGTCACTAACGTGACCTCAACGCTAGTGTCCAGATGGAACTGTAGATGAGCCGGAGGGGCCAGGGACGAGTTGCTCGCAGGCTGGAGAGTGACCGCTGACTGTGAGGAACAAGGGACCTCCCTCTGTTTTCCAGCAAGCCAAGGCAGTTTCCACTCGTGCCTGATGCTTGGGAGATGAGGGGCGATGCCACAGATACAGTCCTAAGCAAAGCGTCTGGGCTGCGGCTCCTAGAGCACGAGCTAGAGCTCAGAGGGCAGCTTCCCTCTGGCTTTTCCACCCTATTCCACACCTTCTGTGTGGAAGTGTGGATCTGCTGGAGGGTAGGGAGGCTCTGCAAAGGGACCTAAACAGGCTGGATCCATGGGCTGAGTCCAATGGGATGAGGTTTAACACGGCCAAATGCCGCGTCCTGCACTTGGGGCACAACAACCCTGAGTAGAGCTCCAGACTGGGAGAAGCCTGGCTGGAAAACTGCCAGGAGGAGAGGGACCTGGGGGTGTTGGTCGACAGCGACTGACCATGAGCCAGCAGTGTGCCCAGGTGGCCAAGAAGGCCAATGGCATCCTGGCTTGGATCAGAAACGGTGTGACCAGCAGGGCCAGGGAGGTGATTCTCCCTCTGTACTCAGCACTGGTGAGGCCGCTCCTTGAATCCTGTGTTCAGTTGTGGGCCCCTCAGCACAAGAAGGATGTTGAGGCTCTGGAGAGAGTCCAGAGAAGAGCAACGAAGCTGGTGAAGGGTCTGGAGAACAGGCCTTATGAGGAAGGGCTGAGAGAGCTGGGGGTGTTTATCCTGGAGAAGAGGAGGCTGAGAGGAGACCTCATTACTCTTTCCAACTCCCTGAAAGGAGGTTGTGGAGAGGAGGGAGCTGGGCTCTTCTCCCAAGGGACAGGAGACAGGATAAGAGGGAATGGCCTCAAGCTCCACCAGGGGAGATTTAGGCTAGAGATTAGGAGGAAGTTTTTCACACAGAGGGTCATTGGACATTGGCTTCCCTAGGCTGTCTACAAGGCCTGGCTGTGCTCCGAGTATTTCAACGTGACCCAACACCAGTGCCGACAGCGGATCCCATGCAAGCAATACTGCCTGGAGGTGCAGACCAGGTGTCCGTTCGTCTTACCGGACAATGACGAGCTGATCTATGGAGGTTTGCCTGGCTTCATCTGTACGGGTAAGGAGGTCCGGGAGCGGGGATGGGTATGGGGCAGGGGTGGGTGCTCAGGAGCCCTGTCGTGCTTTGCAAGCCAAGTGCTTGGTTTGAAAGTCTGTGTTTTTATGGGGATGGAGGGGTTGGAGCTAGAGCGTGGAGACACGGGGAGCGCTGCTTGGCTGCCAGAACGTGGTGATTGATGTGGGGCTGAGGGGGCATTGGAATAGGCTGCCCAGGCAGGTGGTTGAGTCACCTTCCCTGGAGGTGTTTAAGGTGTGGGTGGGTGAGGTCTTGAGGGACTTGGTTTAGTGTTTGATAGGAATGGTCGGACTAGAAGATCCGATGGGTTCCTTCCAACCTGGTTGTTCTATGATTCTATGATTGAACTGCCACCAGCAGCATCTGGGGTGCCCTGAGCACACCCCAGGGCTGCACTGTCTCCTTGCGCACTGCTCCAGGGGGCTCTGGGTGTCCCCGTTCTGGGGCTCTGCCCACCCTGCAGCGCACAACTGGCTGGTGTGGGGACTTGGTCCCTGCACAGCCCCCTTTGCCGGCTCCCGCTGACCCCCTCCTCTCCCTCCGCTTCCCTCCCGCAGGCCTGCTGGAGAACCAGCTCCCCGACGAGGAGGCCAAGTGCTGCGAGGTGCAGTGGGACTCCTGCGACCACCCCCCAGACAGCAACGACCACTCATCCCCCACATCCGCAGCGTCCGAGTCGCTCCATTTCCACCGCCACGACCCCCACCTCCACCACCAGCGGCAGAACCACTACCACCTCTACCACCACCACCACCACCACCACCAGTCCCACTCGCTGCCGGTCTCCGCGGGGTCTCGCCTCGGCGGCAGCAGGATCAGACTCTGCGTGCTGGTCCTGATGCTTCTCCACACCATGGTGTCCTTCTCAAGCGTGCACGGCGGCGGCGGCGGCGGCGGAGGACTCGGCCTGGAGGCCCTGCCGGCCGTGGAGGAGAGCGTGGCGCGGGACGAGTGACGCGGAGGGGACAGCTGACCTCCGGCAACGCCAGATCTCTTTCCACGAAGGGGGCACTTGCTATTCCTCCAATGGGAGGCACGGGATCGGGGGTGAGGCGCGCGCACCCACCCCCGCACATACCCCCAAGAGCTGCTCGCCGCGGGGCATCCCCGTGATGAAGAGTCTCTAATGCGCACAGGGCTGCGGGACTCGGCGGTGAGAAGGGTTCGGTCAGTAGCAGCCGGGCAGCGCGGGCGCGGGAAGGTACGGCCAGGGGAGCAGAGGAGAGGGGCTCCCGTTGGAAGGGGCCGGGGTGGAGGGGGGGGGTCCTCCTGGGACTGCCACGCAGCTCCCGTCCGCCTGCCGCCAGTGCCTTGGCGCCCGCTCCGTCCCCACCAGCGACATGCCAAGGGTTTGACAGCCTAGCTCCCGGTTCTTTTCCTTCTCGACCGTCATCCCAAAGGGTTGGGAGGCAGCACCTCTCGGCACAGCCCACCCACCTCCTGCCCCAAGCGAAAAACCCACCGACTCAAGCCCTCCCTGTGGGGTGCGGCATCCTCCGCGCGGCCTTCCCTGCCACACAGCCTGGGCTCGTCCCCACGCTGACGGGATTTGGGGCACAGGAGTTGGACGCTGACGGGATTTGGGGCACAGGAGTTGGATGCTGACGGGATTTGGGGCACAGGAGTTGGACGCTGACGGGGTTTGGGGCACAGGAGTGGGACAGTGTTATGCTGCACTGCATTATTGGGGTTCAACTCATTATCTCCTCAACCTGCTCCCGCAGCCTTGCTTCTCCTGCTCCTCCGTGCGAGGAAGTGGAGAGGGAGGGAGGGAGGGAGGGAGGAGGCGCGGAGCAGGAGGAACGTCCACAGCATCCCCATTTCCCAATGATTTGGTTTGGTTTAAGCTTTCTTGGTTTCTTGGAGGTGGCTGATTCCCCTTCCCTGGAGGTGTTTAAGGCACAGGTGGATGAGGTCTTGAGGGACTTGGTTTAGTGTTTGATAGGAATGGTTGGACTCGATGATCCGATGGGTCTCTTCCAACCTGGTTGTTCTCTGATTCTATGATTCTTTCCTGGCTGGAGCAGCTGGGGCTGTGAGGTGAGACAGGGAGATGTGGCTCCGGCAGCGCTCGGGCTCGGCGAGGGAGGGGGATGGCACATGGTAGCAATTGGACGCAACCTTCCATCCTTCCCAGCGACAAGTCATCGCCTGGATGGCAGGACAACTGGGGCAGAAGGGCTGGAGAAATCTGGCTTGGAGAGGGGAGTCTCCCACACAAAGCAGAGGCGCTAATAAAGCCCAGCAGGGGAAGAAAGTTTTTGTGAATAAAGCTTTTCTGTCCGTGGCTGCTCCCTGGAGCTGAGTGTCTCCAAGGAGCCCGGCTGAGCGCAGCCGGCCCAGCCGGGCAAGGTGCTGCCTGATGGGTCACTTGGGCCTGATCTCAGCACCCCCGGGGTTCAACCCCAAAATAAACATCGCTCCCTGCTTCCCTAGGAAATCCCTCAATTCCCCACCCCCCGGGAGCTGTTCCCAGCAGGATGCTGTGTGGTGGCACACGAGGGACGGTGCTGTGTCTCCGGACCGGGCACCAGACGTGGGGAGATTCATTCTGGGTTGATTCATCCTGAAGGAGGAGGGTTTTGGCGCAAGTCAGCTGCAACGTGTCCTGCTCACCACGTGGCCATGAGGTGCTCCTTGTTTCTAGGGGAACTCTGGCTGGGGGAGCCCCTGAGTCCCAGCTCCTTGTGAGTGCCCAAGTGTCCTCGAGGTGAGGACCCTAAGAGTTTTGTGGCTTCTGGTCTGTTGAGGCGAAGCAAACCCAAGCAGAGCCCCATGAGCACAGCTACTTCCTACCTGGCTGGAAGAAGGAAGTACCGAGTGGCTCATGGGAAGGGCAGGTTTTCCTGACCATTTCCAGCCCATTTCCAGCCCATTTCCAGACCAAAGAGGCTCTGAGAAGCTGCCGAGTGTTTGATTTCTGCTTTGACTCCAATCTCAGAGCTTTGCGGTGATGTTTACACGCTCTCAGTTACCTGTTACCAAAGTCCCACAGATACCAAACCCCCCCGTCCCCTGCTCGTCAGGCGGGAGAGATGGTCCTGGAAGATTCAGAGAGTCCTGGAAGATGCAGGGAGTGTTCCCCGAGCAGATTTTCTCGCTGTTGCTACCCAGGAAAGGTAGGATCGTGCTCATTTGACTGTTCCTCGTGGCTTCCGTGTATTTTCGGTCTAGTTTACACGCGCCCGAGAGCTCAGACGTGCGATAGCTTCCGTGTATTTTCAGTCTAGTTTACTAGAGAACTCAGACGTGCGACAGCTCAGCAGATAGGAACGTGACTCCGGGTTTGTTCTGCTGCTGGGACGTGAGCCGTGGAGCTGCTCTGCCGAGTGGGGCTTGCACGCCGCCAGCCCAAGGGAGGGAGTGTGGTTCTGTTCCTGCCTCGAGACAGCCGGATCCAGTTCGCTCTTAAGGAAATTAGATTTTTCATGTCCTGCCAAGAGTTAAGCTAATTCCAGGCGCCTCTCTCTCTCTCTCTCTCTTTCTCTCGGAGATAGGCTGCATCCAATCTTGGAACGACTCGTCTAGAGAGAGAGAAGAATAGCCCAGTGTGGTGCGTCAGCAAGTGGCCCTGAGTCACCGGCACTATTCATTGTCTGCTGGGGGACACTGAGCAGTGCCCGAGCCCGTGCGCTGGGGACAACGTGGGGGTACGGGCTGGCTCGTCCGCACCCTGCGCGTGTGCACCCACCACAAAGACCATTCTTGGGAGAAGCCTGGCTGGAAAGCTGCCAGGAGGAGAGGGACCTGGGGGTGTTGGTCGACAGCGACTGACCATGAGCCAGCAGTGTGCCCAGGTGGCCAAGAAGGCCAAGGGCATCCTGGCTTGGATCAGAAATGGTGTGACCAGCAGGGCCAGGGAGGTGATTCTCCCTCTGGACTCGGCACTGGTGAGGCCGCTCCTTGAATCCTGTGTTGAGTTGTGGGCCCCTCAGCACAAGAAGGATGTTGAGGCTCTGGAGCGAGTCCAGAGAAGAGCCACGAAGCTGGTGAAGGGGCTGGAGAACAGGCCTGATGAGGAGCGTCTGAGAGAGCTGGGGGTGTTTATCCTGGAGAAGAGGAGGCTGAGGGGAGACCTCATTACTCTCTCCAACTCCCTGAAAGGAGGTTGTGGAGAGGATGGAGCTGGGCTCTTCTCCCAAGGGACAGGGGACAGGACAAGAGGGAATGGCCTCAAGCTCAGCCATGGGAGGTTTAGGCTGGAGATTAGGAGGAAGTTTTTCATGGAAAGGGTCATTGGGCATTGGAACAGGCTGCCCAGGGAGGTGGTTGATTCCCCTTCCCTGGAGGTGTTTAAGGCACAGGTGACAGGGCTTTGCTGGAGTAACCTAGAAGAGGTGACAAATGTCTTCGGCTTCCATAGCGTTAGCTGATGAGCCGCGTCTCGTCCCCCTGAGCCTGCAAGCTGAGCCCTTTCCAAAGAGAGGGTCTTGGCGTGATGAGTGAGGAGGTGTCGCTGCGTTAGCCTCGTTAACTGGGGTGCGTGGAGGCTCGGCAGGGCACTCTTGCCATGGCTAGAGGAGATCCGAGGAGGCTTCGCAGGAGGTGTTCGCGTGAGGCTGAGGGCAGGGCAGGCGCAGGGTGCGGAGCTGTGCTGGCAGGCGCAGGGCTGGGCTCTTTACCTAGTGTGACTGGAAGGAAAGTGCTGAGTCTTCCCAGACTGGGGAAGGGGGGGGGGGGGGGGCGTTTTTTGGAAGGAGTTCTTTTCTTTCGCGAGTCTGGGCTGCTGTCAATAAGTTCTGCGGTTTCAGGGCACCATATGCTGTATTCAACACTTTGCCAATCTCCTTAAACGAATCCAGAGCAGGCTGAAGAGGCCGGAGCAGCTGGGAGCGCTGCCTGTCGCAGGCCAGAATTACAAGCCCATCGGATAAAAATCTTTTCTTTGGACTGACATTAGAACCGTAATAATCCTCCGTCCAGATTAGCTTTCTCTTCGCTGTACAAGAAGAAAAAAGCCCAGAAAGGAGCTGTTAATGTTGTCCTGGTGGATGCGGCAGCTTAGGTGCTTGTGCTTGCGATGGGTCTCTCCCAACCTGGTTGTTCTATGATTCTATGATGAGGAGCGAGAGGCTCAGCCTCATCCCCTCTTGTGCCCAGTGTGGCCCTGACCCCCTCCACACTCCCACAGCCACTTGGGACCTTGGAAAACACCAGGATTTATCCTGCTCGGTGCTTAAAACCGATACACTTTCTCCTTTTCGCTCAACACCCTTATTTCTTCTCCCTGCAGAAGGGGAAACGCGTTTGGATGTATATGCGAAAGTCCACTTTTCCCTCAATTTTCCTTTTCCCCCCTCATGGGAAAGCTGGGATTTGTCCCTTTGAGGGGATCCTGCCGCTGTCCCCGGGATGCCGAGGGGCGATGCTGTCATAGACTCGTAGAACCATAGAACAACCAGGTTGGAAGAGACCCATCGGATCATCGAGTCCAACCGTTCCTATCAAATGGAATATTCCCGTCCCCCGCGGGATGCAGGAGGGAAGGTGGCCCGGCCGGGGCGTCAGCCCTGCCTTTTGCACTTTAATGGAACTGCCAGTTGTACAAATTAATTAAAAATAACTGCCGAAAAAAAGCCCAAAGAACGGCCCCGCTTCCTCTGGCGAAGATTAATCATCAAGCTGAGCCTTTTTCTTATGAAAATACAGCTCCGTGGTAGCCCCAAGGCGAAAGATTCCCAGGGAGAGCCCTCACCATTCGTGCTCTGAGTTAGGGAAATGGCTTTGAAAGCATCTGACAGCTAAAGCAGAACATGTTGAGTAACTTGGCAACACTCGCGAAACATCTTGAAGTGGTTTTTTTTGGTGTTTTTTTTTTTTTTGTTCGACACATTTCGCTTTGCTTCAATAGGAGATGTCAGGGCAGTTCATTCACTGCCACTCGGGGCTGCAGGCGACGCTGGGAGAGGGTTGAGAAGGGAGAAAAGAAAATCCCTGATATCTGCCGCTCCCGAGGCAGGAGCCTCCTCGGAGACGTGACGGAGCTGCCGAGCCCTGTGGGTCCCTTCTGGGCAGCGTTTGAAGGGGAGGTGGGTGACGCACAGCCCGGAGCTGAGTGTTAGTGGAGGGACAGGGGACAGAGGGACCCCCCCTCCTCGGGGAAGGGCCCTGCCTTGTGCTTAGCCTCAGGATGGAAGGCTCTGCCCTCCAAAAAAGTCATGCAGCGGCTGGTGATGGATGACAGTGCGATTCCCTCCTGCCTCCCTGGGCAGGGACGCCCGTAGGACGGAGAGAGAGACAAATTTGGGGCAGAAACGCGCAGATTCCGCCAAAAAAAAAAAAAAATATTCTTAAAATCCGTGCGATGTGGCAGACAATTTTATAGACTTCTTGGGCTGCCCTGTGGCTTCTCAAGTTCCGCCAGGGGAGATTTAGGCTGGAGATTAGGAGGAAGTTTTTCACGGAAAGGGTCATTGGGCATTGGAATAGGCTTCCCAGGGAGGGGGTTGATTCCCCTTCCCTGGAGGGGTTTAAGTCACAGGTAGATGAGGTCTTGAGGGACATGGTTTAGTGTTTGATGGGAATGGTTGGACTCAATGACCCGATGGGTCTCTTCCAACCTGGTTGTTCTATGATTCTATAATTCTCGTCTGCGGCGGCAGAAATCTCTCTTCAGTCTTCTATGATTCTATGATTCTAATCACACTTGGAAGGTGTCGGGGGCAGCGTCTGCTTAATAGATTTATTTGTTTGTTAGTTTATTCCTATTTATGCTTGGCTAGGTGCCCATCAGCTACTTGCTGATAACCGTGTGCTCTTCCATCAGTCTTTTTTCTCAACATCAAGATTTAAACTTAGAATCATAGAATCATAGAACAACCAGGTTGGAAGGGACCCATCGGATCTTCTAGTCCAACCATTCCTATCAAAACTTGTTGGACCACAACTTACACTGCATTGATGATGGTTTTATTAGTCTATCTTTATGTCGAGGTAACTTGTTATGAGGTCAACTACAAACGCTGTGTCCTGGTCTAGGTCTGGTGCACGGATCTCACTACATTAAAGTAGATGTCAAGGAGGTTGTGGAGAGGAGGGAGCTGGGCTCTTCTCCCAAGGGACAGGGGACAGGACAAGAGGGAATGGCCTCAAGCTCCACCAGGGGAGATTTAGGCTGGAGATTAGGAGGAAGTTTTTCACCGAAAGGGTCATTGGGCATTGGAATAGGCTGCCCAGGGAGGTGGTTGATTCACCTTCCCTGGAGGTGTTTAAGGGACGGGTAGATGAGGTCCTGAGGGACATGGTTTAGTGTTTGATAGGAATGGTTGGACTCGATGATCCGATGGGTCTCTTCCAACCTGCTTGTTCTATGATTCATACCCGAAGCGTAAATCCTTTTCAAATGCCATTAGGGAAAATAATGGTCCTCTTTAAAGGTTGTTGGGATTTCAGCGCCGAGCCTGGTGTTGAGAGGCAGGCGACAGGCTGCGATGCCGTCCCCATCCCTCCAGCCTTTCATAAGCTGCCTACCCAGGGCTTGTACTCCAAACAAGGTCAGGAGTGGTTTCCCCTCTCGTTAGCACTCGACGATGATGATTTTCCTTTTTTTTTTTCGGCCTGGGAAGCTGGCAGCTTCGCTCGTTGGAAATCGAAACGCACACTCAGACACCTCCCCCCAAAATAAAAAAAATGAAGATTGGCTTATGAAATTTGGGGTTGGTTTTACCATTTTTAAATGTATTTATTTGGGAACCGTACGTGCTTCAGTTGTGAAACAAAAAGACGTTTCGAGCCAGGCAGATAATTTATTTTTTTTTTTAATTTGGGACTTGTCAAAACAACCTCATATTGGTGATTACGGCCAATCTTCTCCAAATTGAGAAAGGCATCGGGACCAGCCCTTTCCCGCAGACCCTTTCATTTTTCAAAAAGAAAGCAAAAAAAAAAGGAAAAAGAAAAAAAAAATAGAATTCCATCATCGCACTTTTTCTGCTCGCGCAGTTGGAACCGGTGGCAGTGGATTGGGAGAGAATAGCAATTTGTAAGGAATTCCACCCAGTTTTGCTTAAAATAGCATCCAGCTGGTTTCTTGGGGGGCAGTGGGCTGAGCGGCTCCGGGTTGGAAGCGAAAGGGAGAGCTGCTTTTCGGACTGGGATGGTTTTGGCGCGAGGGAACACACCTTGGGAAGCCCTGTTCGATGTCTTCATCAGTGACCTGGATGAAGGCATCGAGGGTACCCTTAGCGAGTTTGCAGATGACACGAAGCTGTGTGGAAGTGTGGATCTGCTGGAGGGTAGGGAGGCTCTGCAAAGGGACCTAAACAGGCTGGATCCATGGGTTGAGTCCAATGGGATGAGGTTTAACACGGCCAAATGCCGCATCCTGCACTTGGGGCACAACAACCCTATGCAGAGCTACAGACTGGGAGAAGCCTGGCTGGAAAACTGCCAGGAGGAGAGGGACCTGGGGGTGTTGGTCGACAGCGACTGACCATGAGCCAGCAGTGAGTCACCTTCCCTGGAGGTGTTTAAGGGACGGGTGGATGAGGTCCTGAGGGACATGCTTTAGTGTTTGATAGGAATGGTTGGACTCGATGATCCGATGGGTCTCTTCCAACCTGGTTGTTCTATGATTCTATGATTGTAAGTGCTGGGGCGTGTTCTCCTTGGGAATTGGACTGGCAAGAAGCATCTCGCCTCCTCCAGGTCCTCGGCCGGTGGTGGCTGAGCCCCCCCTCTCCCTACACCCTAATTCCTCGTCCAAACCAAACTGAATCCATCTTCCTCTGGTACCTTCAGAAATCACGGATACGGGGATGCGTCCAACACGCGAGATGCTCCCACACGGCCGCGGGAGGTTAAATGTGGCAGAAAGGGGGATCCGGCATGGGTGACGCGAGGTGAGAGGAGCCAACGCTGCGGTTCCACCTGGAGCGTTTCAAGTTGCGGGTGTGGAAGGGACCCCTAAAGGATGCTCTGAGCTCCAAAGGTCACTCTGAGCTCCAAAGGATGCTCTGAGCCCCAAAGGATGCTTCAAGCTCCAAAGGATGCTCCGAGCCCCAAAGGTTGCTCCGAGCTCCAAAGGATACTCTGAGCTCCAAAGGATACTCTGAGCTCCAAAGGTTGCTCAGAGCCCCAGAGGACACTCCGAGCCCCAGAGGATGCTCCAAGCACCAAAGGTCGCTCTGAGCCTTAAAGGTCACTCCGAGCCCCAAGGGACGCTCTGAGCTCCAAAGGATGCTTCGAGCTCCAAAGGATGCCTTGAGTCCCAAAGGTCACTCTGAGTCCGAAAGGATGCTCTGAGTCCCAAAGGTTGCTCTGAGCTCCAAATGAAGCTCTGAGCTCCAAAGGTTGCTCTGAGTTCCCAGGGTTGCTCTGAGCCCCAAAGGATGCTCCGAGCTCCAAAGGATGCTCCGAGCTCCAAAGGATGCTCTGAGCCCCAAAGGTTGCTCTGAGCTCCAAAGGATGCTCTGAGTCCCAAAGGTTGCTCTGAGCTCCAAAGGATGCTCCGAGCTCCAGAAGTCGCTCTGAGCCCCAAAGGTTGCTCTGAGCCCCTAAGGTCGCTTTGAGCTCCAAAGGATGCTTTGAGCCCCAAAGGATGCTCCAAGCACCAAAGGTCTCTCCGAGCCCCAAAGGATGCTCCGAGCCCCGAAGGTCGCTCCGAGCCCTGAAGGTCGCTCTGAGCCCCAAAGGTCGCTCTGAGCCCCAAAGGTCGCTCCGAGCTCCAAGGTTTGCTCTGAGCCCCAAAGGATGCTCCAAGATCTAAAGGTCACTCTGAGCCCCAGAGGATGCTTTGAGCCCCAAGGGATGCTTTGAGCCCCAAAGGATGCTCCGAGCCCTAAAGGATGCTCCAAGCTCCAAAGGTCACTCTGAGCCCTAAAGGTTGCTCCAAGCTCCAAAGATCACTCTGAGCCCTAAAGGTTGCTCTGAGCTCCAAAGGTCGCTCTGAGCCCCAAAGGTCGCTCCAAGCACCAAAGGATGCTCCGAGCACCAAAGGTCGCTCCGAGTCCCAAAGGATGCTCCGAGCACCAAAGGTCGCTCCGAGTCCCAAAGGATGCTCCGAGCACCAAAGGTCGCTCCGAGCCCCAAAGGTGGCTCCTTGCCTCTTGTCTGGGAGTGTGGGAGATGCCGTCCCTGTCGAGGGTCCCGGTGGGCGCAGGGGGGACCCTGGGGATGGCTTTGCCCGTGCGGGAGCTGCTGGTGACCGAACCCTTCTCAAAGTGCTTGCGATACGTCGGTGGTTGCAGAGCTCAGACCTGGGATGGGGGGGAGGAATAAAAAAAAAAAAAATAAAAAAAGGTCCTTTTCCAGCAGGCGGTGGCAGAGTGAAACCAAACCATACTGCTGAAGTCAAAATAACTCTTTCTAATCCCCCTTTGCCCGGTTTGTCTTTCTTTCCAGCTTTCTCCCTCCGCAACCCCCCCCCCCCCGGCCCCTCCCTTTCTGTTCCCACCTCCCCCCCTTCTGTTTCTCTCTTTCTCTGTCATAAGAAAGTGACTGTGTCCTCGAGGGGGACGGTTTTCTTATGCCATTTTATACACTGTGCTTCATGTTTAGAACTTTTTTGCACTAGTTCCTATTACATTTTCTTTTCCAAAACGGTTTGACAAAAAAAAAACAAAAAAAAAACAAAAAAACAAACGACGACGATGACAAAAAAAAAACAACAAAAAAACCCAACAAACCCCCATGCTATAATTCAGTTGTATTAAAAAAATATTATCCTACTACTCTCTGTGTTCAATAGTCTCTGTACCTGTAATGCTTTTCGGTTCTGTTGTATTTCGAGGGGGCGGAGGTTTGCTCCGCTCCGTGTTTAACCCAGTAAAGAAATAAAATGTTAAGAGTTGACGATAAATTCCCTTTCTCTGCGCTGCGCTTGGTCGGTGGGACAGGCTGCCCTGCTCCCCCCCACCCCAGAACCTGCCCTTCCAGCTCCGTCTCCGTTGTCCCCGCGGGTGTTGTCTCCCTGCAAAATCCCATCTCAGATGGAGAGGAGAGAGAGAGAGAGAGAGAGAGGCAGAACGGAGGGACAATAACCCTGCTTCGCCGAGTTTGATTTCGTAACCTTTCTTTATATTCTTTTGTTTCTTGCCTTCACATTTCTTGCCACGGGGCTCACCTCGGAACAATAGGAGCAGAGACTGTCACCAAGAGATTCATCAGAGAATAATGCCTCGGCCAGGGGATCCAGAGCTTTGCCCGGCTGAAGTCCGCACCCACATGTAATCTGGAATTCATTCGTCTGGACAACAGATCTCGGCATGCGGCAGCGCGAGGACACTCCGCTCCAAATTGAGAGCTGCGTGCCAGCCCGAGAAAGGCCGGGGAAGAACGCTCTGAAGTCCCACTCCGGCCGTTCCTACCCCCAGCGGAGAGTTGGCAGTTCGGAAAGAAGAGGAGGAAAAGAGAGAGAGGAGAAAAAAAAAAAACCCAAACCCAGAGATGAAATTGGATGGAGGAGGGAAAGGTGGTGGGGCTGGTGCAGAGGAGGAGTGGTGGGTGCAGCGGGGAGAGATGTGGAGAGCAGGAGTCTGGGTTGGAACTGCGTGAGGAGGTGGGAAGGTGGATAATTAGCAGGATAGATGGATGATTAGGAGGATAGATGGATAATTAGCAGGATAGATGGCACCTAGAGCGGGAGATGTGGTTCTCTGGCCCCAAACAAGGTTCCTGTTCCCATCTGCCCTGATGCAATCAGAGAGGTTTCCTCTCTGGAGAGAGTCCAGAGAAGAGCCATGAGGCTGGTGAAGGGGCTGGAGAACAGGCCCTATGAGGAGCGGTTGAGAGAGCTGGGGGTGTTTATCCTGGAGAAGAGGAGGCTGAGAGGAGACCTCATTGCTCTCTCCAACTCCCTGAAAGGAGGTTGTGTTGAGGAGGGAGCTGGGCTCTTCTCCCAAGGGAGAGGGGACAGGACGAGAGGGAATGGCCTCAAGCTCCACCAGGGGAGATTTAGGCTGGAGATTAGGAGGAAGTTTTTCACGGAAAGGATCATTAGGCATTGGAATAGGCTGCCCAGGGAGGGGGTTGATTCCCCTTCCCTGGAGGTGTTTAAGGTGTGGGTAGATGAGGTCCTGAGGGACATGGTTTAGTGTTTCATAGGAATGGTTGGACTTGATGATCCAATGGGTCTCTTCCAACCTGGTTGTTCTACGATTCTATGATTCTCTGTGGCTCAGGATGGAAAACAATTTTATATTTACTGGAGTTCCCCAAAGAGAGGAGCTGGAGCAGGGGCTGTGTGCGAATTTGGATTTTTAATTTTGAAGTGTGATAGGCAACCAGCAGAAACAGGGAGGTGTCTCATGGTTTGCAGGGGAAATCATGCATCACACCCCCCAAACAAACAAAGAAGCACAACCTGAGGCTCTGCAGAAAGCACTCAGGTGTCTCCAGTGAGCACACACCTTGCTTGAAGGCACTTGGTGAGGTCTGCAGGCTCCACGCTTGCTCCTAAGGCGCTTTCAGCAGTGGCTGCTCACAGCTGGGACCTGGACTAGCCTAGCTGGGCAGCTCTGGGTCTCAGGTGAGTGCTATGAACTATAGAACAGCCCAGCAAGGGCTTAAATACTCTGAAGAGAGCACCTGGCTTCTCAGAAGAGGTGTCTGGGGTCTCTTTTGGGAGCTGCTGGAAGGATGGGTTGTCCTGCTCCAGGGTGAAGAAGGAGAGGTTAGTGTCTCTGCTTCCCTGGGTCGGTGGTGACTGTTTGATGTGGCTGGACTCGATGATCTGATGGGTCTCTTCCAACCTGGTTGTTCTATGATTCTATGAATTATTTCCTTCAGTCTCGCAGTTGTGTTGTGCCACTAACCTTAAGCGGTGCTTGGGTTTCTTTTCCCTTGGAATAGGAAAACAGGATAAATCGTTTAAAGCCTCTTCCAGGCTGGAAGAGACCCACTGGATCATCGAGTTCAACCATTTCTATAAAACACTAACCCACTTCCCTCAAAACCTCATCCACCCGTCCCTTAAACACCTCCAGGGAAGGTGACTCAACTGAAAGGTGGGGTCGCTGCCCTGGGAGGGGGGAACAAAGCCAAAGGTTAGAGATTAGGAGGAAGTTTTTCACACAGAGGGTCATTGGGCATTGGAATAGGCTGCCCAGGGAGGTGGTTGAGTCACCTTTCCTGGAGGTGTTTAAGGGACAGGTAGATGAGGTGCTGAGGGACATGGTTTAGTGTTTGATAGGAATGGTTGGACTCGATGATCCTGTGGGTCTCTTCCAACCTGGTTGTTCTATGATTCTATGATCAGATACTGAGCATCTCTCCCCACTCGCTGCCTTCCCGAGGAGAGAGGCACCACACTCCCTCTACCTTTAAGTTTACAGTTGTTCTTTGTAGTTCCTGGCAGGATCTTCTCTGCTTTCTGTTTCATTAAGGTTATGGTAAAATATCCCTTTCCTTGGGGGCGGATTGGGAGCCTTTTCCAGTTTGGTTGATCCTGGGGGGTCAAGGGGATAAAACCCCATGAGAACAAGTCCTCCCAGTGCTGAAAGGGGCTCTGGGGGAGCTGGGGAGGGGCTCTGGATCAGGAAGGGGGTGGATGGTGCAAAAGAGGAGAAATTGAGGTGAGATCTTAATAAGAAATGTTTTGCTGTGAGGGTTGGGGAGGTCTGCCCCATCCCTGGAGGGGTTCAAGGGCAGGTTGGATGGGGCTTGGAGCCCCTGAGCCAGCGGGAGGTGTCCCTGCCCAGGGCAGGAGTGGGACTGGATGGGTTTGAGGTCCCTTCCAACCCAAACCATTCCATGATTTGTGATTCCCTGGAGGTGTTTAAGGGACGGGTAGACGAGGTGCTGAGGGGCATGGGTTAGTGTTTGATAGGAATGGTTGGACTCAATGATCCGATGGGTCTCTTCCAACCTGGTTGTTCTATGATTCTGATTTCATGCCCTGGAAAGAGAGCAGAAGCTTGGTTTCTTTTCATATAGTCTCCGACCCCAAGCTTTATGAGGGCAGGAGGACACCTGGTTATCCAGCCTGGGGAAAGCGATGCTCCTCCTTAGCTTGCAACGAGCATCAGGCAAAGCGCAAGGAAAGATCTTGGTGGCCCCGCGGGGTCCAAATGGATGCAGCAGCCAAAACTCCAGCCGGTAACATGCGGCTTCCCAGGGATTTCATTAGCAGCCGTTAAAAGTTGATGCGAGTTAAGTGGGTATAAATTTTCATGGCTTATAGGGCCTGTGGACTGGAGAGCTGGAAGGCGGCGTGGAGCGAGAGGGGAAATTTTCGGCTGTAAATTTGCCTTTGGAAGCCCATAAAAACTGAAATGGGCAGCGAGGAAAGTAGTTCTGCTGGAAAGAGCGTGGAGAATGCTGCATCCCCGGGAAAACAACTGAGCTTGGACATGGGTTAGTGTTTGATAGGAATGGTTGGACTCGATGATCCGATGGGTCTCTTCCAACCTGGTTGTTCTATGATTCTATGAACTTGGAGCTTGGAGGTGTGAGATGAGACAGAACTCAGGTGGAGGCAGGTTTCCAACATCATCTCTTTCGGGTGTGAGCTAGGAGTGCTCTTTCTTTCTATATTTCTGAACAGCTTCAGAGCTCCTGAAGCTTCTCCGTCCTCCCTGGGCAGAGGAGGGTCTTGGAAAGTTGGGCGGCTTCTTCCCCCAGATCTCAAGAGGTGCTCGAGGGCCTCATTTGATGATCCGATAGGTCTCTTCCAACCTGGTTGTGCTATGATTCTATGATTTTTCACCTCAGCATTTGAACACAGGAGATTAAATCCTGAAGCGTGAGCCGTGTTTTATAGTCCTTCCTGCTCTTTGCTTTAAAAACACAGTCTCGGTCCATGTTCTCCACCTCCCTGGAAGCTCAAGGGTGTTTCGAGGCCTTTCAAAGTCTGGATGCTCTGGAATGGGAGAACCCTGCTCCTGGCGAGAAGATTTTCCTTTACTTTTATGTGATCGAACAGGTATTTTATTGATTTTATTTTTTTTGTGGGCTCATGGGTTTTGCGACTGGGAAGTTAGTGGTGAAGCCACCTCAGAAAACCGATGAAAGTCTTGTAGTTATGAGTTGGAGGAGTTATTAATGATGGTAATTTTCCACATTTTTTTTTTTTTTTTTGCCTGGAGGACTCCTTTGTTCTCTTCCTTTTTTTTTGACTAAAATTTGCGTTAAGTAAGAGCTTGCAGCTCATTTTTCATGGGCAACCCCCTTGCTGCGGCAGAGCAGGAGCTGCCTGGATGGGCTGTAGAATCATAGAATCACAGAACAACCAGGTTGGAAGGAGCCAGATGCGTTTCACTGGGCGATTTCTTTCTCTCTTGGTCTCTCGGCTGCTTCAGCTTTTAGTCCAACCACCTTGCGGTTAAGGTTCGGGTGGATGAGGTGCCGAGGGACATGGTTTAAGTGTTTGATAGGAATGGTTGGACTCGATGATCCAATGGGTCTCTTCCAACCTGTTGACTCTATGATTCTATAATTATAGAGGTTTCAAGAAGAGTGTCAGGCACAGAAGAAGGTGTTGCTGGTACCATGTGGGAGTTGGATGATCGTCCTCTCTCGTGAGCTTGCTCTGAGCCAGACCTTCACTCCAAACCCCATGAGTTAAACCACAGCAGGAATCAGGACAGAACAGGCCCAATGAGGAGCGGCTGAGAGAGCTGGGGGTGTTTAACCTGGAGAAGAGGAGGCTGAGGGGAGACCTCATTACTCTCTACAAGTACCTGAAAGGAGGTTGTGGAGAGGAGGGAGCTGGGCTCTTCTCCCGAGGGACAGGGGACAGGACAAGAGGGAATGGCCTCAAGCTCCACCAGGGAAGAATTAGGCTGGAGATTAGGAGGAGGTTTTTCACAGAGAGGGTCATTGGGCATTGGAATAGGCTGCCCAAGGAGGTGGTTGATTCCCCTTCCCTGGAGATGATTTAAGGGACAGGTGGAGGAGGTCTTGAGGGACTTGGTTTAGTGTTTGATGACTCGATGATCTGATGGGTCTCTTCCAACCTGGTTGTTCTATGATTCTATGAGAAGCCAGTGAGTGAAGGGCTGGAAGTGGAGTGGTCCTCGTCACTGTGCTCTCCTTTTGCAGAAGAATCATAGAATCACCAGGTTGGAAGAGACCCACCAGATCATCGAGTCCAACCATTCCCACCAATCTCTAACCCATGTCCCTCAGCACCTCATCCACCTGCACCTTAAACCCCTCCAGGGAAGGTGAGTCACCCCCCTCCCTGGGCAGCCTGTTCCAGTGCCCAGTGACCCTTTCCATGAAGAATTTTTTCCTTATGTTGAGCATGACCCAAGGCCCCGACCTGGCTCCGGGACCCCCTCCGCAGGGGTTTAGTTCCCAAGTGAGCAGGATTCCAGCCATTCTCTAGCTGGAGGCTGTTAATATTACCCGACAGCGATAACCAGGGGAAGGAAAGCCCGAGCGCTTGTTCTTCGCTGCATCCCAGCAGCCGCAGATTTAAGGGAGGAAGAAAGATCACAAGGCTGAGACGTAATATCCTCGAGTAACACAGCCTTAAACCAGCAATTTCCTCCGCGGAGCCCCCGTCGGATCAAGGCCGGATAAAAAGCACACGGTGCGCACATCATTAGGGGGATCTGGAAAAGGGGCAGGAGCCATTTGTCGGGGGGGGGGGGGGGGTGGGTGGAAAAGCAGAAATCAAATTGCTTCTCGCAGAGGCATATTTCAAACAGCCCAACAGGCGCAGCTCTAACGAGCACCGTTCGTCAGCGTCGCTTTTATCAGCGGCACAAGCTCTGGTTTGCCAGCCGGGGAGGGGGGAAATGCTGCGTCTCCAGGCCGTAGCTGCCAAGACCAACACGTGCATCTCATCTCGGCCGAAGAAAAATGATTGAAAAATAGCAAAGCGTGTAATTTCTGAAAGGAGTCGTTTGTGATCGGGAATAACGTACTCTGGGATGCGAGAGGGCCGGCTCCTCTGCATCCACCGGGTGAGGACATCTGCTTTACTTCAACGAGATCTGAAGAGGTAAGACTTGACAGCTCCTTGTTGCAATCTTTCCTACCTCCTTTGTACAACGAAATTACATTTATTGATACGCGACGCTGATGTTTCTGCAAGACTCCTAAATCTCATAACCTTCTGTTTCACATTCGCAGTCTCCTGCCCCTCGAGTTGCTATTATTATTATTTTTACCAGTCCCGAGGGTGCATTAGAGTCTCTTTGGACAAATTAGAAAGGCTTTTATGGAAAACGTACAGTTGATATAAAAGAGGTTCTCCCTTTGGCTTCCCAACACGACCCCCAGCGCCAACACAGTGACAACCAGCACAGGTCTCCAAGGCTTCTGGTGATGCTGAGCTCGTTCACAACCAGGATGGGAGGATCTGAAGGGTTGTCATAGAATCATAGAACAACCAGGTTGGAAGAGACCCATCGGATCATCAAGTCCAACCATTCCTATCAAACACTAAACCAAGTCCCTCAGGACCTCATCTACCTGTGCCTTAAGCACCTCCAGGGAAGGGGAATCAACCACCTCCCTGGGCAGCCTATTCCAATGCCCAATGACCCTTTCTGTGAAAAACTTCCTCCTAATCTCTAGCCTAAATCTCCCCTGGTGGAGCTTGAGGTCATTCCCTCTCGTCCTGTCCCCTGTCCCTTGGGAGAAGAGCCCAGCTCCCTCCTCTCCACAACCTCCTTTCAGGGAGTTGTAGAGAGCAATGAGGTCTCCTCTCAGCCTCCTCTTCTCCAGGATAAACACCCCCAGCTCTCTCAGACGCTCCTCATAGGGCCTGTTCTCCAGCCCCTTCACCAACTTCGTTGCTCTTCTCTGGACTCTCTCCAGAGCCTCAACATCCTTCTTGTGCTGAGGGGCCCACAACTGAACACAGGATTCAAGGAGCGGCTTCACCAGTGCTGAGTCCAGAGGGAGAATCACCTCCCTGGTCCTGCTGGTCACACCATTTCTGATCCAAGCCAGGATGCCCTTGGCCTTCTTGGCCCCCTGGGCACACTGCTGGCTCATGGTCAGTCGACTGTCGACCAACACCCCCAGAGGTGGGGGTGAGGATCAGTGCTGCTGATACGACTGATTGAGGGTGGAACTGGCACTCCTGGACAACGACTTAGAAGAGTCCTTTGCCGCCCGTTTGCCCAAATGACCTGGGCTGTTTGGAACCAGAGGATTTGGGGCAGTGAGGCAGGGGGTGTTGTATAACGTGGTGTGGAGCAGCATTGTTCCAGCCAGGATGAGTAAGAGCCTGGTCACCGGCTGCACTTCCATGTGTCCGAGGGAGGGGGAGGCTGAGAGGCCGTCGCACGGTTGAAAATCGAGACAATAAGTCCATAAAAGTTTAAGAACTGAATAGATTCCTGCCATTTGCTTCTCATTATCACCAAATAACATATAAATAAGCATGTGACAGAACCAAGAGCAACATCCTACAAGAGGCTGTTTAGGTTCGACTTCGCCTGCTCTGGCCAATCCTCCTCCTCGTGTAACGAGGAGAAATAACGATGCTGCCTGTGCAGGGCTGAGCGAGCTCCATCCACCTCTAAAATATAAATTGAAGCAGAAAAGCTGGATCTAAACATCCTGCTATAATAGTCTCAAGCCAGTAGTGTGGAGGGAAGGATGTGAAAATAAGCTCAGCAAGTCAACAGAGCCTTTTTTTTTTTTTTCTTGCTGTGAAAGGGATAAAATCATAAGTAACTATTTTTGTTATTATTTTTTGCTTGTTGATATTCATCAGTGTGTCTCAAAGGGAAAACGCCTGTCAATACATGGTGGTAGAATAATAGAATTATAGGGTTTGCTTTTCCTTTTTTTCATATTTAATGTCGTAAAATGGGCCCTTGAGTGATGCTGCGTGTACCGCGCACCATAAACATCGCCCAGGGCTTGCGAGAAAAGAATAATTCAGGCTCCAAATGCAGTGGCTGGTTGGCTGCCACTAGGTATCGGGGGTTTTCTGATCATCTTTGAGGGAATGGCCTCAAGCTCCACCAGGGGAGGTTTAGGCTGGAGATTAGGAGGAAGTTTTTCACACAGTGGGTCATTGGGCATTGGAATAGGCTGCCCAGGGAGGTGGTTGATTCACCTTCCCTGGAGGTGTTTAAGGCACAGGTGGATGAGGTGCTGAGAGACTTGGTTTAGTGTTTGATAGGAATGGTTGGAGTCGATGATCCGATGGGTCTCTTCCAAACTGGTTGTCCTATGATTCTATGATCTTGCCTCTCACATCTCGTCAAAGGCAGGGATTGGGAGCCAAGTGGGCGCACTGGGGTGATCCTAGAATCATAGAATCACCAGGTTGGAAGAGACCCATTGGATCATCGAGTCCAACCATTCCCATCAAGCACTAACCCGTGTCCCTCAGGACTTCATCTACCTGTGCCTTAAACACCTCCAGGGAAGGGGAATCAACCCCCTCCCTGGGCAGCCTGTTCCAATGACCCTCTGTGTGAAAAACTTCCTCCTAATCTCCAGCCTAAATCTCCCCTGGTGGAGCTTGAGGCCGTTCCCTCAAAGATGATCAGGACCTCATCAAGTCCAACCATTCCTATCAAATCCTGGGACAGCAGAGCCTGGAGAGGGAGTTGAGCAGCTCAGCAGGTGTCGCTTTAAATAACTCTGTGAGAACTGAGAGTAAGACGAGAGCGAGAGACTATCTGAGAGTAATAGTGATGGGAGAGGGGAAGAATCATAGAACAACCAGGTTGGAAGAGACCCATCGGATCATCGAGTCCAACCATTCCTATCAAACACTAACTCATGTCCCTTAGCACCTCATCCACCTGCACCTTAAAGACCTCCAGGGAAGGTGACTCAATCCCCTCCCTGGAAGGAGGGAAGAGGAAGAGGAGGGAAGTCTGGGAAGAGGCAGCCCTGGACACGATTGCTTCGTGCAGGTCGCTCTTACCGTGCGGATAAGCTGCTCGGTCCCTGCCATGTGGAAGCAGTCAAACAACCGCTTTACTGCCCAGGCAGAGCTCAGAGTTATTGGAAAAGGCAACCTAAAGTGAACCAGATTGCACGCAACATCCCAGCTCCGACCCAGGGAATTGCAGTGATGTAGGGAGGGCTTGTGGGAGTCGGGACCCTCTGTCCGAAAGGCTTATAAACACAACTGAGGACAAGCTGCTTATGTGCCACGACTTCAGTGTTCAGGAGACTTTATCGTATTGATGTTGTGGCTAACATCAGCGAGAGAGCAAGATCCTGCTTTACTGCGATTCACTGGAGCTTTCCTCAAAGAAACAAAAAAAAAACCACGAATTCCAAAGCTTTTAGGTCACACATGTTAAAATCCACTTTACTGCTGCCACAAATATTACAGCCGGTGCCAAAACGCGAATGGGAAATGGGCTAAAATCTTCTTTACAGCCTCTTTTGAAGAGATTCCTTGCTCTGTTGTTGATCTATGTGTAGGGACTGGCATCCTCACCTGCCAGAAAGTGCCCTGCGTTATCATAGAATCACAGAATCACCAGGTTGGAAGAGACCTGTCGGATCATGGAGTCCAATCATTCCTATCAAACACTAACCCATGTCCCTCAGGACCTCGTCCACCCGTCCCTTAAACACCTCCAGGGAAGTTGAATCAACCACATCCCTGGGCAGCTTGTTCCAATGACTCTTTCTGTGAAAAACTTCCTCCTAATCTCCAGCCTAAATCTCCCCTGGTGGAGGTTGAGGCCATTCCCTCTTGTCCTGTCCCTTGGCAGAAGAAGCCAGCAACCTCCTCTCTACAATCACAGAATCACTTATTATGGCTGAGTTTTCTCCATTCCAAAAGACTTGGGAATTGTCTAAACTGACAAGGCTGCTGGGGCAGGTCCTCCTCCCACCGTTGGCTCTCTCCATGGCACTGGGATGCTGGAAAAACCAGTGAGGATAGACAGGGACCGAGAGGAGAAAAAGTCCTCCAAGAAATATCGTCCCTGCTGCCATCTCCCTTCCAGCCTCTCTGCTCACCCTCCCGAGGACTCTGCCCCACACCAGGGGCTGGAGGGAACAATGCCTTTATTTTTGGAATGTTTCCCTTTTTCTTTTCCTAGATTTCTCTCCATTGCTCACAGGGCGGAGGGGGAGAAGGGGGCAGCTGGACCGAATCAAGCTGAGCAGCGATAGTAGAGGCAGAATTTGGGTGGTGGGGACCTCCGCCTTGGGAAAGAAGAGAGGCTTTTCTTCCTGATTAAAACGAGCTGTGCTTTATTTTCCTATTGTGGGCCCTGCCTTTGATCAGCCCGTCCCAAACATCACGAATCCGGCGCTGGGTCTGCCGCCGCTGGCTCCAGCCCCTCCTGGACCAGGATTCCTCGGAGCGATGAGGCTGAGCTACAACGAGGCGACTTAAACCTTTGAGGTTCTTCGTCCACGTAATGAGGCTTGTCAGGGATGGCACAGAAAAGGAGACGGAGAGCAGCACTGGCTGCATTCGCCAGAGCAAGAGGCTCCTTGCTTCATGGAAGAAACAGGGGAGCCTGAAGCTGGCAGCAACTCTTGCTACACAATAAATAACAAGAGGCAAGGGCTCTGTGGGGCTTCTTCATGGGCAGTGAGTGAGGACTTAGAATCATAGAACAACCAGGTTGGAAGAGACCATTCGGATCATCGAGTCCAACCATTCCTATCAAACACTAACCCATGTCCCTCAGCACCTCATCCACCCGTCCCTTAAACACCTCCAGGGAAGAGGAATCAACCACTTCCCTGGGAAGCCTATTCCAATGCCAAATCACCCTTTCCATGAAAAACTTCCTCCTAATCTCCAGCCTAAATCTCCCCTGGTGGAGCTTGAGGCCATTCCCTCTTGTCCTGTCCCCTGTCCCTTGGGAGAAGAGCCTGACTCCCTCCTCTCTACAACCTCCTTTCAGGTAGTTGGAGAGAGTAATGAGGTCTCCTCTCAGCCTCCTCTTCTCCAGGATAAACACCCCCAGCTCTCTCAGACACTCCTCATCAGGCCTGTTCTCCAGCCCCTTCACCAGCTTCGTGGCTCTTCTCTGGACTCTCTCCAGAGAAGGTTTTTTTACAGTTTTTAATTTTCCACTAAAACAGCCCCGACCCTTCTGTTCGCCGCCGTCCCGGCCCTACGTGTTCCTGTGGCTGAGAAGAACCACCTGGTTTTTCTCTCCTTGTTTACTGACATCCTTGTTGACGTTCCCTTGTCTCCCAAGCCACTCGCTGTCTGTCCTCCTGCTCCCCGCGGACGGAGCCTTCCTCCTTCCAACCCTCTCCCCACACGCTCCTGTCTCCTTTCACCCTCGGTACTCAGGGCCAGCTCTGATTTATGCTTCCCATGCATGTTCTACGTAGTGTTCGAGATGACTGAGCTGACCTCACACTGTTTCTTTAAGCCTCGTCCCTGCCCTGGGCTGCTCTGCAGATGGGTCGTTACTCGAATTCCAATATGGAACCTGCAGCTCCCAGGATGTCCTCCCCCACTGGGTGTTTTCTGAAGGGTGTCTACCCAAACTTGGGGTTTACTCATGGCTCCTTTCTTCCAGTCACTATCCACCCTCTCAAACCCCACATTGGGCCCAGGTGGCCAAGAAGGCCAATGGCATCTTGGCTTGGATCAGAAATGGTGTGACCAGCAGGGCCAGGGAGGTTCTTCTGCCTCTGGACTCAGCACTGGTGAGGCTGCTCCTTGAATCCTGTGTTCAGTTGTGGGCCCCTCAGCACAAGAAGGATGTTGAGGCTCTGGAGAGAGTCCAGAGAAGAGCAACGAAGCTGGTGAAGGGGCTGGAGAACAGGCCCTATGAGGAACAGCTGAGAGAGCTGGGAGTTTTTATACTGGAGAAGAGGAGGCTGAGGGGAGACCTCATTGCTCTCTACAACTACCTGAAAGGAGGTTGTAGAGAGGAGGGAGCTGGGCTCTTCTCCCAAGGGACAGGGGACAGGACAAGAGGGAATGGCCTCAAGCTCCACCAGGAGAGATTTAGGCTGGAGATTAGGAGGAAGTTTTTCACGGAAAGGGTCATTGGTCATTGGAATAGGCTGCCCAGGGAGGTGGTTGATTCACCTTCCCTGGAGGTGTTTAAGGCACAGGTGGACGAGGTGCTGAGGGACATGGGTTAGTGTTTGATAGGAATGGTTGGACTCGATGATCCGATGGGTCTCTTCCAACCTGGTTGTTCTATGATTCTATGATCCCTCCATCATGTCTGCAGTCATCCATCCATCCATCCATCCATCCATCCATCCATTCATCCTCCTTTGCCTCCTTCCTTTCACCCATCAATCCATCTGTCCCTCTGTCTGTCCATGTCCCCTTCCACACATCCCTTCCTCCAGCTGTCTGTCTGTCTGTCTGTCTGTCTGTCTATCCCTCCCCATCCCTCCATCTACGCATCCATTCCTCTGCCCATCCCTCTGTCCCTCCATCCATCTGTCCATCCACCTGTCTGTCCCTCCATCCGTCTGTCTCCCCATCCATCCCTCCATCCACCCACCCATCCGTTTGCCTCTCCATCCCTCACTCCATCCATCTATGCATCTGTCCCTCTGTCCATCCCTCCATCCATCTACCTGTCCAGCCATACCCCGAACCCCCCAAGGCCCCGCCCCCTCGAGGGGTGCTGCTGACTCTCTGGCCCCGCCCCCTCCCCATGCCCCGCCCCTTCCACCCCAGCGCTGAGCCCTGGCCCCGCCCCCCGAAAATGGCCACTCCCCTTCACGTGGCACCCACAGCGCTTGTTGCTGTTCTGGCCCCGCCCACTCTCCTCGGGCTCGCCCCTCCCTATGACCCCTCCCTTTCCCCCACGGGCGCCGTTACTTCCTTGGTCCCGCCTCCCCGTCCCTGGCCCCGCCCCTCTCTCCCCGGCGCCTTTCCTGCTCTGCCCCCGCCCCGGTATCCTCTGCGGCCTTGGCCCCGCCCCTTGCGTCTGGCCCCACCCCTTCCCCAGACGCCGTTGCTTACCTGGCTCCGCCTGTTCTCCTTTGCCCCGCCCCTTGCCCCGGGCGCCCTTGAGGCCCTGGCCCCGCCCTCGGGCTTGGTCCCGGACCCGCCCCGCCCCCGGGCTCAGCTGCCGCTCTGTCCCCGCCCCCAGCCCCGCCCCCGGACTCAGTTGCTGCTTTGGCCCCGCCCCCAACCCCTCACCCGGGCTCGATTGCAGCTCTGTCCCCGCCCCCAGCCCCGCCCCGCCCCCGGGCTCCGTTACCGCTCTGGCCCCGCCCCCAGGCCCTCCCCGCCCTCGGGTGTGTTGGTCCTCTGGCCCCGCCCCCGGCCCCTCTCCCGGACTCTGTGCCCTATCTGGTCCCGGTCCCGTCCCGCCCCCGGGCTCGGTTGCCACTCTGGCCCAGCCCCCGGACTAGGTTGCCGCTCTGGCCCCGCCCCCATCCCCGCCCTCGGGCTCGGTTGCTGCTCTGGCCCCGCCCCCAGCCGCGCCCTCGGGCTTGGTTGCTGCTCTGGCCCCGCCCCCAGCCGCGCCCTCGGTCTCAGTTGCCGCTCTGGCCCCGCCCCCAGGCCCGCCCCGCCCTGGCGCTCTGTTGCTGCTCTGGCCCCGCCCCCACACTCGGTTTGCCGCTCTGTCCCCGGCCCCGCCCCATCCCCTTCCCGCCCTCGCTCGCCGCTGATGATCTGGCCCCGCCCCTGGCCCCGCCCCGCCCCCGGGCTCGGTTGCTGCTCTGTCCCCGCCCCCGGGCTCGGTTGCCGCTCTGTCCCCGCCCCCGGGCTCGGTTGCTGCTCTGTCCCCGCCCCCGAGCTCGGTTGCCGCTCTGTCCCCGCCCCCGGGCTCGGTTGCCGCTCTGTCCCCGCCCCCTGCCCCGCCCCCGGGCTCGGTTGCCGCTCTGTCCCCGCCCCCTGCCCCGCCCCCGGGCTCGCCCCCGTCCCGCCCCCGGGCGCTGGGGCGGCCCCGGCGGCCGCTCCCCCGGCTGCCCGGCGCGCCCCGGCCGAGCATGGAGCAGTAGCGGCTGCGGTTGCGGCCGCTCGGCAGCGTGGCCATGGGCGCCGAGCGCAGGGGGGACGCGGCGGCGGCGGCTGCTGCTCCCCGCGGCGGCTGCGTCTGCGGCGGCGGCGGCGGCAGCTGGCGGCTCTTCCTCGGCTTCTTCGCGCTGTCGCTGGCTCTGCACGTCCTGACGCTCGGCTGCTACCTGGAGCTGCGCTCCGAGCTCCGCCGCGACCGCGGCCCGCAGCCCGCCGCCCCTCCGCGCCGGGACGGCACCACCGCCGCCCCCGGGCCTCCCGCCGCCCGCCCGCAGCGCCCCGGGGACGCCACCGACCGCCGCCAGCAGGTGGGTGCGTGCGGGGGGGACCGCGCTTGTCGCCCAGCGGCCCGAGGAGGCGGCTCCCCCCCCCCCCCCCCCCCCCAAAACGCGGACAGGCTCCCCGGGAGCTCGGGCTCCATCCCCTGCCCAGCTCGGGAACCCCCGGAGCCCTCTCTCCATCCCCTCTCCCCTGCTCAGGGTCCCCCGGAGCCCTGTCTCGGGAGCCCTGTCTCCATCCCCTCCCCAGCTCAGGGTCCCCCAAAGCCCTCTCTCCATCCCCTGCCCTGCTCAGGGTCCCCAGGAACCCTCTCTCCATCCCCTTCCCAGCTCAGGGTCTCCTGGAGCCCTCTCTCCATCCCCTCCCCAGACCAGGGTCCCCCCGGAGCCCTCTCTCCATCCCCTCTCCCCTGCTCAGGGTCCCCCAGAGCTCTATCTCCATCTCCATCCCCAACTCGGGGTCCCCCGAGCTCTATCTCCATCCCCTCCCCAGCCCGAGGTCCCCCCGAGCTCTCTCCATCCCCAACTCGGGGTCCCCCGGAGCCCTCTCTCCATCCCCTCCCCGGCTCAGGGTCCCCCGAAGTCCTCTCTCCATCCCCTGCCCTGCTTAGGGTCCCCTGGAGCCCTGTCCACTCCCCAGCCCGGGGACCCCCGGAGCCCTCTCTCCATCCCCTACCCTGCTCAGTGTCCCCCGGAGCCCTGTCCTCTCCCCAGCCCTGAGTCCCCTGGAGCCCTCTCTCCATCCCCTGCCCTGCTCAGGGTCCCCCAGAGCTCTGTCTCCATCCCCTCCCCAGCCCTGGGGTTCACCAGTAGATTGTCTCCATCCCTCTGCCCTATCCCACGTCCCCCGTCACCCTCAGGGCTCTCCAGCCCTGCCCTGCATCCCCCCGCAGTGGGGTACCCCTGGGGGGGGTTTGCTTCCCCCCCTCCAGCTCGGGGGTCCCCAACTGCGTTGGCTCCGTCCCCCCTGATCCTTGCAATCTCCAGCAGCGTTGGCTCCGTCCTGTACCCAAAAGCTCCATCTCCCCCCAGCTCGGGGCTCCCCGGCAGCAGTCACCCTGGTCCCCCCACCCACCCACCCCAGTGACTCTTGGGACCCTGAGCTCCCCCTCCCTGGTGGTTGTTTGGGAGAAGAGGGGGATGCCCCAGTCGCTCACTGGTGGGAGTTGGGGTTGGAAGGTGCTCCCAGGGGCTCCCTGCTCTCCACCTGCTCTCCCTGGGGTGGCAGATGATGTTGCTTTGGGGGGGGGCTCTGCTCACCCCCTCCCCTCCTCCTGCTCACCTCGGCCACCAGAGAAACCCTCATCCCTGTGCTCCCCTCTCCTCTCCCAGGGTGGTGACGATCCTTGCAATCTCCAGCAGCGTTGGCTCCGTCCTGTACCCAAAAGCTCCATCTGCCCCCAGCTCGGGGCTCCCCGGCAGCAGTCACCCTGGTCCCCCCACTTACCCTATTACCCCCACCCCGGTGGCTCCGTCCCCGCACCCACGCGTGTGGTTTGGGACCCCGAACTCCCCCTCCCTGGTGGTTGTTTGGGAGAAGAGGGGGATGCCCCAGTCGCTCTCTGGTGGGAGTTGGGGTTGGAGAGGACTTGGCTGGAAGGTGCTCCAAGGGGCTCCTTGCTCTCCACCTGCTCTCCCTGGGGTGGCTTTGGGGGGCTCTGCACACCCCCCACTCCTCCTGCTCACCTCAGCATCCAGAGAAACCCTCACCCCTGTGCTCCCTTCTCCTCTCCCGCTGTGGCGAGTTGGATGATTTGAGTTTTCCTTCCCCCTTCTACCTCCCGGCCGAGGTGCATCTGCCTTTTTGGCAACGGCTCCGTGTCCCGCAGCAGCTTCCAAGTCTGAGCTGCGCAGAGCAGGTTGGTTTATAGCTGTGACTTCCCTCACCGCCCTCTCCAGCCCCTGCGACCGGGGAGCCTGGAGGGGCTCAGCGTGTCCCGAGAGCCTCCGGGAGAGCAGGAGCGCGGAGCTGGGGCCTCCGCTCCCAAACTTAGCTCATTTTTTCCAGGCGTGAAACCTCCCTGCGAGCGGGATAAGCCGGAGGAAGGAGTTTCCTCCCCTTTGGGCCTGGCGAGCGGATGGTTGGCTCCCCAAAAGTGCTGAGGGGTCAGGGGGAAAGCGGAGGCGCCGAGCCCCGACAGCCCTCGCCTGGTGGGTTATCAGTGCAGGGAGGGGGGCGAAACAAAAATAGCTTTGATAAAGCAGTGAGCTTGGAAACTTTTCCTTGGACTTGGCAGCAGGCAACTCGGCTGCTCCCGGCAAAGCCAGCCTCGCGCCGGCCAGTGGGTATTGCGATTCTGCAGCTTCCGATAATCTAAACGAGCGCCGAAACGGGTGGGGAGCCGCGCTCTCCGGTCATCGCTTTCTTTTCCCTTCCGTCCTTCCGCGGTGTCACCGTAAAGCGAGCCGGAGCCGCTCGGTGTCGTGTTGGAATCCTTGGGTTGTCTTGTAATAATAGCTCAAGTGCCTTTCGTGTTATCGCGCTGGATCTGTTTAGTCTTTCGAGCTCTTCTTTCCAGCGAGCGGCTAGTGAAATAGCAGGGTAGATAGTTGAGGCGCTCGTAAATCACAGCCTCAGATCGTTTGTCTCGGGATATGTCTGAAGATCCAAGCATCGCTCGCTACGGCTGACGTACTCCAGATAAGGTAACGCTAATTATTTCTTTCTTTCTTTCTCTTCCATCTGGCCTCTGGGGAATAGGAGGATAAAATTCTTTCGGCTGCGTCGGTTGTGAGAGAAAGTTTCCTCGTGGTGAGGACGAGTGGAGAGCTGAGTTACTGGGCGGCATGTGCCGTTGGCACCGAGGGCTCCGTTTGGGAATGGGCGCTGGGACAGTCTCTAATTAACGATGTTTGTGGTGCTGCTGTTCATGTTTCCTGCTGCCTTTGCTGGCTTAGTGTTCGCTTGAGTCCATGTTATGGCCTCAAGCTCCGAGATTTAGGCTGGAGATTAGGAGGAAGTTTTTCACACAGAGGGTCATTGGGCATTGGAATAGGCTGCCCAGAGAGGTGGTTGAGTCACCTTCCCTGGAGGTGTTTAAGGGACGGGTGGATGAAGTCTTGAGGGACATGGTTTAGTGTTTGATAGGAATGGTTGGACTCGATGATCCGATGGGTCTCTTCCAACCTGGTTGTTCTATGATTCTGTGATTCTATGTGTGGCTGAAACCAGCCACCCTGCACGTCCCAGGGTGCTGTGGATGATAAAAGTGGTGAAATGAGGCGTTTGCAAGCAGCTTCGTTTGAGGTTAATAATTCCAGGGAGGTCTGAGTTCCGGCACTGCCTTCCAACCTGTAGCAGCCACCGGTGAATCCACAGTAGGGTGTGATGTGCGTGTGTCAGGAGGTAGACGTTGACATAAATTGAGCAGAAATTGTTAAATAATTATGTCAGGAGCTCTGATCATAAATAATTATGTCAGGAGCTTTGATAGGAATGGTTGGACTAGAAGATCCGATGGGTCCCTTCCAACCTGGTTGTTCTATGATTCTATGATCAATGATGTTTCCCTGCCAGGGACGTGCGAGTGAGCCGTGAGAGTCTAGATCGTAGAATTGTGCGATCGGTGGGTTGGAAAACACCTTTGAGTCCAGCTCTCCCTGTCCACCCCTAAACCAAATCCCTGACTTTAATCTCCTCAGCTTTTAAACCCCTCTAGAGCTGCCTCCCCGGGCAGCTGTTCCAGTGACTGAGAACACTTTCATAGAATCCTAGAACAACCAGGTTGGAAGGGACCCATCGGGTCTTCTAGTCCAACCATGTGAAGGTTTTTTTTCCCCCGATGTCCTGTCTGAACCCCTTTGGGGTACCCAGCACCCCAGAGGACGCGGCACTGTAAGCCCTCATAGAATCAATCACCACCAGGTTGGAAGAGACCCACCAAATCATCGAGTCCAACCGTTCTTATCATCCTCTCCCCATCGAAGCCTTTTCACCCAGGCAAAGCTCTAAACTTGGCACAGAAGGGTTTAGGTTGGAAGGGACCTTAAAGGCCATCCGGTTCCAACCCTCTGTGCCTAGCAGGGACACCTCCCACTGGCTCAGGGGCTCCGAGCCCCATCCAACCTACCCTTGAACCCCTCCAGGGATGGGGCAGCCACCCCTGCTCTGGGCAGCCTGGGCCAGGGCCTCCCCCACCCTCACAGTAATTAATTTTCAGGACAGAAGCCACAGGTCTGCTCTTCCCTCTGTCGGCAGAGGCCAAGTCTCACCTCAAACACCCTTTCCCTGCATTTAACCTTGCAAAGTGTTCTCAATTAAAAGTAATTACTGCGTATGCTGTGATGCCACAAGCTGATTCAACCCCAAAAAACACTCCCTTCCAACCCCATTTTTTTTTTTTCTACTGTTTCCCCCACTCCCCTTTCTTTTCTCCCCATCCCTGAATCATAGAATCATAGAACAACCAGGTTGGAAGGGACCCATCGGATCTTCTAGTCCAACCATTCCTATCAAAACCCCGCGGCAGGAGGAGGGGAAGGCTGGGGAGCGATGGTCAGCGCGGAGCTTTTGGCAGAGCCCTTGCCTGGCCTCCTGCCAGATATTACCTCATGACAGGAGTGAGATTTGGCAGCTCCGGAGCGCCCCGCTCCCCGGTCTTACAGGGTATTTCAAATGTGCAACTCATTTAAGACACGAGGGCAATTTTTCATGGCGAGAGGTTGAGGCGTTGGGGCTCACATCTTTGTCCCAGAAGCCGCGGGGTGTTGCATCACCGGCTTGGCCTCCAGATGAAAAGTTGGTTAGGAGCAGCTTTAATTCCTCGGCTCCTCGCTTGCCGCCCCCTCCGAGGTGCGATCGGCCTTCGCTGAGGGTATCGGAGCCAAATCATCCCTCTGGGTGGATGCGCTGGGTGATACAAACAGGATTCTGTAGATGTGTTAGTGTTTGGCAGGTGCTCCGCTGGCCGAGGACAGGCAGCAAGGTACTACGTAGCACTCACTCATTAAAATATTTCTATCTAAAGTAGATTAGATCGTGTTTTGTTGCCCAGAGAAATCATCCTTGTGATGTATGAGCCTTGCAGAACATCCTCTCTGTGTTTTTTTTCTCCGAGTGAGTCTCGGAGAGACTTCAGCAAAAAACTTGGGTTTTTTTGGCAAACGCCAGGTGAATTGCTCGCCCTGGTGAGGATCCAGAGGCAGCTCCGAAGCCTGTTGGAATCATAGAATCATAGAGCAAGCAGGTTGGAAGAGACCCATCGGATCACCGAGTCCAACCATTCCTATCAAACACTAAACCAAGTCCCTCAGGACCTTGTCCACCCGTCCCTTAAACACCTCCAGGGAAGGGGAATCAACCACCTCCCTGGGCAGCCTATTCCACTGCCCAATGACCCTTTCCAGGAAGGACACTGGGTGTCCCTCAGAGAGGTCAGATTGAACTAAAAGCAAGACAGTGGGATCGGTTCCTGCTGTAAGAGCAGCTGCTAAACCATCCCCCAAATTTTTCTCAGCAAGAGCTGCGCTGCCACCTCTGCCTTCGTCGGCACCGAAGGTCTCCTCTCCTTGTCTCCGGTCGGCACCGAAGGTCTCCTCTCCTTGTCTCCGCTTGAACAGGGGTTGTACCTGCTTCCGAGCAGCATCTGCATCCCTGACAGCATCACTGCTTTCCTGCCCACATTTGTTACTCCACCTCAGCAACATCTATAAACCTTTAATTGTTTCTTTACTTGGATTTGGTTGGACTTGGATTATGGTTGGACTCGATGATCCGATGTCCCTTCCAACCTGGTTGTTCTATGATTCTATGATTTCTCCCCTTTCCCACCTGCCTCTCTCCATCTCCTGTTCCAGCGGTTGTTAGGCAGTACACGACCCTCTTAATTTATCCCTCAAAGCCTGCTTGATAAGGGAATTGCAGGAATAAAGCTTTGAAGGTGAAGCAGTGTTTTGCTCACAGTGGTGGGTGAAGAAATACTGTGCGAGAGCACAGCTTCGTCCACACATGCTGCTTTTCATAGAATCATAGAACAACCAGGTTGGAAGGGACCCATCGGATCATCGAGTCCAACCATTCCTATCGAACACTAAACCATGTCCCTCAGGACCTCATCCACCCGTCCCTTAAACACCTCCAGGGAAGGGGAATCAACCACCTCCCTGGGCAACCTATTCCGATGGCCAGAGACCCTCTGTGTGAAAAAAATGATGGAGCAGAAGGAAGATGGTGTTTAGGGATGCATTTCATGGCGGGTTTTCCTTCCATGAATTGCACTTGGCAGTCTTGGAGGAAGCTCTCGCAGGTCAATAAAGGGAGATGTCAGTCCATGCTTTGGCTGATAACACCTCTGGGCTCTGCTAACCATCATCCACCTCTCGTCGTGCCCGTCCCTCGACAGCAAGGCTAACATTCCTGAGGCTGCGGGAGGTTCGGGGTCTGTGCTGGGAAGAGGGGGCTGCAGTGGGGTTGCCTGATATCAAATGGAAAACATATTTCTGCTACTATGCCTGTGAATATTCCCTGCAAAATCTGGCATGAATCCATCAACAGCTCCTTTTAAAGAGAAAAAAAAACGGTACCGAGCGCGTCAGGAGAATGGCAGTGACGGCTGCAGTAATTGGAAAATTAAGTGCAGTGTGTGCTTTGCCCTGAGGGGTTTGAGGTGCATCCATGTGCAGTGCAGGAGGTTTAACTCCTGGTGTGCGGAGGAACCGTCTCTGTGGGGACTGAGGGACTGGGCTGTGCTGGGACCTTCTGCTGATGGAGAGGGAGTTATCCTGCTGCTGGGAGCCTCCTTGCACCCTGCAGGTGAGGTGGATTTGGTGGTGGTGAGATGTCATCACGCCCAATCGGTTCAGCTGCCAAGGCTGGAGCTTAGTCTGGAGAAAAGAAGGCTGAGGGGAGACCTCATCACTCTTCACAACTACCTGAATCATAGAATCATAGAACAACCAGGTTGGACGAGACCCATCGGATCATCAAGTCCAACCATTCCTATCAAACACTAAACCAAGCCCCTCAGGACCTCATCCACCCATCCCTTAAACACCTCCAGGGAAGGTGAAAGGAGGTTGTAGCGAGGTGGGGGTTGATCTCTTCTCCCCAGTAGCCGTGACAAGACGAAACGGCTTCGAGATGCACCAGGGGATATTTAGATTGGGTATTAGGAGGAATTTCTTTCCTGAAAGGGTTGTCAAGCGTTGGAACAGCTGCCCAGGGAGGTAGGTGGTGGAGTCACCGTCTCTGGAGGTGTTTAAAAGATGAGTAAATGTCGTACTCTGGGGACATGGTCTGGTGGTGGACTGAGCATGGTTGGATTCGATGATCCCAAAGGTCTCTTCCGGCCAAAACCATTCTGTGATTTAGGGATTCCCCTGTGGAAAGAGGAAAAAGTAAAAATAGCTGCAGCTCTGGGGTCTCCAGGCGCAGGTGTATCCGGGGAAAGCCTCAGAGTGCTGGGGATGCTGGTTAGAAGAGCAAACAGGTGAAAAGTGGTAAAATCTCACCTCTAGGAGAGAAGCAGCTGTTGGAAAACATGGAATATATCCCGCAGCTGGTGTTCGGAAGCATGTGTCAGCAGCAGGCAGGTTCTCAGACGGTGACAGCGGCTGGGGAGAGCACAGCTTGGGTGAAGCTTGGGGGGACGGCACTTATTTTGGAGAATAACTGCAGGAGGGTGAAGGGATGGAGCCCATGGAGCACGAGGCTTCCTTCCTTTTGGGGGTCACAAGCGTTACCCTGTTGTCCTCCTTTGGATCTGAGCTTGATGGTGTATTTTCTTTATTTGTATTTTCTTTTTGTTTTATTTTCTGTTCGTTCTGTGAGGACAAATCCTGCAATGTTGAGCAAGGACTCAGGGAGTTTTATCAGCATCTCTTGAACTCCTTGGTGGAGAAGGGCTCAGTGCTGGGTCCAGCCCTGTTCAATGTCTTCATCAATGACCTGGATGAAGGCATCGAGTGCTCCCTTAGCAAGTTTGCAGATGACACTGAGCTGTGTGGAAGTGTGGATCTGCTGGAGGGTAGGGAGGCTCTGCAAAGGGACCTAAACAGGCTGGATCCATGGGCTGAGTCCAGTGGGATGAGGTTTAACACGGCCAAATGCCGGGTCCTGCACTTGGGGCACAACAACCCTATGCAGAGCTACAGACTGGGAGAAGTCTGGCTGGAAAACTGCCAGGAGGAGAGGGACCTGGGGGTGTTGGTTGACAGCGACTGACCATGAGCCAGCAGTGTGCCCAGGGGGCCAAGAAGGCCAATGGCATCTTGGCTTGGATCAGAAACAGTGTGACCAGCAGGGCCAGGGAGGTTATTCTCCCTCTGGACTCAGCACTGGTGAGGCTGCTCCTTGAATCCTGTGTTCAGTTGTGGGCCCCTCAGCACAAGAAGGATGTTGAGGCTCTGGAGAGAGTCTAGAGAAGAGCAATGAAGCTGGGGAAGGGGCTGGAGAACAGAACCTTAGAGGAGCATCTGAGAGAGCTGGGGGTGTTTATCCTGGAGAAGAGGAGGCTGAGAGGAGACCTCATTGCTCTCTCCAACTCCCTTAAAGGAGGTTGTGGAGAGGAGAGAGCTGGGCTCTTCTGCCAAGGGACAGGGGACAGGACAAGAGGGAATGGCCTCAAGCTCCACCAGGGGAGATTTAGGCTGGAGATTAGGAGGAAGTTTTTCACACAGAGGGTCATTGGGCATTGGAATAGGCTGCCCAGGGAGGTGGTTGATTCCCCTTCCCTGGAGGTGTTTAAGGGACGGGTAGATGAGGTGCTGAGGGACATGGTTTAGTGTTTGATAGGAATGGTTGGACTCAATGATCCAGTGGGTCTCTTCCAACCTGGTTGTTCTATGATTCTAAGGTGGCACTTGTCAAAACCTGTGACCAATGCATGAACAGTTGAGAGGGTTTCACAATTTTTAGGTGACTTCACTGGCAGATGCTCTAGCTCGTGCGTTTAAGAGCCCTCGGTGGCACATCCACAGTTACCTTCCGCTTCTCCTAGTGCTTTATCAAACCGATATTATTCTAACCTGTTAGCGTTAATTTTCTTTACCACACAATGCCATAAATCTTCTCCGCTCTTCCATACACATGTAGTGTCTTGTAATGCTAATTAAGCTGCACGCTGTCCTAATTTTGCTCTCAGACTCATCCAATATATTTCTCTTGACTGGAAGCCAAACCCCGAGAGCTGCAGAGCGTTCGGAGCTCTCGTTCCAGCCTCATTATATGTTAATGACTTTATATTTGAATATCTTTCAACACTCGGGGAGGATGTTATTTTTAGAGGTGTCTGGCTGCAAAAAGGTAACCCATATGCGAGAGGCTGAGGGGGTTTTGTGGGTGTAAAGCACTCGGTTAGTAAAGTGATGAGTGGGTCTCGGGGGATGTGTGATGTGTCGGAATTCATTGTGTCCAAGTAGGAAATTACTGTGAGATTTGGATGTAATTTTTAAATAGTTAACAGCCTCTAGAGGAGAGGGGAGTGAAGCTCTTGCCTAGGCTCTTACATGTGGCACTTGTGAGAGCTCTGGTGTTAAATGCTGGGGGAAAGAGGCTGGTTTGGTGCTGGTTTGGTGCTCCGGCAGCAATAATCACTCGCGGACAGGTGGGAATGAAATGTTCGATGTCTTCATCAATGACCTGGATGAAGGCATCGAGTGCTCCCCGAGCAAGTTTGCAGATGACACTAAGCTGAGTGGAAGTGTGGATCTGCTGGAGGATCTGGAGGCTCCAAAGGGATCAGAACAGGCTGGATCCATGGGCTGAGACCAATGGGATGAGGGTTAACAAGGCCAAACGGCAGATCCTGCACTTGGGGCACAACAACCCTGAGCAGCTCCAGACTGGGAGAAGTCTGGATGGAAAGTGCCTGGAGGAGAAGGACCTGGGGGGGTTGGTGACAGCGACTGACGATGAGCCAGCAGTGTGCCCAGGGGGCCAAGAAGGCCAATGGCATCCTGGCTTGGATCAGAAATGGTGTGACCAACAGGGCCAGGGAGCTTTTTCTCCCTCTGGACTCAGCACTGGTGAGGCCGCTCCTTGAATCCTGTGTTGAGTTGTGGACCCTTCACCACAAGAAGGACGTTGAGGCTCTGGAGCGAGTCCAGCGAAGAGCAACGAAGCTGGGGAAGGGGCTGGAGAAGCAGCATCGTCCTGTGTTTTGTGGCATTATGGTCACTCGTGTTGTGTGGCTTTGCCCTCATCACAACAGAGGTGATGGTGACTGTGGCTCTGCAGGGCCAGGCTCTCCCTGTCTCCTTCTCCTCCTTCCTCATTCGGGGATGTCCTGGTGGTTCCCAAGCCTTGGCAGCCCCTGGTGCTGCTCCCCTGGGGCGATGCGGTGCGGCCAGCCCTGTCCCTTTGTCCAGCTGCCCTTAATCCCTCTTTGCAATTCCTGGGGTTTCCATCTCTCTTGAGGCACACAACAAGGTGGAGGGTGGTGGAGGAGAGAGATAGGAAGGAGCAAGGAACAGCTCTTGGGGTCAACCCCAAGAATCCAGAGCCCCCAGGGATGCAGCTCAGCCTTGGTCACGCTGCAGATCTTCAGATCTGCAGCGTGACCAAGGCTGAGCTGCATCCCTGGAGGCTCCGACTCCGTGCTTGGACCATCCCTGATGCCTCTGGGAGATGCCATGATAGCTAAGCTGGGTCCTGCTGCTCCTGCGTGGCCGAACCTCCTCGTTCTTCCCAATCGACTTCTTGTCGTCTTGTCCTTTCTCCATCTTTCCCTTGTTTTCAGTGCTGGCCTTGCTTCCCCGAGAGCCTTTCCGCTGCCCTCGGCTCCATCCCAGCCCCTCACTCTCTGTCCTCTCTTGCGGTCGAGCATTTCTCCATCGCTCTGCGCCAGGTGGAGTTTTTCCTGTGTGGAAGGAAATCCCAAGTGCTTACGGCAGGAGAAGAGACGGGACCAATGTTCCCGGCGGCAGGTCTTGCGCTGGGAGCAGGAAAATAGATATTTCGGCTGCCTTGGCCGAGGAGGCTCATCCACTCCTGCTCCATCTGGGGCAGCCCTAGAGGGGAAGGACTGCTTAGGGAAGGTAAAATAACCTCCTGCACCCCAAAAAACAGCAAATAACCGTGCTTTAAAGGCAAGGAGGCATAAATATAGGTACTTTTCCCTATGAGGAGCGTCTGAGAGAGCTGGGGGTGTTTAGCCTAGAGAAGAGGAGGCTGAGAGGAGACCTCATTACTCTCTCCAACTCCCTGAAAGGAGATTGTGGAGAGGAGAGAGCTGGGCTCTTCTCCCAAGGGACAGGGGACAGGACAAGAGGGAATGGCCTCAAGCTCCACCAGGGGAGATTTAGGCTGGAGATTAGGAGGAAGTTTTTCACAGAAAGGGTCATTGGGCATTGGAATAGGCTGCCCAGGGAGGTGGTTGATTCCCCTTCTCTGGAGGTGTTTAAGGGACAGGTGGACGAGGTCCTGAGGGACTTGGTTTAGTGTTTGATAGGAATGGTTGGACTCGGTGATCCGATGGGTCTCTTTCAACCTGGTTGTTCTATGATTCTATGAATTATTTCCTTCAATCTTGCAGTTAAGTTGTGCCTCTAACCTTAACCGGCACTTGGGTTTGTTTTCCCTTGGAACAGGAAAATAGGATAAATCATTTAAAGCCAATAGCTGGAGCTGCGTCTGAGCTGCTGTGACCTGAGAGGCTGAGCTACTCAGGCTGAAAAATAAGGTATCATAGAATCATAGAACAACCAGGTTGGAAGGGACCCATCGGATCTTCTAGTCCAACCATTCCTATCTAACACTAAACCACGTCCCTCAAGACCTCATCCACCCGGGGGTTTCTTTACTGCAGTGGCAGGTGTCAGCGCCTTGGGCTTGGAATATCCTTGGGCTTTGGGAAAGCTGGGGCTGTAGGGCTTCTGCCTGGAAAGCTTTAATTCTTATGCTTTCCCATTAAAAAAAAAAAAAACTCCCATCAAAGTGGGACTCACAGCTGACGAGGTGTTTCTTAGAGAATGGTGTAAAGAACATAGCTGGGTTTTCACTGCAGCTGTTCTGTCTTTTTAGTGGTAATGAATAAATGAGCATGTTGGCTGCCTCGGAGCTGCGACCAGGCTTGCTGGTGCTTGCCTTGTCGGTGCTTGTCAGGTTTGAGGTGTTAACTCTTGCTGGGGAGGTGGGTGATCCCATGTCCCAGGGAGGTGGTTGATTCCCCTTCCCTGGAGGTGTTTAAAGCACAGGTGGATGAGGTGCTGAGGGACATGGTTTAGTGTTTGACAGGAATGGTTGGACTCGATGATCCGATGGGTCTCTTCCAACCTGGTTGTTCTATGATTCTATGAAACCTTATTTTTCAGCCTGAGTAGCTCAGCCTCTCAGGTCACAGCAGCTCAGACGCAGCTCCAGCTATTGGCTTTAAATGATTTATCCTATTTTCCAATGGAAAACAAACCCAAGCGCCAGTTAAGGTTAGAGGCGCAACTTAACTGGGAGACTGAAGGAAATAATTCATAGAATCATAGAACAACCAGGTTGGAAGAGACCCATTGGATCACCGAGTCCAACCATTCCTATCAAACACTAAACCAAGTCCCTCAGGACTTCATCTACCCACACCTTAAACACCTCCAGGGAAGGTGAATCAACCACCTCCAGAAACCAGAGTGAGGAGAAATACCAAACAGTGGATTTTCCTTAGGAGATGGAGAGATCCTCTGCTCGGTGCTCTCCTGGATGCTTGATCCCTAGAGGCTTGGTGTCCAATCCAGCTTGAGGGAGCTGCGGGGTGTGTCCCGCTGTGCGTGCCAGCGGGGAGGCTGTTTCTCATCTGGGGCTCGGCAGCGGAGCGCAGGGAGCACGTGCCGCGCTGGCGATGCTGGCAGCCGGGCTGAGAGCTACGGGCGCGCCCGGCTACCTTGGCATCACACCTCTCCGCTGCGAATGTCCCGGCCGGCGGCGAAGTCACGTAGCCGGGAGCGGCAGGCGCTGAAGAGGAAAGCAGCACACCCCTAATAAAAGCCGGATCCGACTTCAAACGCATGTGTAGGGCACAGTTGTTGTTAGCACTCGTATGTGCGGCTGCGAGGCTTGGACAATTTATAGAGGCCGCATCCAGCGCCTTAGTGGCTTCCATATGTGCCGTCTTCGTGCGCTGGCTGCTCTGGGATGGTGGGATGAGCTCTCGGAAGTTGAGGGCTTCAAGTGTTAAATCCAAAGCAGCGTCGCTCCTGCAGGCTCCCCTCAGCTGATCCAGGCGTCTGGCGCACGTTTCCAACAACAAGCTGCATTTGCCAAAGAAAACTCCACCAGATACAGCAAATCGCTGTCAACTCTTTCCTCCCTAGGCTGACACTCTGCTCGGCCTTTGCTTTTCGGCAGGACCAGGCTGTTCAGGAGTGATGCTGAGTTGTGTCGGTGCCGGGTGATGCTTCCCCTCGCTCAGCAAAGCCCCATCCCCTTCTCTTTATGGTTGGACTCGATGATCCGATGGGTCTCTTCCAACCTGGTTGTTCTGTGATTCTATGATTCTCCATCCTTGCAGCACCTCACAAACCCATTGCGGAGGTGAGAGTTGAGGGTCGGGTCTGGCTAAGAAACTCTTGAGTTGTTCTCCTCTAGAATTTAAGTAATCATAGAATCATAGAACAACCAGGTTGGAAGAGACCCATCGGATCATCGAGTCCAACCATTCCTATCAAACACTACACCAAGTCCCTCAAGACCTCACCAAAGTGTTCAATAGGGGGACTTTGGCTGAATTATTAACTAGCTTGTTCCCATTTAGTGAAGACTTTTGGGCTTTGGAGCCCAGTTGCCTGCCAGTGACTGCAGCTGGACTCAGAAGAAAACCTCCAGAGAGCCCCTGGCTGGTGTCCCCCCAACTCATGGACCATGGTGTTTATCCTGGAGAAGAGGAGGCTGAGGAGACCTCATTACTCTCTCCAACTCCCTGAAAGGAGGTTGTGGAGAGGAGGGAACTGGGCTCTTCTCCCAAGGGACAGGAGACAGGACGAGAGGGAATGGCCTTAAGCTCCACCAGGGGAGATTTAGGCTAGAGATTAGGAGGAAGTTTTTCATAGAAAGGGTCGTTGGGCATTGGAACAGGCTGCCCAGGGAGGTGGTTGATTCACCATCCCTGGAGGTGTTTAAGGGGCGGGTGGACGAGGTCCTGAGGGACATGGTTTAGTGTTTGATTGGAATGGTTGGACTCGATCCGATGGGTCTCTTCCAACCTGCTTGTTCTATGATTCTATGGTCTCTCCTGCCTCACAACCACTCCTTCCCCAGTCAAAAACGACAGAAAACTAGTTTTATAAAGGGTAATTCTGGTAATGACGGTCGATGGAGGTTGTTGGGGAGGGTTAATTTGGGGGCAGGTCCCGCTGAAGGTGCTGGGTGGTTTTGATCTCCTTGCCGGGCTCAGGCGCTCAAGCAGTTAAACGGTGTCTTCCAGGGGAGCCAAGTTTGCTATCTGCAATCAGGCGAATAGCAGAGATGCTTATGTATGTCGTGCCCAGAAATCGCAGCCCGAGGCTGCGGCTGACAGCGAAGGAAGGTCTCGCTGACATCTTTACCTACCAATGTTGTTAGCGTGAACTTCGCTTTCTTGAAAAGCCTGAACCTCCAGAACAATAGCGACGCGCAAACCGCTGTGGGTTTTGACAGCAGATGCAGCTTCAAGATAACTAATGTGGTTTATTTTTTTTTTTTTCTCTTTGTTTAGCTGCTTGGCATTTAGTGGTTAACGAGAGAGCGAGGCCAAGAATGGTGGGATGGCTCCTAACGTGGTGGTTTAGGACAGAAAGCGTTTGAATTACGCTTTTTGAGTCCTGGAGGCCGTTGGAGGCAGGCGAAGCAGGGGTTTAGGAACAACTGAAAGTAAACATTTGGTTTGGACGCCGAAAGATGGAGTTTGGAAAGGGCAGGAGGGCGGAGGGGAACAGCTTGTGCAGCCCATCCCACTGGGAGCCTTGGAAATGTCACCCCAAAAGCCAGCCCTGCGCTCACCCCACTTGGACTTTGCGGCATCACCTTGTGCTGGGGAAGGGATTGGTCTTAAGTGCAGCTGGGAGGAGGACGGCTGCTGCTCCCCAAAGGGCCTGTGTGCTCCCCAAAGTACTCAGATGCACCCCAAAGCATCCAGCTGCCCCCCCCTCCCACATGTCCTGCTGCCTTTTTCTTCTTCGCCCTTTCTTCTTCGACTTCTTTCGAGTCCAGAGAAGAGCAACGAGGCTGGTGAAGGGGCTGGAGAACAGGCCCTATGAGGAGCAGCTGAGAGAGCTGGGGGTGTTTATCCTGGAGAAGAGGAGGCTGAGAGGAGACCTCATTACTCTCTCCAACTCCCTGAAAGGAGGTTGTGGAGAGGAGGGAGCTGGGCTCTTCTCCCAAGGGACAGGGGACAGGACAAGAGGGAATGGCCTCAAGCTCCACCAGGGGAGATTTAGGCTAGAGATTAGGAGGAAGTTTTTCATGGAAAGGGTCACTGGGCACTGGAAGAGGTTGCCCAGGGAGGTGGTTGATTCCCCTTCCCTGGAGGTGTTTAAGGGACAGGTGGATGAGTTGCTGAGGGACATGGTTTAGCATTTGATAGGAATGGTTGGACTCACTGATCCGATGGGTCTCTTCCAACCTGGTTGTTCTATGATTCTATGATTCTAAGACCAGGTTGGATGGGGCTGGGAGCCCCTGATCCAGTGGGAGGTGTCCCTGCCCATGGCAGAGGTGGGACTGGATGGGCTTTGAGGTCCCTTCCAACCCAAACTCTTCTGTGCTTCTATGACTGATGAATAAATGTAGGATTACGGGTTTTAACAGCTCTGTCTGTAATCATAGAATCATAGAACAACCAGGTTGGAAGAGACCCATCGGATCATCGAGTCCAACCATTCCGATCAAACACTAAACCATGTCCCTCAGGACCTCATCCACCCATCCCTTAAACACCTCCAGGGAAGGGGAATCAACCACCTCCCTGGGCAGCCTGTTCCAATGCCCAATGACCCTTTCCATGAAAAACTTCCTCCTAATCTCTAGCCTAAATCTCCCCTGGTGGAGCTTGAGGCCATTCCCTCTCGTCCTGTCCCCTCTCCCTTGGGAGAAGAGCCCAGCTCCCTCCTCTCTACAACCTCCTTTCAGGGAGTTGCAGAGAGTACTGAGGTCTCCTCTCAGCCTCCTCTTCTCCAGGATAAACACCCCCAGCTCTCTCAGCCACTCCTCATAGTAATGAGCGGCTAACATTAGCCATGGGGACAGGCGAAAGCTGCCGAGGAGGAGGATGAGCCGCGAGCCCCCGCGTGCTGCAGAGGTAGGGTTTCCAGTAGGAGGATGCCCTCGGACGAGCGTGTGTTTGTGCCCACAGCCATTAAGCTTAATAAGCTGGCTGTCTGTATCGACTTACAAACGAAAGCTTGCAGTAATTTGCAGCAGCGTTTGGGGTTGTGAGTGGTGGCGATGATGCTGAGCTTGTCTTTTAATGCCGAGCTTGGAGTCTTTGAGGTTTGGATTAAAAAAAAACTTCAATGAGACCACAAAAAAGCCATTGGAAGCATAACGGAGCAGGTGGAACAAATTTGTTAAATCTGTTATTGGGGAGAACAGCAACTTGCTTTTAAGAAATAAATCAATCTGCAGCTCAGGGTTTCATAACGAGGAGCGGGATAGGAAAACCTAAAAATATCTACAAATGGGAGCTAATGCTCCGGAGGAACAGATCCAAACTAGAATATAATATTGCCCATTGTGGTGACAATAAGTATTTTAAAGTTCATTGAGATCCTTGCTGGGATGCAGATGGGGCTTTAAGAGCCAGCATCTCTCACTTGGCCGAGTCCAGTTGTTATTTGCATAATAACTTATTATATGTATTGCCAGTAGCTCACAGAGCCCCTGGTCAGGGCTGGGAAACCACGATGAGTTCATCCTCCTCTGCTCGGGGAGACAATATATTCAGTGGAGAATTGGAAGAGAGGCGTCTCTAGCAACTAATGCGAGTGATTATGGGCTTGGAAGGGCAGGACTAAAACCAATTTTTAACCCCTGCTTTGGGCTGGGGGTGACCTACGCCCAGTCCATCTCTGCTTTTCTCACCGAGGGGTTTGGTCCAGGGGTCTGGTCTCCAGTTGGGTTTGTTCCCTGGGACTCCTCGACCCCTGCTTTGGGCTGGGGGTGACCTATGCCCAGTCCATCTCTGCTTTTCTCACCAAGGGGTCTGGTCCTCAGTTGGGTTTGTTCCCTGGGACTCCTCGACCCCTGCTTTGGGCTGGGGGTGACCTATGCCCAGTCCATCTCTGCTTTTCTCACCGAGGGGTCTGGGACAGGGGTCTGGTCTTCAGTGGGGTTTGTTCTCTGGGTCCCCATGTCAAGGAGCTTGTTTTAATAAATGAAAGGAGCTTGTTGAGGTGACGGAGAGCATGGGGTGTCAGGAGAAGACTGCATTCTGCTGCTTTTCATCATTTTCATTTCATTTTCATCGTTATGGTCGGCCTCGATGAGCCAGTGGGTCTCTTCCAACCTGCTTGTTCTATGATTCTCCGATTTACCCTCCGCTCTTTGGGCACCAGAGCCAACTCATAGAATCATAGAACAACCAGGCTGGAAGAGACCCATCGGATCATCGAGTCCAACCATTCCCATCAAACACTAAACTCTACTTCCATTTCTCTTGGAAAATTACTCCATAACCTCTTAGTAGGGTCTTCCCAGTGTTATCCCAGAGTTTCCTTGCTCAGCTGAGCCCGAGAACTCTTGTCGCACCCACCTAGACAACTCTTGGGCTTTGCCATCAGCTTTTGTGACCTGCCCTGTCTGACTTCGCTCTGTGATATTTTCCAAGGGCTTCTCCGTGCAGAGGGTTTGTCGTGAGTGCTGTTTCAGAGTAGCTGCTCGAGATAACTCATCCCACATGGGCAGCTGTTGCTCGGAGGGGAGTAGGTTAGTGCATCCATAAAGTGTTTGGTTTCTGCCAGAGTGTAGCCGGTGCACGGCTACCACCCGTCGGCACAGCCCCGTGCGCAGGACGGCTTTCCTTATGGTGCTTAAAAAGAGGAGAAAATCCCTTCTCCAGCTTCCCTCCTGCGGTCAGGGGGGAGCACTGGGGTGTTGTGGAGCTGTCAATGAGCTGTTTTGCAGAGGTGGATATTGCTGTGCGCTGGGATGGTGACCCTATGCAGAGCTACAGACTGGGAGAAGCCTGGCTGGAAAACTGCCAGGAGGAGAGGGACCTGGGGGTGTTGGTCGACAGCGACTGACCATGAGCCAGCAGTGTGCCCATGGGGCCAAGAAGGCCAATGGCATCCTGGCTTGGATCAGAAATGGTGTGACCAGCAGGGCCAGGGAGGTGATTCTCCCTCTGGACTTGGCACTGGTGAGGCTGCTCCTTGAATCCTGTGTTCAGTTCTGGGCCCCTCAGCACAAGAAGGATGTTGAGGCTCTGGAGCGAGTCCAGAGAAGAGCAATGAAGCTGGTGAAGGGGTTGGAGAACAGGCCCTATGAGGAGTGTCTGAGAGAGCTGGGGGTGTTTATCCTGGAGAAGAGGAGGCTGAGAGGAGACCTCATTGCTCTCTCCAACTCCCTGAAAGGAGGTTGTGTAGAGGAGGGAGTTGGGCTCTTCTCCCAAGTGACAGGGGACAGGACAAGAGGGAATGGCCTCAAGCTCCACCAGGGGAGATTTAGGCTGGAGATTAGGAGGAAGTTTTTCCCAGAAAGGGTCATTGGGCCTTGGAATAGGCTGCCCAGGGAGGTGGTTGATTCCCCCTCCCTGGAGGTGTTTAAGGGACGAGTAGATGAGGTGCTGAGGGACATGGTTTAGTGTTTGATAGGAATGGTTGGACTTGATGATCCGATGGGTCTCTTCCAACCTGGTGATTCTCTGATTTTATGGAACCGTCCCGAGCTCCCATTTTGCTCCGGAACTGGTGCCGAGGGCTGTGGCCGAGCCCAGGGGATGCTTTTGCAGGGCTGGGATTCCCTGAGTGTATTGCGACATGGCTTTCTGCCCCAAACCTCGTGGCAAACTTGAAGGACCTTTGTTATTCTCAACCGGCTGAGCTTTGGAAAGCCCAACCCGTAACCGTCGTCAACCTGATTATTGATGTGTGCTGGGCTCTGGAAGGATCCGTGGTTTTTGGAAACTCCGCCTGGTGCTTTAATGAAAAGCGGAGCTCTGCTTTCGGGGCTCGTGTGGCAATTGTGCTGACTCCTCCTGATGCCGCTGGAAGCCCTGCTCGCCTTCTGTTTCCGTGCTTTGCCAACGCTTTTATGTGACGCTCGGGCCATGAGAGAGCAGCCCAAGCCATGAGGAGCTTCACAATGGGCTTGGGCTGCCCAGGGGAGGCGGAGGGGGACCCGCTGGCCTAGAGCCACCAGCGGTGGCCAAGGGGCACGGAGCTGCCACCCCGTGGGGGCCGAGCCTTTCAGGTGGTACGAGGAGCCTCTCCGGCCGCCCCGTCAGCGGTTTTTCCAGGCCACGGAGGCTTTGTGTTCCCGCTTTGAAGCCGGGGTCTGAAAGTGTTGTAATGAGATTTTATTATGTATTCTGGCCAGGGCTCGTTATTCTGTGCGCGGATTTATTGTCTAATGAATTTGGGGGGATTTTGAAACGCTTTGTGCAACCGCTTTTTTGGAAGGGACATTGTATTTTTTCGTTTGTGGGCTGTGTGAGTTTTTATGAAACTTTATTTAGCTTTTAGCAAGAATAATCTTTATTCAACAAATAGTGCAAATAAATCTTTAATTGAACAAATATGTGCCAACTTTCAAACACAGTGACAAACAATGACATGAAACAAGGGAAACTTTGGGAACAATATACGGCTTGAAACATAGTAAAATAAAAAGAAAACCAACCCCAAAAACCCCTAACAAAGCCGGGCTGGACGGCAGGGCAGCAGCTGAAGGCAGGGAGGGTTGGGACCTGCCAAGCTGGAGGGAGCGGAGGAGGGAGCGCGGTGGCTTTCGGGGGTGCCCAGTGGGTCGGGGTTTGGGGTGGGGGGGCTGCTGCTTCTTCCACAGCTCGCCCTGAGCTGCCGGACGTGACTGGGCTGCGCCAGCCCTCGTAGCTTTGGGGCGATGTGGAAACGTGGTCTCTCCAGCAAAGCCGCCCTGTCTCCGCCGCCGCTCCAGGAAACGCTTCATATATGTCCCTGTCCTTTCTCAGCTGCCTCGGCCGGGTGGGCGATGCAGCTACGGAGCTGGTGAAGGGGCTGGAGAACAGGCCCGATGAGGAGCGGCTGAGAGAGCTGGGGGTGTTTATCCTGGAGAAGAGGAGGCTGAGGGGAGACCTCATTGCTCTCTACAACTCCCTGAAAGGAGGTTGTGGAGAGGAGGGAGCTGGGCTCTTCTCCCAAGGGACAGGGGACAGGACAAGAGGGAATGGCCTCAAGCTCCACCAGGGGAGGTTTAGGCTGGAGATTAGGAGGAAGTTTTTCACACAGTGGGTCATTGGGCATTGGAACAGGCTGCCCAGGGAGGTGGTTGATTCCCCTTCCCTGGAGGTGTTTAAGGGACAGGTAGATGAGGTGCTGAGGGACATGGGTTAGTGTTTGATAGGAATGGTTGGACTCGATGTTCCGATGGGTCTCTTCCAACCTGGTTGTTCTATGATTCCCAGGCGATTCGCACCATCCCTCCCCTCCCATGAGGCAGTCCCAGTTGGAGGGTCCAGCTCAGCTCCCAGTTAGAGCAGGAGAAAAGCAGAAGAGCCCAGCTGACCCCTCCAGCACCTATTCCCCACCGACACTCACCAAAGGAAGCTAGTTTTCTAGGAGGAAGTATTTCATGGAAAGGGTCATTGGGCATTGGAATAGGCTGCCCAGGGAGGTGGCTGATTCCCCTTCCCTGGAAATGTTTAAGGGACGGGTGGACGAGGTCCTGAGGGACATGGCTTAGTGTTTGATAGGAATGGTTGGACTCGATCATTCGATGGGTCTCTTCCAACCTGGTTGTTCTATGATTCTATGATCCTATGATTCAATGGAGCTGCCACCATCCAGGGCAAAACCAGATTCCTGCCAGCAACAACCTGTGTTTCAACATCTCAGTGTGTTTCTACTTACAATGAAGTGATTGCCCCAAAACTCAGGGCTTGGTAGCTTCCCAGATGGATGGAAGTAGATGGGAGTTGTAGAGAGTAATGAGGTCTCCTCTCAGCCTCCTCTTCTCTAGGGGCAGCTCTGTGCTGGGATAACTGAGAAACTTGACTACTCTGGGATATCTCCCGTCGCTTGTTTAAATATCTTTATCAGGACCAAATATTTGCAGTTGGTTCTGGACTCCTCAGGGCTTTGAATCAGTGCTAAATTTCTCAACTAAAACATACACGAGTTTAAAAAAACCGAAACAGCCCTTCTTTTGCAACCTGATAAGCAACTTTTATTCCTCTTTTTCACCTACGGAGCCCTCTTGGACATGGGTTAGTGTTTGATGGGAATGGTTGGACTCGATGATGCGACAGGTCTCTTCCAACCTGGTTGTTCTATGATTCTCTGACATTTGTTTCACTTCACTTTTTGAAGGTTGGTGTGCAAGGAGGAGGGAAGAGTCACCTTTCTGTGTATTTCTGTTAAACCGAGTCTACTGGATTTCCTTCTCTCCTTCTCCTTCTCCTCTTCCTTCTCCTCTTCCTTCTCCTCTTCCTTCTCCTTCTCCTCCTCCTTCACCTCTTCCTTCTCCTTCTCCTTCTCCTTCTCCTCTTCCTTCTCCTTCTCCTCCTCCTTCTCCTCCTCCTTCTCCTCTTCCTTCTCCTTCTCCTTCTCCTTCTCCTTCTCCTCTTCCTTCTCCTTCTCCTTCTCCTTCTCCTCTTCCTTCTCCTTCTCCTTCTCCTTCTCCTTCTCCTTCTCCTTCTCCTCTTCCTTCTCCTTCTCCTTCTCCTCTTCCTTCTCCTTCTCCTTCTCCTTCTCCTTCTCCTTCTCCTTCTCCTTCTCCTTCTCCTTCTCCTTCTCCTTCTCCTTCTCCTTCTCCTTCTCCTCTTCCTTCTCCTTCTCCTCTTCCTTCTCCTTCTCCTTCTCTTCCTTCTCTTCCTTCTCCTCCTCCTTCTCCTCCTCCTTCTCCTCCTCCTTCTCCTCTTCCTTCTCCTTCTCCTTCTCCTTCTCCTTCTCCTTCTCCTTCTCCTCTTCCTTCTCCTTCTCCTTCTCCTTCTCCTCTTCCTTCTCCTTCTCCTCTTCCTTCTCCTCTTCCTTCTCCTCTTCCTTCTCCTCTTCCTTCTCCTCTTCCTTCTCCTTCTCCTTCTCCTCTTCCTTCTCCTTCTCCTTCTCCTCTTTTCTCCTCTTCCTTCTCCTTCTCCTTCTCCTCTTCCTTCTCCTTCTCCTCTTCCTTCTCCTTCTCCTCTTCCTTCTCCTCTTCCTTCTCCTCTTCCTTCTCCTTCTCCTCTTCCTTCTCCTCTTCCTTCTTCTCCTCTTCCTTCTTCTCCTCTTCCTTCTTCTCCTCTTCCTTCTCCTCTTCCTTCTCCTCTTCCTTCTTCTCCTCTTCCTTCTTCTCCTCTTCCTTCTCCTCTTCCTTCTTCTCCTCTTCCTTCTCCTCTTCCTTCTTCTCCTTCTCCTTCTCCTCTTCCTTCTCCTTCTCCTTCTCCTCTTCCTTCTCCTTCTCCTCTTCCTTCTCCTCTTCCTTCTCCTCTTCCTTCTCCTCTTCCTTCTCCTTCTCCTTCTCCTTCTCCTTCTCCTTCTCCTCTTCCTTCTCCTCTTCCTTCTCCTTCTCCTTCTCCTTCTCCTTTCCTTCCTCCACCTTCTCTGGGCTGTGCTTTTCTCTCTGGTGCCAATAATTGGAGCATGGAAGGAGCTCCTTAATGAAGATGCTCACCCCTGGGAGGCTGCTGCTTGCCCTGGGGCTTGTGTGGAAGACAAAATAAACCAGCAGTTCATGGCAGGAGGAGCCCCAGCTCTGCTTTTAAGTGGGTTCCCTGCACTTTCTAACCTCAGAAATATCAGGACTATGAAGCGAGTGAGGCCATTGTTATGGGGAGGAGCCTTTGCAGCCCTTCACTGGCCTTTCTAGCCCCTAGGAATCTTCACAAAGGAGCTTTTCTTCTACTGGAGAGCGCTGGAATGGGGTGTTAATGACAACAAATTAATCCTGAATGGAAAATTCCTGCCGCCCTGGGTTGTGCCATTCTCTTTTCACAGTGCAAACCTAGCAGAGACCTCTCTCTCTGGCTGCCCAAGCTTTTCCAGGAAGGATAAATGAGGCTTGTGTTTCCAGAAGTGGGAGCTGGAGGCATCTTCTCCTCTTCACACACACCCCCTTGGATTGAACCCCCCAGACCCTTTCTGTGACCCCAGAAGGGGATGATGCTCCCTTTTGCACCTCTTGCTTTTAAACATCACTTTTTCTTTGGATTTGGCTTTATTTTCTATGCCTCTCCAAGCCTCAGCTCCATCCTCCTCCTTGTACTTTTTCCTTGGGTTTGGCTTCATTTTCTAGGTCTCTCCAAGCCTCAGCTCCATCCTCCAGGTCTCTTCCAACCTGGTTGTTCTATGATTCTATGATTCATTTTCCAGGCTCTCCAAGCCTCAGCTCCATCCTCTTCCTTCCACTTTTTCTCTGAATTTGGCTTCATTTTCCAGACTCTCCAAGCCTCAGCTCCATCCTCTTCCTTCCACTTTTTCCTTGGGTTTGGCTTCATTTCTAGGTCTCTCCAAGCCTCAGCTCCATCCTCCAGGTCTCTTCCAACCTGGTTGTTCTATGATTCTATGATTCTATGATTCATTTTCTAGGCTCTCCAAGCCTCAGCTCCATCCTCTTCCTTGCACTTTTTCTCTGGGTTTGACTTCATTTTCTTGCCTCTCCAAGCCTCAGCTCCATCCTCCTCCTTGCACTTTTTCTCTGAGTTTGGCTTCATTTTCTAGGCTCTCCAAGCTTCAGCTCCATCCTCCTCCTTGCACTTCTTCTCTGGGTTTGGCTTCATTTTCTAGGTCTCTCCAAGCCTCAGCTCCATCCTCTTCCTTGCACTTTTTCTCTGAGTTTGGCTTCATTTTCCAGACTCTCCAAGCCTCAGCTCCATCCTCTTCCTTCCACTTTTTCTCTGGGTTTGGCTTCATCTTCCAGGCTCTCCAAGCCTCAGCTCCATCCTCCTCCTTGTACTTTTTCCTTGGGTTTGGCTTCATTTTCTAGGTCTCTCCAAGCCTCAGCTCCATCCTCCAGGTCTCTTCCAACCTGGTTGTTCTATGATTCTATGATTCATTTTCTAGGCTCTCCAAGCCTCAGCTCCATCCTCCTCCTTGCACTTTTTCTCTGGGTTTGGCTTCATTTTCCAGGCTCTCCAAGCCTCAGCTCCATCCTCCTCCTTGCACTTTTTCTCTGGGTTTGGCTTCATTTTCTAGGCTTGGGAGAGCCTAGAAAATCACCTAGAAAATCCAATCAAGGCTTTTCCTTTTCAACCGCGAATATGGGCTTTGATTTTACTCTCCAGTCGCATCTGTAAGGTTGAGCGGACGTTGTCCTAGCAAGAGTGTTGAGGTTGGGCTGGGGACAGTGTCGCCCTGGCTCACGACTGGAAGATGCTGGCGGAGAGGAGCCTTGTTGGCCACAGGTTGCCCCTGAGGGCCTTTGAACCTGGACCTGAAAGGCAGGACACGATGCCACCAGCTCCAGCCAGACCCGTGCAGCTCCCCTAGAGCTCTCGTTAGCTGTTTCTGACGTCGAAAGCGGAGATAAAAGGGCAGCTGGGGGAGCAAAACACCTGCCTGCTTGGTTTATTTTGAAACCCGCATTAAGTTAGGAGATCAATGAGTTGATGTCATTTGTCCCATGCCGAAGGAATCAAGGGAAAAGCCATTTGAAGTGCCAGATGTGCGGCTGTAAAAATCCGCCTCCTTTGTGGCTGCGTGAGAGCCGAGCGGCTGGTGGGTGTTTGCCCGGGATTTCTCGGTTTTGGGGCGAGGAGAGTAGGTAGGGAGGTGGTGGCTTGAAAAGGCTGCAAGCAGAGGTGACCTCTTTGTGGTAAATGCTGCTGCTTGAGCCACAAGAGGCAGGCAGAGCTCAGGCAGCAGCGTTTGCTATCTCAGCATCGACAGTCCAGCCTCTCGTGCTTCTTGAATATGGATTTTCGGGTTGTTTTCTGAATGTTTTTCTCTAGGCAGGACACGGCTTGAATAGAACAGCCAGTGGTGATGTTAAGGATGGACTTTCTTGACTCACAATTCTTACCATTCTCACTAAATGAAGAGTTATCAGTCGCCTTAGGACAAAGCTGCAAGGATCAAAGCTGAGCTGGTGCTCCAAACGCGCAGCCTTTGCACATCCGTCCAGCAGAAAGGGAGACGGTGATCTTGGGGTCCAGCCTGTTGGGAGCCATCGATAAGGAGAAGATTCGCATCATCTTCTTCTGGCTGAACCACCCTGTGTCACTGTGCAGAGGAAAGGGGACCTTCCTCAGGCTGATGCTGCATCATCAGGCTGCCCAGGGAGGGGGTTGAGTCCCGTTCCCCGGAGGGGTTTAAGGTGCGGGTGGGTGAGGTGCTGAGGGACATGGGTTAGAGATTGGTGGGAATGGTTGGACTCGATGATCCGGTGGGTCTCTTCCAACCTGGTAATTCTGTGATCATCTCTGGTCCCTGAGAGGTGCTGTGAGGGCCATGGGGACACTTGTATATGGTGCTAGGGCTGATGTCCTGCTGAAAGGCAAGGGAGGAGGAACATCAGCAGGATCTTGATGCTGGTGCGTGGCCACCCAGGCTGGTTGGAGTTGAGTTCAGGGTAAGGATGGTCCAGAGAGCAGGATTAGAACATCCTGCTGATTGACAAGGCTCTTGGGTTAGCATCAGTATCTCATTCCTCACCTGTGAGAAGAAGTTTTTCCTTTTGCTCACTGACTATATTTGAATCATAGAATCACAGGGTAGCATCCCATGCAAGCCTGGGCTGGCAGCAGCACTGCCCTATTTCCTCCCAGCAAATCCTAGTGGCCATCACCTGCTCCTTGTTGGAAGTTTTAGGAGGAAAGTTTTCCCAGAAAGGGTCATTGGGCATTGGATCAGGCTGCCCAGGGAGGTGGTTGATTCCCCTTCCCTGGAGGTGTTTAAGGGACGGGTGGACAAGGTCCTGAGGGACATGGTTTAGTGTTTGATAGGAATGGTTGGACTCGATGATCCGATAGGTCTCTTCCAACCTGGTTGTTCTAGGATTCTATGATTCTGAGTGGTAAGTCCTTTCTGGCTCGGAGTCAGCAGTTTATCAGGCATGTAAGTGAGTTGGCAGGCAACCTGCGTCTTTCTCAGGCTTTTGGATCACCAGGGGAGGATCAACCAGATGTCCTCAAAATCCTTCGCATCCTGTATCTTTCCTGCAGTCGGTCTGGAGTCCAGCGAGGAGAGCTTTGCGGCTTGGCTCCGTCTCCGTGTTCTGCCAAATCTCTCCCAGGTCTTGTAAAACACAATCGTTTCCGATCTCAGCTCCTGGCACCTCAGCCAGGAACGTGCCTGATCCTGCCCGAGCGCTGCAGGCTGGCACGGGGCATGTTGGGGGGAGTTCAGCAAAGCCCTTCCAGCTCAGCAGCTGCTGACGAGGAGCTGGAGTTCAGAGTTGCCACAGTACGAGCTGCCTCTCCTCGGTCAGTGTTTCTGTGATGAATGCTGGGTCCTGCGCTTGGGGCACAACAACCCTGAGCAGAGCTACAGACTGGGAGAAGCCTGGCTGGAAAACTGCCAGGAGGAGAGGGACCTGGGGGGGTTGGTCGACAGTGACTGACCATGAGCCAGCAGTGTGCCCAGGGGGCCAAGAAGGCCAATGGCATCCTGGCTTGGATCAGAAATGGTGTGACCAGTAGGGCCAGGGAGGTTCTTCTCCCTCTGGACTCAGCACTGGTGAGGCTGCTCCTTGAATCCTGTGTTCAGTTGTGGGCCCCTCAGCACAAGAAGGATGTTGAGGCTCTGGAGCGAGTCCAGAGAAGAGCAATGAAGCTGGGGAAGGGGCTGGAGAACAGAACCTTAGAGGAGCATCTGAGAGAGCTGGGGGTGTTTATCCTGGAGAAGAGGAGGCTGAGAGGAGACCTCATTGCTCTCTCCAACTCCCTGAAAGGAGGTTGTAGAGAGGAGGGAGCTGGACTCTTCTCCCAAGGGACAGGGGACAGGACAAGAGGGAATGGCCTCAAGCTCCACCAGGGGAGATTTAGGCTGGAGATTAGGATGAAGTTTTTCACACAGAGGGTCATTGGACATTGGCTTCCCTAGGCTGTCTACAAGTTTTTCATGGAAAGGGTCATTGGGCATTGGAATAGGCTGCCCAGGGAGGTGGTTGATTCACCTTCCCTGGAGCTGTTTAAGGCACAGGTAGACGAGGTCCTGAGGGACATGGTTTAGTGTTTGATAGGAATGGTTGGACTCGATGATCCGATGGGTCTCTTCCAACCTGGTTGTTCTATGATTCTCTGATTCTCCCTTGGGCTGCAGCTTGAGAGCAGGATGAGGTGAGACCTCATCGTGTCCCTGTGGAATACCAGGAGGATACTGAGCTGGTCCTGCACGTGCTGCAAGGTATTTCAGGGGATCAGGGCTGCGTGACTTGGAGGATGTCAATTATTGATGCCAATTATTATTTGGACATGGGTTAGTGTTTGATAGGAATGGTTGGACTCGATGATCCGATGGGTCTCTTCCGACCTGGTTGTTCTATGATTCTATGATTGAAATAAAGAAAACATGTGTTTGCACCAACCTTGGCATTTAGATGGTGATGGATAAGAAGAAATAGTTGAGTAGAGTTTCATGGTACCTGCTAAAACAGCATTATCAGAGTCCTGAGTCCAGATGTCGAGGTTTTCGGTTTCTGTGTCTTCGGTTTCCGACCGTCTGCCTGCTCCAGGATCTTCCTTTGGAAAGAATGTGTTGTTCTGCGTCAGCGCTCGCAGCTCGTAGCTGCCACAGAGATCCTCATCCTGCTTTTAGGATGAAGATTTTGATCTTAACCTGTGAGTCAGAGCACGCACTTCAGCGGCATCTTAATGAGCTTATGCTTGAAAGCTATTTATTATCTGTTATAACAAGCCTTTTATTCCACTGGAAGGCTAATTTGCATCGCTTGTTGTAATTAACATTGTAAAACGTTTAAACAAAAGTACAGATAGAAATTAAATTTATGGGCATCGAATTCAATAGCATTAAAGTAAACCTTTGATTTGTTTTTCTCCTTTGGCAAGAAAGTGATTAACTCAAATTAAATTTACCGAAAGCTCTCAACTTGGACCGAGCGGTTTAATGAAAAAAAGGCCTCGCAAAGTGCCAGAGCAGCTTGAGGAAGAGCTTGGCTTTTGCTCGCAGGAGGCTGTCGAAGTGGGACTTAACCATTTTGAGTGTGAGAGGTGTGTGCCCTGAAACCTGCCTATCTTCATATGATAGAACAACCAGGTTGGAAGAGACCCATCGGATCATCGAGTCCAACCATTCCTATCAAACACTAAACCATGTCCCTCAGGACCTCATCCACCCGTCACTTAAACACCTCCAGGGAAGGTGAATCAACCACCTCCCTGGGCAGCCTATTCCAATGCCCAATGACCCTCTGTGTGAAAAACTTCCTCCTAATCTCCAGCCTAAATCTCCCCTGGTGGAGCTTGAGGCCATTCCCTCTAGTCCTGTCCCCTGATGTTGGGCTGACAGCTGCACTGGATGAGCTTAGAGGGCTTTTCCGACCTTAACGATTCTGTGATTCCGTCGAGGGGTTTGTATGAGAATGGATCAAGAAGATGGTTGGACTCGATGATCCGATGGGTCTCTTCCAACCTGGTTATTCTATGATATGAAGATACTCCTTGTTGAGATCTGCATAAGGTGACAAATCGTAGAATCATGGAACAACCAGGTGAATCAACCACCTCCCTGGGCAGGGATTATTTTGCTCCAGATTAACACTCGTATCTGGTTAATTGGAAAAGGGCTGTGGGTTGCCCTATGAGGAGCGTCTGAGAGAGCTGGGGGTGTTTAACCTAGAGAAGAGGAGGCTGAGAGGAGACCTCATTGCTCTCTCCAACTACCTGAAAGGAGGTTGTGGAGAGGAGGGAGTTGGGCTCTTCTCCCAAGGGACAGGGGACAGGACGAGAGGGAATGGCCTCAAGCTCCACCAGGGGAGATTTAGGCTGGAGATTAGGAGGAAGTTTTTCCATGGAAAGGGTCATTGGGCATTGGAATAGGCTGCCCAGGGAGGTGGTTGATTCCCCTTCCCTGGAGGTGTTTAAGGTGTGGGTGGATGAGGTGCTGAGGGACATGGGTTAGTGTTTGATAGGAATGGTTGGACTTGATGATCCGATGGGTCTCTTCCAACCTGGTTGTTTTATGATTCTATGATTCTATGAATGGCACCGCGTGCCCTCTGCTCCCGAGCGGTGCAGGGAACCCTGCCCAGCACGTGCCTGCGATCGTGCATCTCCTCCTGCTGCTCAGCCTCTAAGGTGCTTCTGGAACAGTCTCGTTTGTGCTAAAAGAGGCTTCGATGTCTTCATCCTCCAATGAAGTCATCAAGCCCAGGCTGTTCCTGCTCTTGATTTACGGAGCAAGCCTTGACAAAAAAAAAATTATACCGCGGGAAAACGATCCCTCGGTAAGGTTTGGGTTCTCTTCTATTGTTTTAAATTGTTTTGGTCGATGGCTGCGATTTGCATAGTTAGAACTAATTTGTACCGTCTGGGCCCAAGGCTCTGAGTTGTCCTTGGGCTGGTATTGAGCTACCGCAGAGATTAATGGGTGACTACGTGTTCCCTGGGGTCAGGGCTGCCGTGATTTATGGCTTGTAGACCTCTTGGGGATTGTTCTGGTCTGTCTGGCAGCCAGTTTTGATCATCAGAACAATGAGAAAGGTAGGGCGGAGCGTGTCTCCGTCTCTCCTGGGGTCTCCCGCGATGCTGAGTTCCCAGGCAGGTTTGGGTTTGGAGGATAATTTACAGCTGTAGGAAAATGTTCTGCAAACCTGGTGGTTGAAACGCGATTCCGTGGGGTCTTGTTGTAGGGGATGTTCCGCAGCAGGTTTGGGGTTGAGAAGCTACGAGTTGCCAGACATGAGATCTGTCCCGAAGGTTTGTGGGGTGAGAATTGCACTAGTGATGCAGCAGATTGGAAATTCCAGGTCTTTGCCTGCTACCGGGCGGTTGGGTGGCCTTCAAATGGCATTTCCTCCCCAAATACCTCCTGTAAAGAATCATAGAACAACCAGGTTGGGAGAGACCCATTGGATCGTTCAGTCCAACCATTCCTATCAAACACTAAACCATGTCCCTCAGGACCTCATTTACCTGTGCCTTAAACCCCTCCAGGGAAGGGGAACCAACCACCTCCCTGGGCAGCCTATTCCAATGCCCAATGACCCTTTCCGTGAAAAACTTCCTCCTAATCTCCAGCCTAAATCTCCCCTGGTGGAGCTTGAGGCCATTCCCTCTCGTCCTGTCCCCTGTCCCTTGGGAGAAGAGCCCAGCTCCCTCCTCTCCACAACCTCCTTTCAGGTAGTTATAGAGAGCAATGAGGTCTCCTCTCAGCCTCCTCTTCTCCAGGATAAACACCCCCAGCTCTCTCAGACGCTCCTCATAGGGCCTGTTCTCCAGCCCCTTCACCAGCTTCATTGCTCTTCTCTGGACTCACTCCAGAGCCTCAACATCCTTCTTGTGCTGAGGGGCCCACAACTAAACACAGGATTCGAGGAGCGGTCACCCTAGTGCCGAGTCCAGAGGGAGAAGAACCTCCCTGGCCCTGCTGGTCACACCATTTCTGATCCAAGCCAAGATGCCATTGGCCTTCTTGGCCACCTGGGCACACTGCTGGCTCATGGTCAATCGGCTGTCGACCAACCCCCCCAGGTCCCTCTCCTCCTGGCAGTTTTCCAGCCAGGCTTCTCCCAGTCTGTAGCTCTGCATAGGGTTGTTGTGCCCCAAGTGCAGGACGCGGCATTTGGCCGTGTTAAACCTCATCCCATTGGACTCAGCCTATGGATCCAGCCTGTTTAGGTCCCTTTGCAGAGCCTCCCTACCCTCCAGCAGATCCACACTTCCACACAGCTTAGTCATCTGCAAACTTGCTAAGTATCGGTGTGAAATCCACCGGCAAGGACCTGTCCTCGTAGAGGATGTGAAACAAGGAGAGCAGTTAACTAGAAGCAAGTTGCAGACCACAGAAGTGTGTTGGATCCTTCCTGATGAGCTGGTGGCCTCCGAGGCTTGGCAAGGGGGCAAGTGCAGCCTCAGCCACTCTGGTAGTGGCTTAGAACAACCAACCATAGAACAACCAGGTTGGAAGAGACCCATCAGATCATCGATTCCAACCGTAATTGATTCATTTAACACTGTTCATTTCTGCTTTTAGTGGCTTTTGGGTTTGGATTTGCCTGTGAGTCAGTGCTTCTCTTAACCCTTACACGGAGCTGGGGATGCAGTGCACTGCGAGGGCAGGATGAGGCCTTTCCCCACCAGGGCTGGAGCTGCTTCCCAGGGACATTGACTGCTTTATCCAGCACAAATCTCCATCTGGGAAGGCGTCAGCTGGCAGCAGCGAGGCAAGCAGCAGCCACAGGGTGAAAAAGAAGCCATCCCAGGCTGCTCTTTTTGTCCATTAGCCATGAACTAGCCAGGGGAGATTTAGGTTAGAGATTAGGAGGAAGTTTTTCACAGAAAGAGTCATTGGACATTGGAACAGGCTGCCCAGGGAGGTGGTTGATTCCCCTTCCGTGGAGGTGTTTAAGGGACGGGTGGATGAGGTGCTGAGGGACATGGTTTAGTGTTTGATAGGAATGGTTGGACTCGATGATCCGATGGGTCCTTTCCAGCCTGGTTGTTCTCTGATTCTATGATTCTAAATATGTAGGACTAATTTGCGATTAGTGCTAGGCTCTAATCCACCAGATCTACTCGCGATGCTGCTTCACCCTCGCTCGGCTGCCGCTCTGCTCCCTTTAACAGCCACACGGGACAACTCCAGATGTTTTCCAGTTGTGCAGAGCGGCGATGCCTCCCCTCGCCTCCACCCTGCCCTTCGGGGAGCCCCATTCCTCTCCCCGGAGCAGGCGTGAGGCTGCCGTTTGTGCTTGGAGGGGTTGGAGGGGGATCTCTTTTGGTCACCTCTTGCCTTTGTCGGCGCCAGGAGCTGGTGGAGCAGCTGGTGAGCGACCGATGCCTCTAGTACGGGTGATGGAAATCCCAATTTTCCTGGGCAGCTCATGCACAAACCACATACTCTCATTTGTCCCGTCTCTGTCGCTTTGCAACAGAATATTTGATAGGAATGGTTGGACTCGATGAGATCCAAGAGAGGACTCGATGAGAACTCGATGAGAACCAGGAGATCCGATGGGTCTCTTCCAACCTGCTTGTTCTATGATTCTATGATTAAGCAGCTTTTCCATATTGCTTTGCTCTCTCTGTAAGCGTTTTTTTTTTACATTTAGATCAAGCTCGTGGTGCTCCGACGGCTGCTTCTCACTCCGCAAAATAAATCTTTTAAGAGTTCAAGCATGGCTGCCTTATCTGTGTTAATCTGGGAAGATCGTCGGCTGATACGGAATCCCTTTCAAACTCTGCCAGAAGCTTCGGCGACCTTTCTTCTTTCTCTTTTTATTTTTTTTTTTTTTGAAGCTCTTTGCTTATGTAGGCACCGCGTTTGTGCTGTTCTTTCTCCAGATTATGTTGTAAAGTCTCTTTTGCAACAGATGACTTCAAGCTGGCCCAACGCATCTCCGACCCACGTGCGTATTCGCCTTACGACTGGTTGAAAGGGCTCTTGTAACTGCAGCACTCCCTGCTCGCCACTGAAAAACGAGCGATAAGCCTGTAAATCTGCCAAAGGGTGAGGTCAATTAAAGCTGTTTAATTGCGATTCGTAATTCCTCCTCATCCCCTAAAGTGCCGTGCGGCTCCTGCAAAGAGAGGTTAGAGATTTGGAGGAAGTTTTTCACGGGAAGGGTCATTGGGCATTGGAATAGGCTGCCCAGGGAGGGGGTTGATTCCCCTTCCCTGGAGGTGTTTAAGGGACGGGTGGATGAGGTGCTGAGGGACATGGGTTAGTGTTTGATAGGAATGGTTGGACTAGAAGATCCGATGGGTCTCTTCCAACCTGGTGATTCTATGATTCTATGATTCAAGGCTGAGCACTGTGGGAGTGCATCAGGGAGCAGAGCAGCTCTTAAGGGATTATCCCGGCGTGAGTCAGAGCCCTCCCTGACCTGGGAATGGTGGGTCTGTCGCTCGATCGCTTTTATGTCGGAGGGTTTGGTGAGATGGGGTCATGGGAAAGCAGAGCAGGAAGCAGAGGTGCTTGGAGGTGCCTCTGCAGGGGTTGCGGGCGAGGTGGCCTGACCACGGAGGTCTTCTCCACGGCACTCGTGTGGGACATCAATCTCATGTAGGACATCAGTCTCGTGCTCTGGGCTTCCAGCGCTTGTGACGTGGGATGTGGCTGGTCTGCTTTGCCTTTCCCCAGGTCAGAGGATTCCTGGTTACGGTGAGAAGCCTTGACTGCCCTGACCATGTCGGTGGAAAAACTTCGGTATCAGATAACGATGCATCTCAAAATCTTCTTGCTTGTAAATCTTCAAAGATATGGTCTGACATTGGTTTAGTGTTTGATAGGAATGGTTGGACTAGAAGATCCGATGGGTCTCTTCCAACCTGGTTGTTCTGTGATTCTATGATTGGTGTCAAGAAGGGATGCTGGAACACGGATGAAGCTTTATCCTTTGGGAGGAGCTGGAAGCTGCCTTGGAGATGCTAAACTAGAAATAAAGATCAGCTTCCATCGTTGCTCCCATGTTCCCCTGCCCTGTTCCTCAGTGCTCTGTGTGCAGTCAGAGGTGATTGCTGCTCTTCCACTTGAAGTTAAGGCCTTTTGAGAGGGTTTTGATGAAAGCTTCTGCATCAAAGGTCATCGGGCACTGGAACAGGGAGGAGGTTGAGTCACCTTCCCTGGAGGGTTTAAGGGACGAGTGGACGAGGTGCTGAGGGACATGGGTTTGTGTTTGATGGGAATGGTTGGACTCGATGATCCGGTGAGTCTCTTCCAACCTGGTTGTTCTACGATTCTATGATCTCTCTGGGCAGTGCGGGAGCAGCGGCTGTTGTGGTGCTTTAAACTGTTGCTAACTTTAACTCGGTGTCTGGTTAATGCACCTAAAAGGATAAGCGCACAGTACACATTCTGCTCCTGGCGAGGAGGACGATAGCAGCTAATCCACAGAAACTCGTGCAGCCCAACCTTTTGTTGCTTTCCGCTCCGGATAATTCAGCAGGACAGGCTGAGTCGGCTCCAGGTTGCCTGACAAAGAGCCACTTGGGCTGTGGGCGGGACGGTGGAGCCAGGACCTCGGGGTAGGTGTTGGGACACGCTGCTGGAGATCGTGTCTGCGCAGAAACGGCCGCTTCGTCAATCCATCTGCCCTTTTGTTCGTGGAAAACTGAGAGCAGCCCAGGAGGAGAAAGCAGGTTCAGGAGGGGCAGGGTGGGTTGCACGTTCGGCTGAGTTAGGCGACTGTTGTTGGGTTTATGTTTTGAATGGTTGGACTAGAAGATCCGATGGGTCCCTTCCAACCTGGTTGTTCTATGATTCTATGATTCTATGTCCGTGCTTCTGGGGTGCTTTATGTATTTTATCCCTTTCAGACACTCCTTCTCCTTTTCTCTTTCTCCCTGGCCTCTAGCAGTTGAAAGAAAGTTTGGATTTCTTCGTCTTTTGAATGTTGACCTCACTGCATAAAGTTGTCTGGCTCTCCGCTCTCCCCGACGTGTGATATATGTGAGCATCTGGTACCGACGGGGCCTGATCGTTGGGATTTCTGAGTTTCTGTAACTAAGATCACGCGTGTACTTCAGGGTCTTTTCCCAGTATTGCTGCACTGGGGAAATATTCCCACTTGGGACCCAGAGGGGTGGGTTGTGGGGCCGTGGGCAGAGCCTCCTCTCCGAGGAAAGCCAAGTGGCAAATGGGCCCTTTTAGGGGTCTGGCATATTCTGGGGTTGCTAAGTGAAACTGAATCAGTCCCACGTACTCATCCATTATTTGAGTTCACCTCTGATCCGAAGCACCAGGCTCTCCTCCTGCCTCGCTGGGCACATCTCGGGTGGTTTGCTAGGGCTGCTGTGTATCCTCAGCAGTGGTTTGTGACATTGGGATGGGTGTTAGGATGGTTTTTGTGTTCCCTTTAGCTGAACATACAGTTGGACTCGATGATCCAATGGGTCTCTTCCAACCTGTTGATTCTATGATTCTATGATTCTATGATTCTATGATTCTATGAACCTGAGGGGTTGCTCTGGGAAGGGAGGTGGCAGATGAAGGTGTGAGCCCCCATCATACCCATTCCAGGGGGTTCTGGCACATTCTGGGGTTGCTAAGTGTATCTGAATCAGTCCCACGTACACATCCATTATTTGAGTTCACCTCTGATCCGAAGCACCAGGCTCTCCTCCTGCCTCGCTGGGCACATCTCGGGTGGTTTGCTAGGGCTGCTGTGTATCCTCAGCAGTGGTTGTGACGTTGGGATGGGTGTTAGGATGGTTTTCGTGTTCCCTTTAGCTGAACATACAGTTGGACTCGATGATCCAATGGGTCTCTTCCAACCTGGTGATTCTATGATTCTATGATTCTATGAACCTGAGGGGTTGCTCTGGGAAGGGAGGTGGCAGATGAAGGTGTGAGCCCCCATCGTACCCATTCCAGGAGCGTGTGGCAGCTTTGGCTCTGCAAAGCTGAGACCCCCATAGGATCTCCCTGTGCTCATATCTTAAAAGCGGACTTGAACTGCTCCCAGGCAGCAGGGAGAGCAGAAGGGAGTGTTTCCCTTCCTCCTCAGCTGCCCCGAGGACACCGGCTTTCCTGCTTTGCTCTGCTTTCCTGCAGCTGGAGCTTGGCCGAGCAAACAGCCTCCTAGGGGCACAGGCAGCTGGAATCATAGAATCACAGAATCATAGAACAACCAGGTTGGAAGAGACCCATCGGATCATCAAGTCCAACCATTCCTATCAAACACTAACCCATGTCCCTCAGCACCTCATCCACCCGTCCCTTAAACACCTCCAAGGAAGGTGACTCAACCACCTCCCTGGGCAGCCTATTCCAATGCCCAATGACCCTTTCTGTGAAAAACTTCCTCCTAATCTCCAGCCTAAATCTCCCCTGGTGGAGCTTGAGGCCATTCCCTCTCGTCCTGTCCCCTGTCCCTTGGGAGAAGAGCCCAGCTCCCTCCTCTCCACAACCTCCTTTCAGGTAGTTGGAGAGAGCAATGAGGTCAGGACAAGAGGGAAAACCTCGGGGCGAAAACCTAAAGAGAACCAGACCTGAGGCTGAATTGGATCTGGACCGAGCATCTCCATCACTTCCCAGGCATCAGATCTCTGTGATCATAACACCCAAAGTGTTTCCCACCTTGGAGTCAGCATCTCCAGCAGCTTCTCTTCTCTCCATGTGAGACCCTCTAGCATTTGGTTTCTCTCATCGCAGTCTTACTAATTTCTACTGTCCTGGATTTTATCTGTGGCTTTTTTTTTTCCTCAGGCTAAGCAGGTAATGCTTACAACTGGAAATTTGACTGCGTAACGTGGTGTCTGGCTGCAGTAAATTCATTCCCTCTGGGCTCGGGGACGTATCCCATATGTTGTTCTCCAGCGCAGATGATTGTTTAAAACATCCATCTGCTTTATCTGCCTTTGTGTTTACAATTGCCCTTTGTAGTTCCTGGCAGCATCTTCTCTCCTCTGCTTTTTGTTTAGTTAAGGTTATGGTAAAATGTCCCTTTCCTTTGGGGGGGTGGATTGGAGAGCCTTTTCCAGTTTGGCTGATCCTGGGGGGGTCAAGAGGATAAAACCTCATGACAACTAGTCCTTCCAGTGTTCAAAAGGGGCTCTGGGGGAGCTGGGGAAGGGCTCTGGATCAGGGAGAGCTGAAAGACAGGAGGTTGAAATGAGACCTTGGGGAGAAATGTTTTGGTGTGAGGGTGAGGAGGCCCTGGCCCAGGTTGCCCAGAGCAGAGGTGGCTGCCCCATCCCTGGAGGGGTTCAAGGGCAGGTTGGATGGGGCTTGGAGCCCCTGATGCAGTGGGAGGTGTCCCTGCCCGTGGCAGAGTGTGGGACTGGATGGGCTGTGAGGTCCCTTCCAACCCAAACCATTCCATGATTCTACGATCACCCCAAGGGTTCCAGTTCCCAGGCACTGGTGGTTCCAGCCTTGACCTGTCTCGGGCTTGGCGAGTGGGCTGGTTTGCTGCATCGATGACCAGTTCTTTGCTGATTCAGAGTGTGCTGTGAGAAAAATAAAGCCTTCAGTCCCTTAGATTTGTAGCAAAATCTGGCCAGTGGAATAATTCCTGGTTGGGCATTGACTCAGTGCGATGTCCCCGTTTGTCTGGGGATGATTTAGTTGCAGCTTTAGGGAAAGAAAATACAACAAACAAACCCAAAGCAAACTGTCTGAAAAATCCAGGGAGGATATATTTGATACTTTTTCCTGGCAATAATTAAACAGTTTCCATCCTTCTTTGGTTTCAAGCCTTTTGGAAGGGTTACGGGTCCTCCTCGAGCACATGTTGCTGCCTGTCCCTGTCCGAGCTCGTGTGCTGTGGGGCTGCCCAGGCTCTGAGTTTGGCTCAGGTTTTGTGTCCCCGTCTCAGGCGAAACACGACCTGGGGTGACATTTGGAGAAGTTGCAAAATTCTGTCTGTAAACACTACTTTTTTTTTATTTTTTTGGCTTACATTGAGCCCGAAGCCGTATAGCTGCTCATCTCGAGTAGAAGAGTAGGAAAACGCTCCCTGGTTGGGAGAGTGAGTTGTTTTGCTGCTTTTGCTCTGCTCCAGCAACGTTTCCCGGTGTTGGGTCTGGCTGTGGGAGCCTCAGAGATGCTCTCCAGTGGCTCCGAGCTCTCGGTTACCAATGCACGGATGCACATCCCACTGACCAGCAAGAGGTTTTTGGCACAGCCCCACACACAGGACACTTGGTACCCACGGCCCAGAGCTTGGGCGGCTGGAGTTACCTAAATAGATCAAGAACTGTCAGTAGGTGCCTATGAAACCTCATTGCCAGCAGGACATGGTTGATATAGGACGACTTGGCTCTTCCAGGTCTGCTACTCAGCAGTTTCATGGGTAGAAAGAGGAGAATTGATGGGAATGGTTGGACTCGATGATCCGGTGGGTCTCCTCCGACCTGGTGATTCTGTGATTCTATAATGATAAAATGAATGGTTGTACAAGAAGAGAACGGCAGGATTATCTTTTCCTGGGGTCTGTCTCATGGGAGCAGGTTGGGTGCAGACTCACAAATGAATTTTGGAATCATAGAACAACCAGGTTGGAAGAGACCCATCGAATCATTGAGTCCAACCATTCCTGTCAAACACTAAACCAAGTCCCTCAGGACCTCGTCCACCCATTCCTTAAACACCTCCAGGGAAGGAGACTCAACCACCTCCCTGGGCAGCCTATTCCAAGGCCCAATGACCCTCTGTGTGAAAAACTTCCTTGGACTTGGAATGTTGGAAACTGGGGGGAAGTGGTATTTCAGAACAACTTCAGAGCCAGTTTGCGAATCTTACAGGCCAACACAGTCCTCATTTTAGAACTGATTATGATTTTCTTTCTTCTCCTCTGGCTTGTTTATAAACCTTCAGAACATCACTTTCCTCAAGTTCCACCAGGGGAGATTTAGGCTGGAGATCAGGAGGAAGTTTTTCACGGAAAGGGTCATTGGGCATTGGAACAGGCTGCCCAGGGAGGGAGTTGAGTCACCTTCCCTGGAGGTGTTTAAGGGACGGGTGGATGAGGTGCTGAGGGACATGGGTTAGTGTTTGATAGGAATGGTTGGACTTGATGATCCGATGGGTCTCTTCCAACCTGGTTGTTCTATGATTCTATGATAGGAATGGTTGGACTCGATGATCCAGTGGGTCTCTTCCAGCCTGGTGATTCTATGATTCTGTGATCCTTCAGTGCCTTGGTTTGGAGTCTCCATGGAGTGCAGAAAGCAGCTGCCGCAGCGGCAGAAGCAACACCCACCAGCTTAAAAGAATACGGACACACTAACTTTGATAGGAGTGGTTGGACTCGATGATCCAATGGGTCTCTTCCAACCTGGTTGTTCTATGATTCTATGATTCTATGAATTTGCCTCCACACACCAGTCGGACTAAACAAAAGCCTTATTTTCTGCAGCAAAACGTCAGAACCTGTAAGGGAGCCACGGGCCAGCGCTTCCCCAGAGCTGACCGAGCCCAGCTTGAGGCAGCTGTGCAGCAGCTGGCCTGGCGCGCGGGCTGGAAACATCTGGACGGGCTGACAAGCGAGGGAGCCTCGCGGCGTGGAGGCTGTGCCGACTGCTGCTGTGTGCAGCCTCTCGCTGCCGCTGCTTCGCGCCTGTTCGAGAGACGTGCTCCCCGCTTCGTCACATCAAAGTCCGGAGCAGAAGGGCTTGGCTTGCACAAAGCAGAGGCTGAACGCACACCTCTCCTTTCTTCTCTGGTGCTGCCGGGTCTCTTGCCCACAGACCGAGTGCTGGAAGGGAGGTTTGTTTGCTGAAAAGGGGATGGAATTCCTTTGCTCAGCTTCAAAACCCACTTGCTAGTGCTGTGCCAGCTGCACCTCCTGCTTTGGTGGGAATGGTTGGACTCGGTGATCCAGCGGGTCTCTTCCAACCTGGTGATTCTATGATTCTGTGAAGGTTGGACTTGGTGATCAGTCTGAAAACAAACAGAGAGAAGTCACAGCTCATCCCTGCCCCGTCTCTCCAGTCCCTGGAGCGACACTAGATGCCAGAGAGCAGCAATCTCTCTTCCTCGGACTCGATGGTCCGATGGGTCTCTTCCAACCTGGTGATTCTATGATTCTCTGATTCTCAGACAGCTCCAAACAGAGCAGGATCTCACCACATAACAGGTTCTTTTAGTCGTTGCCAACATTTTTTTTTTCCTCCTACCAAAGCTCAGAGAGATTCTTGGTTTGAAAAATGAAAATCAAGACTTCTCTCACCAGGGAGTAAGGTGGTCAAGCTCATAAGGAATGGAAGGACGGTTAAAAAGCAGAACTACAGAGCTACTGACAGACAGAGACAGGAGGTTGGGATAGAATCATAGAAGAACCAGGTTGGAAGAGACCCATCGGATCATCGAGTCCAACCATTCCTATCAAACACTAAACCATGTCCCTCAGGACCTCATCCACCCGTCCCTTAAACACCTCCAGGGAAGGGGAATCAACCACCTCCCTGGGCAGCCTATTCCAATGTTACACTGAGCTTGAAGTGTATTAAAGGGAAAAATTAGTTGCTGGAATTCAAGATGATGAGAACCGAAGGGGCAGCGAGCAAAACAAACAGGGCTAAGAGACCATCAGCCAACAACCCACAGAGACAGTAGGTTGGGATGTGTGTTACACTGAGCTTGAAGTGTATTAAAGGGAAAAATTAGCTGCTGAAATTCAAGATGATGAGAACTGAAGGACAAACAGGACTAAGAGACCATCAGCCAACAACCTGGTTCACTAGTCCAGGAAAAGGCACCTTGTTGAGCAATTGCCTCTGCCCAAACTGGAGACGGGGAAGGAGTAGGATGAATGTGGTTGCTCTGATACATTCACCAGTTTTTCTACCTTAAAAAGGACAGTTCAAGTCATAAGTCATCAGCTGTAATTGAAGGGACCTGTGCTGGAGCACAGGTTGGACTCGGTGATCCGGTGGGTCTCTTCCAACCTGGTAATTCTATGATTCTGTGAAGGACGGACGGTGGCTGAGCTGGTTGGGGCGGTTTGGGGCAGTTTTAGTTCGAGTACCAGCAGTCCTCGAGACTAAAAGGAGAATATTTTTCCGATTAGGAATCCTGACACCAGCAAGTGGAGTTTCTTGGCAGCCCCGAAGCTCAGCCGAGAGCACTGCCAGTGCTTGGGACCAACTGTGTGAGATAGCGTCTTATGGAAAATGCAGATTCCTGAACTCCTCCCAGCTCTTTTCCGGTAGTTTCCATTTCTACAGTGCATCCTGGTGTTTCTTGTTCAGACCAGCCAAGCACCATTCGCTCCTTCAAAGCTCCAGTCTCTGCCGTTCGGCTACGTGTGGGGAACAGGGAGGGTGAGGTCCCGTGGTGCACCCAGCGCTGTCCAGCTGGAGGCCAGTGACAAGTGGGGTTCCCCAGGGCTCAGTGCTGGGTCCAGCCCTGTTCAATGTCTTCATCAACGACCTGGATGAAGGCATCGAGGGTACCCTTAGCAAGTTTGCAGATGACACTAAGCTGGGTGGAAGTGTGGATCTGCTGGAGGGTAGGAAGGCTCTGCAAAGGGACCTAAACAGGCTGGATCCATGGGCTGAGTCCAATGGGATGAGGTTTAACACGACCAAATGGTGGGTCCTGCACTTGAGGCACAACAACCCTATGCAGAGCTACAGACTGGGAGAAGCCTGGCTGGAAAAATGCCAGGAGGAGAGGGACCTGGGGGGGTTGGTCGACAGCGACTGACCCTGAGCCAGCAGTGTGCTCAGGTGGCCAAGAAGGCCAAGGGCATCTTGGCTTGGATCAGAAATGGTGTGACCAGCAGGGCCAGGGAGGTTCTTCTCCCTCTGGACTCAGCACTGGTGAGGCCGCTCCTTGAATCCTGTGTTCAGTTGTGGGCCCCTCAGCACAAGAAGGATGTTGAGGCTCTGGAGCGAGTCCAGAGAAGAGCCACGAAGCTGGTGAAGGGGCTGGAGAACAGGACCTATGAGGAACATCTGAAAGAGCTGGGGGTGTTTATCCTGGAGAAGAGGAGGCTGAGAGGAGACCTCATTGCTCTCTCCAACTCCCTGAAAGGAGGTTGTAGAGAGGAGGGAGCTGGGCTCTTCTCCCAAGGGACAGGACAAGAGGGAATGGCCTCAAGCTCCACCAGGGGAGATTTAGGCTAGAGATTAGGAGGAAGTTTTTCACAGAAAGGGTCATTGGGCATTGGAATAGTCTGCCCAGGGAGGTGGTTGATTCCCCTTCCCTGGAGGTGTTTAAGGCACAGGTGGATGAGGTCTTGGAAGGACCTCCCACCCTCGCAGGTGGAGTGAGATCTCATTTCTAAGATCTCATCTCAATCACCCTTCTTCCAGGTGAAAATCTTTACCCCTCATCTTATCCCTGCCCTCCCCAATCAAGCCCCTCCCCAGCTTTCCTGCAGCTCCTTTCAGCGCTGGAAGCTGCTAAAGGTCTCCCCACAGCCTCCTCCTCCTCTCCCGCCTGAACAACCCCAGCTCTTTCAGCCTGTCCTGATAGCAGAGTTTCTCCAGCCCTTGTGTCATCTCCGTGGCCTCTTCTGGACCTGCTCCAAGAGCTCCATGTCCTTCCTGTGCTCCAGAACTGAATGCAGGGCTCCAGGTGAGGCTTCACTTCTTAAAAGAATCATAGAATCGTAGAACAACCAGGTTGGAAGAGACCCACCGGATCTTCGAGTCCAACCATTCCTATCAAACGCTAAACCATGTCCCTCAGGACCTCGTCTACCTGTGCCTTAAACACCTCCAGGAAAAGTGAATCAACCACCTCCCTGGGCAGCCTATTCCAAAGCCCAATGACTCTTTCTCTGAAAAACTTCCTCCTAATCTCAAGCCTAAACCTCTCCTGGCAGAGCTTGAGGCCATTCCCTCTTGTCCTGTCCCCTGTCCCTTGGGAGAAGAGACACACATGAAGTGCTGTAGCTGTTTTTTAACTCCTCCTGTTGGTGGTTTTGGCAGGCGCTGGGTCCATGGGACCACAATCCGGTTGTCTTTGCTTTCCATAGACGACAGCTCCGACGGCTGAGCTGACACAGCCAGGGGAGACCGAGCCAGGAGGGGACTAAGCAGCAGTGTGATTTCAGGTTTTGGCAAGAGATGTGTTTTTCTGGAGAGAGCTGGCCGTGTGCTGAGCAGCACCTCTGCGCTCCCTGCTTTCTGGAGCTGGGACCGGAGGGGACGTTCCCTCCTTCCCGTTCCCGCGTTGCGTCCTCTTTGCTTCTGGCCAGTCCCAGGATTCGGTGGTTTGCAATTCATAGAATCATAGAGCAACCAGGTTGGAAGAGACCCATGGGATCATCGAGTCCAACCATAATTCCCGCATGGAAGGAGCCCCCCGGCTCTGCCTTGCGGCGACTTGTTTGCGCACTGGTGCCCCGAAACAAAACCCTTCCAAGAGCTTTTAATCCTGTTTGTACGAGATCGTTTGACGGTAATTGCTGTCGAGCTGATTAGTTAGGGCAACAAAGCGTAATTGATTTGACGAGATTGATTTTTACGGAACTAAGCAGGCAGCTGCCGTCTCCCTGTACATTCCTGTAGGTATGGGAGTCAGCGTGAAAATTTTGATAAATTAAAATTGCCCAGAGCAGGGGTGGCTGCCCCATCCCTGGAGGGGTTGAAGGGCAGGTTGGATGGGGCTTGGAGCTCCTGAGCCAGTGGGAGGTGTCCCTGCCCAGGGCAGGGGTGGGACTGGGTGGGCTTTGAGTCCCTTCCAACCCAACCCGTTCCATGGTTCTACGATTAGGGATGCTCTGTGTGCTTAGTGTTCCCTGGAAGTGTTTAAGGTGTGGGTGGATGAGGTCCTGAGGGACATGGGTTAGTGTTCGATAGGAATGGTTGGACTCGATGATCCGATGGGTCTCTTCCAACCTGGTTGTTCTATGATTCTATGATTCCCTGCTGCATGACAGGAAAGTGGGAAATGAGTTGGAAATTACTTTATTCTTAGGTTTTTCATCGAGGGCTTAAGTACGAAACCAGTTAAATGTGTGTGCAATAATACCATGGAGATTATTTCCCAGTTTTTCTCTCTCTACTGGCTGCTTTACTTCAGGGATGTTACATTTCCAGTGGCCTTGTTTTAGTGGCAGTGCTGTTTGATTTGGACTCCTTGAATCCCTCCTCCTGTTTCCTCCCCTTCTGGTTTTCTCCTTCCAATAAAACGTCATAAAAATTAATCATCGCCGAAGGCCAATTTTAACATCCAGATTTAGAAAACAGGATTTGAAAACCCTTGTGCTGAAAGGAGAAGCGCACCCTCACAGGAAGTCTTTGTTTCGTTAGGGAGCGAAGAAAAAAGGTTTTAAAAACTTTCATCTGTCTGAAGAGTTTAAAGAGTAAAAAGATTTGCAAATTATGAAGATTTTTGAGGATTTTCACAAAAAAAAAAAAAAAGAGGAGGAGTGGGTGAATGCGACAGGGCAGGATGAAGTTCCTCAGTGTCTGACTAATCCTAGACTGGATCTTAGGAAGAAATATTTTCCTGTGAGGGTGAGGAGGCCCTGACCCAGGTTGCCCAGAGAAGAAGTGGCTGCCCCATCCCTGGAGGGGTTCAGGGGCAGGTTGGATGGGGCTTGCAGCCCCTGAGCCAGTGGGAGGTGTCCCAGCCCATGGTGGCACCAGATGATCTGTAAAGATCCCTTCCAACCCAACCCATTCCGTGATTCTATCTATCCCTCTATGTAACATTACACTGTAGGGATCATCTCAGGGAGTGAACCCAAACCCAGTCTTTGCTGCAGCAAATCCCGTCTGGTGGGCACCAGGAGACTGAAACTGGTGTGAGTCTGGAGGTGAGCTGGTGCCTCCCAGGAGGATGCTGCAGGGAGCAGTGATGCTGCAGGCAGCACCACCAGGAGACTGAAACACCGACTGGTGTGACCAGCAGGTCCAGGGAGGTGAGTCTCCCTCTGGACTCGGCACTGGTGAGGCCACTCCTTGAATCCTGTGTTCAGTTGTGGGCTCCTCAGCACAAGAAGGATGTTGAGGCTCTGGAGAGAGTCCAGAGAAAAGCAACGAGGCTGGTGAAGGGGCTGGAGAACAGGCCTTATGAAGAGCGTATGAGAGAGCTGGGGGTGTTTATCCTGGAGAAGAGGAGGCTGAGAGGAGACCTCATTGCTCTCTACAACTACCTGGAAGGAGGTTGTGGAGAGGAGGGAGCTGGGCTCTTCTCCCAAGGGACAGGGGACAGGACGAGAGGGAATGGCTTCAAGCTCAACCAAGGGAGGTTCAGGCTGGACATTAGGAAAAAAAATTTCACAGAAAGGGTCATTGGGCACTGGCAGAGGCTGCCCAGGGAGGGGGTTGATTCCCCTTCCCTGGAGGGGTTTAAGGTGCAGGTGGATGAGGTGCTGAGGGACATGGGTTAGAGATTGGTGGGAATGGTTGGACTCGATGATCCGATGGGTCTCTTCCAACCTGGTGATTCTATGATTCCATGACCGTGCAGAGCTGCTGTGGCCTTGGAGGTGAGCTGGTGCCTCCCAGGAGGATGCTGGAGGGAGCAGTGATGCTGCAGGCAGCACAACCTCAGCTGAGCACTGAGCCAGCGCTGAGGCTGCCAATTCGTTACACCTGTTGGCACCGAAAGGGAAAGCTAAAACCACAACCCAGATGTTGGGTGGAAGGAGGTCAAAGCTGTGTTTCGCACCCTCTCTGAGGACACCTGTAAGGGAATTTTTTAATGGCAGCAAGAGACTCCTGCGGCAGGACCCGAGCACTTCACGTGGAACGCACTTGTTAAAACACTGAAAAGTATCCATGTCAGTGCAAGGTAAGGAACCTAAATCAGCTCCTTTCATCTTCGAAGGAAATCAGATTAAGCTGTGAACCAGCCCCAGACAGAGATCTGCTGTTGATTAACACGAATTCTCAGTTTTTCACATTTTAATTGGGCCTCGTCGTCTTTTTTCAGCCCCGTTTTCAGCCAGCTGGGCCACGCTCCCCTCCATATGGAGGTCACGGTCTCCTCTCCTGCACAGCAACAGCAGCTCTCTTCTTATTTTAGCAGTTACGTTGTCAAAGCCTTTGTGCGCTTCTCTAAAGCACCGTGAGTGTCTGCTTTGGGGGAAACCCTGCAAGCCCAAGCGACTCATAGAATAGAATCACAGAACAACCAGGTTGGAAGAGACCCACCAGATCATCGAGTCCGACCATTCCTATCAAACACTAAACCAAGTCCCTCAGGACCTCATCCACCCGTCCCTTAAACACCTCCAGGGAAGGGGAATCAACCACCTCCCTGGGCAGCCTCTTCCAATGCCCAATGACCCTTTCCGTGAAAAACTTCCTCCTAATCTCTAGCCTAAATCTCCCCTGGTGGAGCTTGAGGCCATTCCCTCTCGTCCTGTCCCCTGTCCCTTGGGAGAAGAGCCCAGCTCCCTCCTCTCCACAACCTCCTTTCAGGTAGTCGGAGAGAGCAACGAGGTTTGATCAGTTTGCAGCTCTAACTTGCCTTCCTGCCCACACTGCTGGAACTTGCTACCCACAGTAGACGTTGCGAGTGACCTGCTGCTGGTTTTGAGGGTCTCTTGGTAGGGGAAAGAAAGGCTTTTGTTTTAAAGACAGGCTTGTTCCTGGGGAAAAAAAAAAAGTGTAGAGTTTGGTGCGTTCATTCGATCCAGATGGTTTACTGCTGAAGTTCGAGTGGAATCGTGAAGTATTCAATCTGTGCTTTGGTTTCCCTTCGTGAAGACAGGTTATTGGTTTGAGGAGTAGAAGCTCGGTAGGTGCAACTGGGGGAGTCTGCAGAGTGAGGTGACCACAGTCATGTAGCTCCGTCTGCAGCTTAAAGCTCTGCGATGCTTCAAGGAGGAACGGAGAAGAAAGGTTCTGGGGAGGGTTTGGTGCTGGAGGAAGGCTGATGGGTTGCATCATGCCCTCCACTGGCAATTAATTTGCTGTGTTTATCCAGTCGTAACGAAGCTTGAACTGATAACGAGCGATTGGATTTAATGTTCTGTTCTGAAGAATACAGTGGCTTTCCTGGGTAATGAAGTCAAAACACCAATAAAAACTTGGGAAAATATGCTCCCTCCTCATTTATTGTTCCCTAATGGTTTTCTGTTACCACAGTGCCTAGAAGACCCAGGAGCGTGACTCACTGGCCCTTCTGAAAACGGGGATTGCGCAGTCCTCTCTGGGAAAGCTTTTCAACCCAAGGAGAGAAATGCTCAGTGGGTTGAAAGCGTCTCCGATGTGCTGCTTCAAAGTGGTGGTGACGTGTTGAGGTGGTGCCGCTGCTCCGTGGCGCTGACATGGTCCTCCCTCCGTGAGAACAAGGTCACTCCTGTTTCCTAACCATAGAATCATAGAACAACCAGGTTGGAAGAGACCCATCGGATCATCGAGTCCAACCATTCCCATCAAACACTAAACCAAGTCCCTCAGGACCTTGTCCACCTGTCCCTTAAACACCTCCAGGGAAGGGGAATCAACCACCTCCCTGGGCAGCCTATTCCAATGCCCAATGACCCTTTCCGTGAAAAACTTCCTCCTAATCTCCAGCCTAAATCTCCCCTGGTGGAGCTTGAGGCCATTCCCTCTTGTCCTGTCCCCTGTCCCTTGGGAGAAGAGCCCAGCTCCCTCCTCTCCACAACCTCCTCTCGGGTAGTTGTAGAGAGTAATGAGGTCTCCTCTCAGCCTCCTCTTCTCCAGGATAAACACCCCCAGCTCTCTCAGCTGCTCCTCAACAGCCAAATACTTGTTTGGCTCCTTGGTCCTCTCTTGTTCTAAAGCTCCTCATGGGCGTTGGGGCAGAGGTGGCTCGGCTGCTACAGATGGAGACATCACTCGGTCCCTCCTTCTTTTCCCCCGGCTTCCCCCGTGGCCTTGGATTAACTTGTTAGCATCACCAGTGCTTTTATTCTCTAGGTTATAGAATTGCTTTGACTCATAGCTTTGGAGGGTCCTTAAGGGACCCACGTGGTGGGTTTCCACGTGGACTCCGAGCTGATGGGTTGTGCTGGGCTCTTCTCCCAAGGGACAGGACAAGAGGGAATGACCTCAAGCTCCACCAGGGGGGATTTAGGCTGGAGATTAGGAGGAAGTTTTTCACGGAAAGGGTCATTGGGCATTGGAATAGGCTGCCCAGGGAGGGGGTTGATTCCCCTTCCCTGGAGATGTTTAAGGGACGGGTGGATGAGGTGCTGAGGGACATGGGTTAGTGTTTGATAGGAATGGTTGGACTCGATGATCCGATGGGTCTCTTCCAACCTGGTTGTTCTATGATTCTATGATTGAAGGAAAAGTGTGTGCTTGAGCTTTCATGCAGTAAAAAAAAAAAAACCAAACAGTGGATGAGTTTGCAGAGTATGGAGAGGATCCGCTCCAGACCCCTTGGAAAGGCTCCATGCGGCCAAGCTGGGCTGAAAACACCACAGTTTGGAGGGAGGAGAATGAGTCATGAGAATTCCAGTTGATAGAAAATATCATCTCAAGTCTCCATCGCCACCTCCGACTGTGTCCTGGCTCAGGGTCCGTCCTGTGTTCTGAGGGGTTTCATTCAGGGCTTCGGCTTGTCTTGCGGACGAGGCATCGCGTCGGAGCTCTTGTCACATTGAAATGGGAACTGTTTACTCTTTCCCTTCCAACCTGTTTTTTCTAAGATTCTTGCATTTTTATGAGGGAAAACAATGATAAAATCAAGGCTGAAAATATGTTGAATGGGGTTTTGGGTTTTTTTTTTTTTTTCAATAAAGCAAAGCCGCTTCCAAAACTTCTTTCTAGTCTGTTTGAGAATAAATAAGCTACTTAATTATTTTTTTTTTTTAATGCACCCTGTGTTACCAGAGGCCAATTTCTGCAGGAGGACAATGGGGCTGGTATTCAAGTAGCTGCTACTCCGAACCGCAACCTCTGGCGGCTGATGCTCCGAGCGCCAGAAAGCAGCAGCAGGGCTTGCAAAGAATGCCCGACAGAGCCTGGGCTTGTTCTCCAAAACTGCCAATGACGAGAGAATTTGACTTTAACAATGCCACTAAACAATAATGCGAGAAAGAGGGGGAGTTTGTGCTGCTTTTTTTTTTTTTTCCCCCTCTGGCGCTTTAAGATATTGTGCTGTAGGAGAGAGAGAGCATGGGGTTTCTTGATTAGGTCAAAAGCTGGACTGGCTTTCTCGTGATGCATTGGAAGCCAATGTCGTAATGCAGCAGAGGAGTCTTTGGGGGCTTTGTTAGCGGTAAATGAATGGGTCACTTCCAACCTGGTTGTTCTATGATGGGAGAAGTCTGGCTGGAAAACTGCCAGGAGGAGAGAGACCTGGGGGTTTGGTCGACAGTGACTGACCATGAGCCAGCAGTGTGCCCAGGGGGCCAAGAAGGCCAAGGGCATCTTGACTTGGATCAGAAACGGTGTGACCAGCAGGGCCAGGGAGGTGATTCTCCCTCTGTACTTGGCACTGGGGAGGCTGCTCCTTGAATCCTGTGTTCAGTTGTGGGCCTCTCAGCACAAGGAGGATGTTGAGGCTCTGGAGAGAGTCCAGAGAAAGGGAAGGAGGCTGGTGAAGGGTCTGGAGAACAGGCCTTATGAGGAGTGGCTGAGAGAGCTGGGGGTGTTTATCCTGGAGAAGAGGAGGCTGAGAGGAGACCTCATTACTCTCTCCAACTACCTGAAAGGAGGTTGTGGAGAGGAGGGAGCTGGGCTCTTCTCCCAAGGGACAGGGGACAGGACAAGAGGGAATGGCCTCAAGCTCCACCAGGGGAGATTTAGGCTGGAGATTAGGAGGAAGTTTTTCACGGAAAGGGTCATTGGGCATTGGAATAGGCTGCCCAGGGAGGTGGTTGATTCACCTTCCCTGGAGGGGTTTAAGGGACAGATGGACGAGGTGCTGAGGGACTTGGTTTAGTGTTTGATAGGAATGGTTGGACTCGATGATGCGATGGGTCTCTTCCAACCTGGTTGTTCTATGATTCTATGAAATGCACTCAGAACGACGTTGCAGGAATGCACTTTTCACTGAAAAGGGCTTGTGCACCTGAACACTTGTGCACTTTTCCCAATTCTGCTGTCAATCAGGAAGGAGATACCAGTTCTTCTTGCCAGCAGGGCTTTACCTAAAGGTAAAACGTGCCATTTGCATCTAATTGCCGAGGCCAGGTTCTAGGAACTTGATAGGAACGGTTGGACTCGATGATCCGGTGGGTCTCTTCCAACCTGGTGATTCTATGATTCTGTATTTTCCCTTCTCTCCCTTTGAAGCTGCTTGACCATCAATGCGCTCGGGATGGTTCAGTAGTGGACAGATGTGGTTGGACTCCATCCTGTCAAAGGTCTTTTCCAGCCAAACAATTCTCAATGATCTCTTGGTGTCCAGTGGGTCTTTGTTCCTCTAAAATGCATTGAGGGATGGGCTCTACTTAAGGCATTTGCAGAGGGTTGCGATCAAATCTATTAATTTTAACTGTTATTTCAACATCCCAGCACTGGTTTTTTTTATTGCACATGGTTTGTACATCCAGCCATAACTCTGTGATTCGTTAGGTGTTTATAGCTTGAAGAAATCTTCCTATTTTATCGTACCTTAAAAAGAAAGTCACTTATATATAATTATATACACACACATCTCTCTTTATTGTTCTTTCTGTAGAATGTGGAGCATCCATCCATCCTCACAAAGCAGATGGGTCTCTGTGTGGCTGCAGGGGACCTTGTTTTGGGGGTTCCCACTGTGCTCCCTTGACATCCCGGAGCAGTTTTGCTCCGCGTTTCCCGAGCAGGTTCTGTGTGCGACTGCGGAGAGAATCGCTGCTTTCGTATGCCTTTGTTTTTTCTCTATTTGACTGTGAGAAACCAAGGTAGAGTGGATCCAGCCTTGCCTTTGCCATTGTTTCGCAGGTTATTTTGAGAGAAGTTTTCCCCCAGGATTTTTCCTCTCTTGGCTTCTTGACCTTTTCACATCCTATAGTGATTTACTTGATTAGGAGTCTGGAGTCGTGATGGCTTGACGTGGTGTTTCTAAAATTAAGGCAATGCGAGGACTTTCGGTCGGAGGGAGGAGGGAACCGGTGATTGTTCCAAGCTTTTCTGTCACTGTTGTGTAGCTGCATAGAGACAATAGTGCAGCTTTCATGGGAAGCAGGTATGTGCTTGCTGAGCTCCTCAAAAATATTCTTCCTCTGCAAGCTCAGAGGCTGAAAGAATCAATTCCAGGTGACTTTGATAATGAGGAGATTCCGTTAAATGCTGGACCAGGACGGTAATTCCTTTCAGCCCTCCCTGGAAGGGCTGGATACTCAGATTCACATCTTCCACCTCCAAATGATGAGCTGGGAGCAGGGGGATGAGCGTGGGGCACCCAAGCTTAGTGGGCAGCGCCTGTTCAAGCCCTGCAAGCGTTTTTGTTCAGTGTTTCCCTCCAAGGATGCAACTGATAGTTAAAATCATAGAATCATAGAATCATCAGGTTGGAAGAGACCCACCGGATCATCTAGTCCAACCATTCCTATCAAACACTAAACCATGTCCCTCAGCACCTCATCCACCCGTCCCTTAAACACCTCCAGGGAAGGTGACTCAACCACCTCCCTGGGCAGCCTGTTCCAATGCCCAATGACCCTTTCCGTGAAAAACCTCCTCCTAACCTCTAGCCTAAATCTCCTCTGGTGGAGCTTGAGGCCATTCCCTCTTGTCCTGTCCCCTGTCACTAGGGAGAGGAGCCCAGCTCCCTCCTCTCCACAACCTCCTTTTCAGGTAGTTGGAGAGAGCAATGAGGTCTCCCCTCAGCCTCCTCTTCTCCAGGATAAACACCCCCAGCTCTCTCAGACATTCCTCATAGGGCCTGTTCTCCAGCCCCTTCACCAGCCTCGTTGCTCTTCTCTGGACTCGCTCCAGAGCCTCAACATCCTTCTTGTGCTGAGGGGCCCACAACTGAACACAGGATTCAAGGAGCAGCCTCACCAGTGCTGAGTCCAGAGGGAGAATCACCTCCCTGGCCCTGCTGGTCACACCATTTCTGATCCAAGCCAGGATGCCCTTGGCCTTCTTGGCCACCTGGGCACACTGCTGGCTCATGGTCAGTCGCTGTCGACCAACACCCCCAGGTCCCTCTCCTCCTGGCAGTTTTCTAGACAGACTTCTCCTAGTCTGTAGCTGCTCAGGGTTGTTGTGCCCCAAGTGCAGGATCCAACATTTCACAGAATCCAAATTGTTTCTTGGGCATAAGGAAGAAGTGGTTTACAGTGAGGGCAGTAAAATGCTGGCAGAGGCTGCCCAGGGAGGGGGTTGATTCACCTTCCCTGGAGGTGTTTAAGGGACAGGTAGATGAGGTACTGGGGGACATGGGTTAGTGTTTGATAGGAACGGTTGGACTCGATGATCCGATGGGTCTCTTCCAACCTGGTGATTCTATGATTCTATGAGCCTCTCAGGAGCACTCCTGGAGCTCAGTGACAAGGACAGCCGAGCTGCTTACCCCATCGCTCAGCCCCACTCAGCTGTGGGCTCCACACGCCGATGAAGGCAAAGCTTCTCTCCGATGACTGAAGGGGTCCCTTGTTCCAGGGGCCGCAGCTGCTGGAGGTCGGGGACGCTTGACCAGCGGGTCAACCCATGAAGGGCTGTGCTGTTCGGCCGGGGACCAGCGGCTGGCACAGCTGCGCTGGTCGGAAAGGCAAGCAACGCTTTTTCCATTCTCCGCTCCCTGCGATATGATTAATATCTTCACTTGCAGCTCGTGAACTGCGCAGCTCTCGGTCCAGATGTCAGAGTGCAGGTTGTTGTGCCTCAAATCTCATCTACTCATCAAATCTCAAAACTCATCTACTCCCTGTTACTCGGTGCGGCCAGAACAAGGGAGAGGAGTCTCAGAGCAGAACGAGCAGATGTTCGCCACCCACCTAGCAAAGTCTGGTGGAGCCACACAGACAGATGCAAAAGGAGAAATAACCTTCAGTGGAAACCTGCTGCTGGACACCACCACAGCATCTTCATAGAATCATAGAACAACCAGGTTGGAAGAGACCCATCGGATCATCAAGTCCAACCATTCCTATCAAACACTAAACCATATCCCTCAGCACCTCATCTACCCACACCTTAAACACCTCCAGGGAAGGGGAATCAACCACCTCCCTGGGCAGCCTGTTCCAATGCCCAATGACCCTTTCCGTGAAAAACTTCCTCCTAATCTGTAGCCTAAGTCTCCCCTGGTGGAGCTTGAGGCCATTCCCTCTTGTCCTGTCCCCTGTCCCTTGGGAGAAGAGCCCAGCTCCCTCCTCTCCACAACCTCCTTTCAGGTAGTTGCAGAGAGTAATGAGGTCTCCCCTCAGCCTCCTCTTCTCCAGGATAAGCACCCCCAGCTCTCTCAGCTGCTCCTCTTCTTCTCCAGCCCCTTCCCCAGCTTCGTTGCTCTTCTCTAGACTCTCTGGACATGGTTTAGTGTTTGATAAGAATGGTTGGACTCGATGATCCGGTGGGTGTCTTCCAACCTAGTTGTTCTATGATTCTATTTTCTATGAATCTTCTCTGCTCTCTGAGGTGCTTGTGATGCTACAGGTTTTGTTCTCAGAACAATAACGCACTTGACAACCTTTGGTGCTGCTTTTTGAAGGCTTTTCGTTCTTCTCTTATTCTGGGTTTGGCTTTTTTTAATTCTCTTAGGCTGGGTTTGTGTGTTTATGGCTTAAATAATTGTGATCAGGTTTCCTCGGCATAAAGAAAACCCCGTTGTGGTGAAGGCAGCTCTGGTAGGAGGCAGCTGTGGGAACACACAGAACAAGGTGTTTACCTCCTGATTCATCCTTTGTGAATTCCTCTATGAAATTCCTTATTTTAGGAAGTGGAAATAGCTCCAGGAGCGTTGCTGGTGATGAGCTGCCGCGCCCTGGAGGGCGACTGGGAGGACTGGTGGACCTTCCGAACCAAGATTCCAGTTTCTGGGCAAGGGGGATGCTGATTTAATAACTGTCGAGGAGTTTTTACTGCAGTAAAACTTCATGAATAGGAGGTCGCTACATAAAATCTTTTGCCTCTTGGCAAAAAAAAAAAAAAAAAAAAAAAAAAACCGTTATAAAGATGTATTCGCTCTAGGTTTGAAGTGTAAATTTATGTGGAATACTGAATTGGATTTAAAGGTCCCCGAAGACCTTTGAATCTCAGTAGCTTAATGAGGCTTGCAGAAGAGAGCTTGAGAGAGGGGAAAAAATTACTGGCAGCGAGTAATAGTGGTGAAAGAGCTCCAGGATTGAGCAAGTTTTGCAGAGGAAAATTAGAAATGATCACATCGGCGTTTGAGGCATTTGAGGAGTTTGATTTTTTTTTTTTTTTTCCCCAGCTATTGATCTCCCCTGACGCCTCCTACAGCCTCATCCCTACAGCTCCCCAGGCCCCAGGGGATGTTTTGCTCTGCCGAACCTCTTTAGGTTGAGTTTTCCCGAGTCCTAAGCTGCATCCGAGGGGGAAAAGCCCCTTGTGGTTTCCCCTTGGGATGGGATGGGAATGGTTGGACTCGATGATCCGATGGGTCCCTTCCAACCTGATTGGGTATGGTTGGACTCAATGATCCGATGGGTCTCTTCCAACCTGGTTATTCTATGAGCAGCTATTTCGCATCTGCCCCTTGGCTCAGCAGAGCTGTCCTGAGCGGAAAGGGTTTGGTGTTCAGGCTCCGATCGCTCCGCTTGTCCAAGCCACTCTTGCCAAAGAGGCTTCAACTTCTCCTCCTTCTTCTCCTTGCAGCTGGCCTTGCTGAACTTCTTTCACCCCGAAGAGAAGCTGCACGTGGGAGAAGAAGGGAGACGCGTCCGTCGGAATAAAAGGAGTAAAGGCAGCGAAGGGCCAGACGGTGAGTCCTGCTTTGTTCCTCACTTCCAAGCTTCACCTCTTTGCCCAGAGAAGGAGACGGCCGATGGGCTTTGATCTGATAGTGGTTATGCTCATGGTACAGAATTCTTTATCCGAGTTAAAAAATTGGCATTTGCGGCTTTTAAGATTCTGGTCGAATACGCTTGTGTTCCAGATGAGGAGTTCCAGTTGTTCTGATCTCCGCAACTGTAGGTCTAGTGATTTTGTGCGAATTGATGCTGCTTAGTAGTTTCATCCTTGGCTTTTCTTCTCTAATAGTGAAGGTCTGTGCTCTGCTAAGGCTGTAATTTGTACTTACAGACCTCTCTTTGTTGTTCTGTGCACCTGTCTCCGCTCAAAACCATCAGGTAGCTCTTTGTAGGCTAACAAACAGCTGGAACATCTGCACCGCAGAATGGTAACTGGGCTCTCAGAGGGTTTTGGGGTCCAGCAGGGGTCTGGGAAGGGAAATCGGGGTTGCGCAGAGTGGAAAAGTACCCCAAAAAATCAATATTATGTATCTGTGACTCGATAAATATAAAAATGAGGGAGTGTGATACAAACACATCTCTTAGGCTAGAGATTAGGAGGAAGTTTTTCATGGAAAGGGTCATTGGGCATTGGAACAGGCTGCCCAGGGAGGGGGTTGATTCCCCTTCCCTGGAGGTGTTTAAGGGACGGGTGGATGAGATGCTGAGGGACATGAGTTAGTGTTTGATAGGAATGGTTGGACTCGATGATCCGATGGGTCTCTTCCAACCTGGTTGTTCTATGATTCTATACTTGAGAAAAAGAGACCGTGGGGAGACCCTGTCACTGTCTCCAACTCCCTGAAAGGAGAGGTGGGTGTTGGTCTCTTCCCCCAAGTGACAGGATGAGAGGAAATGTCCTCAAGCTCTACCAGGGCAGGTTCAGATTGGACATCGGGAAAAATTTCTTCACCGAAAGGGCTCTCAGGCGCTGGCAGAGGCTTCGCAGGGAGGTGGTTGGGTCTCCATCCCTGGAGGTGTTTAAAAGACAGGCAGATGAAACGCTTAGGGATGTGGCTTATTAGGAGACAGATACCATTGGACTCAATCTCAAATTTTTTTTTTCCAATGATTCTATGATAAGGAAAGGAAGAAAACTGCCGCAGCGACAGGTCATTATCTTAACTGCTCTTGCTAATGTCACTGTGTTGACAGGCAGTTAGGACGTGTCCGGCCATCGCGGTTTTATTAGGCAGAGCAGGACTGAACCAGGAGGAGCTGTCAGGGTAGGGATTGACCTTGTCACGACCGGAGAGTCAGTAAATAAACAGAGCAGCTTTCTTGTGTAATTTAATTTGAAATCTATATGGAGGAATCTTCCTTTCTAGAGGAATCAGCAAATCATTTAAAGACAAACAAGTAGAATCATATCACGGTATTGATAACACTGGTTCCTTCACGGGTGTTGCGAAGGGAAAGTTGATCAAATCTTTGATCTCCAGAGAGCCTCCCGAAGATAAAAGTGGCCAAACTATAAATTCCCAGAAGGAAGGAGCTGTGCTTTCCACTTGAGGCTTCGCTACTATTTGTCTGGAATTAATTTGATGAACTTTCAGGTCCTTTCACACACGCGGTGAAAGACCAGAGTGTGGAAGGTGTGGTTGGAGGGAGGCTGCTCCATCCCCTTCCCAGCCCTTTGAGTCTGGTTCATCTCAGTGCCAACACCGAGACGGCTCCCGTGATTGATGAATGTCAAAGGTAACTTCTAGGAAAGGAGCTGTATCTTTTCTTCTAGGAAAATTTGCTTCCAAGCAAATGTCTGAGAAAACAGACTGTCTCAGAAAAGGTGTTTTTGCTGTCTGAGAAAAGGTGTTTTTGAGACAGGTCAGAGCTGGTCGCGCAGGGCCAGGCGAGGGTGACGGCCGTGCCCAGAGCACAGACCCATCAGGACGGGACACAAGAGCCAGCAGTGTGCCCAGGTGGCCAAGAAGGCCAGTGGTATCCTGGCTTGGATCAGAAATGGTGTGACCAGCAGGGCCAGGGAGGTGATTCTCCCTCTGGACTCAGCACTGGTGAGGCTGCTCCTTGAATCCTGTGTTGAGTTGTGGGCCCCTCAGCACAAGAAGGATGTTGAGGCTCTGGAGCGAGTCCAGAGAAGAGCAACGAGGCTGGTGAAGGGGCTGGAGAACAGGCCCTGTGAGGAACAGCTGAGAGAGCTGGGGGTGTTTATCCTGTAGAAGAGGAGGCTGAGAGGAGACCTCATTACTCTCTACAACTCCCTGAAAGGAGGTTGTGGAGAGGAGGGAGCTGGGCTCTTCTCCCAAGGGACAGGGGACAGGACAAGAGGGAATGGCCTCAAGCTCCACCAGGGGAGATTTAGGCTAGAGATTAGGAGGAAGTTTTTCACGGAGAGGGTCATTGGGCATTGGAACAGGCTGCCCAGGGAGGTGGTTGATTCACCTTCCCTGGAAGTGTTTAAGGTGTGGGTGGACGAAGTCCTGAGGGACATGGTTTAGCGTTTGATAGGAATGGTTGGAGTCGATGATCCGATGGGTCTCTTCCAACCTGGTGATTTTATGATTCTATGATTCACTAAAACCTGACCCTCTCCAACATCTCTCTTCTCTCTCATATCTCTCCTGAGGGACATGGGTTAGTGTTTGATAGGAATGGTTGGAGTCGATGATCCGATGGGTCTCTTCCAACCTGGTTGTTGTACAATTCTAGGATTCTATTTCCCTTTCCCCCCTTTTTTCCCTTTTCCCTTCCCGTGTTTATGCTGCTGTGGAACCGCTGCTGCTCCCAGATTCAACAAATCATCCTGGAGCTGGTAATTAGCAACAGTTGCGCTAAAAGGAGCCATCAAGAATGTTAAACGAGTCCACTTTTAAATAAACTGGTGGATGAGATGTTACATCTGTATTCCCAGAGCCCCAGTGAAAACGCCGCCGGCTCTTTGCGAGCGGAGCCAAAATATGGGAGTAGCATGGTTGTAACTACAGAGACAATTCCGTGCTCGGGAGGTTATAAATAATGACAGAGCATTTACAAAAGCAGATGGCAACAGGACTTTTTTAAAAAACATTTAAAAAAAAAAAAAAAAAAAAAAGAACACAAATGCTAGTTTCATTCTCTCCTACTTTCATCTCCGTTTCCAGTTCAATCCCTGCCGTGATGCTTTCCTGGTTGGTTTGGTTTGGGCTTTTTTTTGGTTTGGGTTTTTTTTTTTTTAATTCCCTTTTCCTAGATTTTTTCATATTGAGCTTGGTGAGAAGCAGAAAGGGTTGTTATCCAGCCTTTGAGTGGGAGCATGGCAGCTGGGGGAGAGCCTGAGCAGATGGCTGTCCTTAAGCTGACAACAATTTGGTTCCTACTACTTTGGCAGCGCTCGCTGCCGCGGAGCGGCCGTGGTGAGAACTCGTGGCTTTCGGCGCCGCCAACGGCTTTTTGTTCGGATTAAAATTAAATCCTGGGAGAGCCGACGCTCGTCTCCATCCCCGCTTCTACCTGGAGCTTTGGAAGGGCCGGGCCGGCTGCGTGGGTTTGGGATTTCACCTCGGAGCGTTCATTGCCGCGTCTAGAGCAGCTGTTGGGTGGGGTTGGAGTCGGGTTTAGGATGATTTTAAGATGGTCTAGTGGGTCAGAGCTTGGCTGGGGGTGCCTGGCTCCTTCCACCCCCAACCCTGCAGGTGCTTGCGTCTCAGCCGTCTCTGTCCTCGCTGACCTGGCGGCACTGGTGATGCAATGGGGCTGGTTTGGGGTGTTTTGGTTTTGTTTTTTTTTTTTTTTTATATCCAGATCACAATAGTGAACTTTCCTGCCAGCTTCCTCTCCTTTGGAAAAGGGCAGGTTCGTCCCTCTGCCTCCAGAACAATCGCATCCTTTGTGTCGGCCCCGTGCAATTCCCCAAAGCGCAGGCATTCCCAGAAACGCAGATGTACGAAGGGCGATAGAGCCCAATTGTGCTCCGAAACCATGGTGATGAGCTCGCAGTAAATACAGAACATTTCCTGGATACTGGAGCGCAGGAGACGATCCCAACAGAGAGGCTCATCACAAAGTGCTGGCGTTTAGTGATTCCTTCCAGAATTTCGCTGTGGTTCCCCCCAGAGTGGGAGAAGGGGGGAATGAAGGACAAGAGGGAATGGCCTCAAGCTCCACCAGGGGAGATTTAGGCTGGAGATTAGGAGGAAGTTTTTCACACAGAGGGTCATTGGGCATTGGAATAGGCTGCCCAGGGAGGTGGTTGATTCACCTTCTCTGGAGGTGTTTAAGGCACAGGTAGATGAGGTCTTGAGGGACTTGGTTTAGTGTTTGATAGGAATGGTTGGACTAGAAGATCGAATGCGACTCTTCCAACCTGGTTATTCTATGATTCTATGAAGAAGGTGTTTGATTTCTTGCGAACAATCTTCATCCCTTTCCTGTAATGTCACTGTCAGAGCTTGTTATTCCTGCGATAAATTTAAGACTGTGGCTCTTTTACAGATCCTTCAACATGTTATACCAGTTCTGATGATGACAGGTGTAATACCTTGAGTGCTGTAGGTGTAAAATTTAAGAGAAAGTGGTTTTAGACACCTGTGGCATTGTTAGCATCTCCTGGTTTTGAACTGCTTGGAATTCATAGAATCATAGAACAGCCAGGTTGGAAGAGACCCATCGGATCATCAAGTCCAACCATTCCTATCAAACACTAACCCATGTCCCTCAGGACCTCATCTACCCGTCCCTTAAACACCTCCAGGGAAGGGGAATCAACCACCTCCCTGGGCAGCCTATTCCAATGCCCAATGACCCTTTCTGGGAAAAACTTCCTCCTAATCTCCAGCCTGACCCTCCCCTGGTGGAGCTTGAGGCCATTCCCTCTCGTCCTGTCCCCTGTCACTTGGGAGAAGAGCCCAGCTCCCTCCTCTCCACAACCTCCTTTCAGGGAGTGGTAGAGAGCAATGAGGTCTCCTCTCAGCCTCCTCTTCTCCAGGATAAACACCCCCAGCTCTCTCAGACATTCCTCATCAGGCCTGTTCTCCAGCCCCTTCACCAGCTTCGTGGCTCTTCTCTGGACTCACTCCAGAGCCTCAACATCCTTCTTGTGCTGAGGGGCCCACAACTGAGCACAGGATTCAAGGAGCAGCCTCATCACTGCTGAGTCCGGAGGGAGAAGAACCTCCCTGGCCCTGCTGGTCACACCATTTCTGATCCAAACCAGGATGCTCTTGGCCCCCTGGGCACACTGCTGGCTCACGGTCAGTCGCTGTCGACCAACACCCCCAGGTCCCTCTCCTCCTGGCAGCTTTCTACACAGACTTCTCCCAGTCTGTAGCTCTGCATAGGGTTGTTGTGCCCCAAGTGCAGGACGCGGCATTTGGCCGTGTTAAACCTCATCCCATTGGACTCTGCCCAGAGGTCCAGCCTGTTTGGATCCCTTTGCAGAGCCTTTGTAACTCTGCCCCCACAGAACCCACCCCAGCCAAGTCCCTGGGGTTCCCACCAGAACCTGTGGCCGTGGTGCTTCGTTTTCCACCCTCTCACCGGGCAGGGAAGAGGAATACGATGTGCCTTTTGTTTCCCTTCAGGCGTTTAGGTCGGATTCCAAACACTGGATCTTTACAGCAGAGCTGACAAATAACATTCCTATTTGGGATTCAAGTATCTCAAGGCTTTTCTTTTTTTTTTTTTTTTTTTTGGCTTTCTGACTGGACTCACCAGGCGTATTTTCTCTCTATACCACTGTGCCTCAGTGCTCACTTTTATCAGTACCACATATTCCCATCCAGCAATTTAAAGCGTAGTATTACAGCTGTGTTTTTATTTTGTTTGTTTTATTCGCTTGTTGCCTAACACAAAACACTCTGACATTTTAAGTCATATCCCACTAAGATAAACAACTAACATATGTCATGAATTCCAGTAGAAATGATTCCCAAGTGGTGCTGCAGAGAGGTCTCAACCGAGCGTCCAAAAGGCTCTCTGAAAGTGCTTGTTGGATGTTTTCGATGTGCTCTCCATAAGGAATCAAGGGCAGGTGGGAGGAAATCTCTTCAACTCGCTCATCCTGCACATGGTTTTCTTCTTCCTGGATGTAATTCTGCCTCATTGGATCGAGAATTTATATATATTATAGAATCATGGAATGGTTTGGGTTGGAAGGAAGCTTAAAGGCCATCCAGTTCCACCCCCTGTTATGGGCAGGGACACCTCCAACTGGATCCAAGCCCCATCCAACCTGCCCTTGAACCCCTCCAGGGATGGAGCAGCCACCCCTGCTCTGGGCAGCCTGGACCAGGGCTCCAAACCCTCACAGCAAAATATTTCTTCCTAAGATCTCATCTCCATCTATCCACTTTCAGCTGGAAACTGTTCCCCCTCACACTGTCCCTGCACTCCCTGACCTTGAGCCCCTCCTCAGCTTTCCTGGAGCTCCTTTTCATCCTGGGGGGAGGTTGGAGGGAGGAAACACCAGGAGATGACCAGATCCAGCTCCGTCACCTCCATCCAGAGGTGACAGACTTTTAAAGGACAGTTCCTTCTCCAACCTTTTCCTTTCATGCCCCCAACACCAATGATGTTCCTTGTGCCAAAAAGCCCTTAGGAGAGAGGTAGAAGGCTTCAGGGTCCCTACGTGCTCCAGCACAGGTCCCTTCAATTACAGCTGACGACTTACGACTTGCACCGTCCTTTTTAAGGTAGAATAACTGGTAAATGCATCAGAGCAACCACATTCATCCTACTCCTTCCCCGTCTCCAGCTTGGGCAGAGGCAATTGCTCAACAAGGTGCCTTTTCCTAGACTAGTGAACCAGGTTGTTGGCTGATGGTCTCTTAGTCCTGTTTGTCCTTCAGTTCTCATCATCTTGAATTCCAGCAACTAATATTTCCCTTTAATACACTTCAAGCTCAGCGTAAGACACATCCCAACCTACTGTCTCTGTAGGTTGTTGGCTGATGGTCTCTTACACCTGTTTGTTTTGCTCGCTGCCCCTTCTGTTCTCATCATCTTGAATTTCAGCAGCTAATTTTTCCCTTTAATACGCTTCAAGCTCAGTGTAACATTGGAATAGGCTGCCCAGGGAGGTGGCTGATTCACCTTCCCTGGAGGTGTTTAAGGGACGAGTGGATGAGGTGCTGAGGGACATGGGTTAGTGTTTGATAGGAATGGTTGGACTCGATGATCCGATGGGTCTCTTCCAACCTGGTTCTTCTATGATTCTATCCCAACCTCCCGTCTCTGCCTGTCAGTAGCTCTGTAGTTCTGCTTTTTAACCATCCTTCCATTCCTTGTGAGCTTGACCACCTTACTCCCTGGTGAGAGAAGTCTTGATTTTCATTTTGCAAACCAAGAATCTCTCTGAGCTTTGGTAGGAGAAAAAAAAAAATGTTGGCAACAACTAAAAGAACCTGTTACATGATGAGATCCTGCGCTGTTTGGAGCTGTCTGAGAATCAGAGAATCATAGAATCACCAGGTTGGAAGAGACCCATCGGACCATCGAGTCCGAGGAAGAGAGATTGCTGCTCTCTGGCATCTAGTGTCGCTCCAGGGACTGGAGAGACGGGTTAGGGATGAGCTGTGACTTCTCTCTGTTTGTTTTTAGACTGATAGACTTGAACTGGGGTCGGTTGTGCGGGATCAGAGGGATAGAGATGGAGCTCCTGGAGCACTATCTGATCATCTGGATGACACATGCCTGTAGGCTTGTCCTTTGATTGATTGCTCCGAGGAGAGGAGCAGTGAGACGACAGAAGGCATCTCTCATGCCTAACTCACCGCAAGAGAAATGATTCTCAGCCTTTTGGTGTCGGTGCCCAAGCTCAGACCCTCCGGCCAAGGAGGACAGTGTCCCAGAAGTGTCAGAGAAGGGGAGACCTCGGTGTGGAACGCTCGCCCTGGAGACATATGGAAAGACGAAGAATAGCCTCAAAAATTGGATGGAGCCAAGGGAGTGCCTGACAAGATGAGCTGCAAACTCTTCTTGATCTCTGGGACTGGAGGAGACTGGCTTTGAGCGTTAGGCAGTTTAATTAAGCGCAGGGGTGGGGTCCCAGGAGAAGTGTCAGCTCGAAACTGGCTGGAGGGCAGCCTTGGGGGCTTAGCAGCCTATAACTCTAGAACATGACAGAGCTGAAGATTCCCGATGTGGAGGGTTTAGTGTTTCCACCGCGCACAGAGTTCAAGTGTGGTGAAGTTGGAGCAGCAGACCGGGAGGTCCTCCGGGCGCCACTCTTGGTGTTGCTGTGGAAGGAAGGTGGGTTAGATGAAGGACGGGGAGGAAAGGGCTGTTTTATGGGATGGGATGGGATGTGATGTGATGCCATCATTTTATGTGTAAACAGAAAAAAAGATGATTGAGAGTGACTGTGTTCGTACATGAGTTTTGAAGTGTTTAAAACACAATTGAAACAAACGCAGAAAGAGAAGCGATGAGGTTGAGGTAAATTTATAGAATGATGGAAGGGGTTGGGTTGGAAGGGACCTCAAAGCCCATCCAGGGACATGGGCAGGGACACCTCCCACTGGATTAGGGGCTCCAAGTCCCATCCAACCTGCCCTTGAACCCCTCCAGGGATGGGGCAACCACCACTGCTCTGGGCAACCTGGGCCAGGACCTCCCCAGCCTCACAGTTGGAAGTTCTTCTTCCAACTACATTTCTCTCTAAGATCCAGTCTTGGATTTGTCAGACACTGGAACCGATGAACATCACTCTGCCACCCACTCCTACTCTTTTTTTTTTTTTTTTTTTTTTTTTTTGTGGAAATCCTCTGGAATCGGTGAAGAAGCACTTTCTTTTTCAGGGAAAGGAATAAAAAAAAATCATCGTGTTTCACCGTTTGTATCCTTGATATTTCAGCAAGGTCCAAGAAGCTTTCATCTGGATAGAGCAAATTTCCTGAAAAGGTTGAAAACAGATTGGTTCCAAACCTCCCCCAAGCCCCACGTGTTCTGGATTAAGCATGTGTTTGGGAGCTAACATCCTTCTTTCCCCAACTCCACCATCGTCTGGCATTAATAAGGCTGCACTTAAAGATATTTGCAAAGCCTTAAGTATCTCAGACCTGTGTGAACGAAGCCAGTGTCCTACACCTGATCTGAAACCTGAGTCTTGGAGGTTTGACCAAGGTGGAGTTCCTTGATCTTATTCATTGCAACAACTTGCACCAAAGAAGGCAGAAGCTTCATCAAGGCTGAGAGGAGACCTCATTACTCTCTCCAACTACCTGAAAGGAGGTTGTGGAGAGGAGGGAACTGGGCTCTTCTCCCAAGGGACAGGGGACAGGACGAGAGGGAATGGCCTCAAGCTCCACCAGGGGAGATTTAGGCTGGAGATTAGGAGGAGGTTTTTCCCAGAAAGGGTCACTGGGCATTGGAATAGGCTGCCCAGGGAGGGTGTTGAGTCACCTTCCCTGGAGGTTTAAGGCACAAGTAGAGGAAGTCCTGAGGGAGATGGTTTAGTGTTTGATAGGAATGGTTGGACTCGATGATCCAATGGTTCTCTTCCAACCTGATTGTTCTATGATTCTATCACTTGAAATCTCAAAGGACACTTGAGCTTTTCATTCCACCCTCTCCGCTTTTAGTCAGATAGAGACAGAGGGATTGATGGGAGCCTCAACAAGTAGGATTTCTTTATTACCTGATCGTCATGGCAATTCCTTCTGGCCTTCTTGTCTGTGAAAGTTGGTAGAACTGTTTAATTCTCAAGCATGGGTCAAGGTGCCGAGGGACATGGTTTAGTGTTTGATAGGAATGGTTGGACTAGGAGGTCCGATGGGTCCCTTCCAACCTGGTTGTTCTATGATTCTATGAAGAACGATGACATTTTAATTGCTGCTTTGACCCCCTTTTGTTAGGAAGCTCCACATGGCAGAGAGTTTCCTTCCGGGAGAGGTGGAATCCTTCACTGCCGGAGGGTACTTGGTGGTCAGAGCTTTCTGTGACAGATCATAGAATCATAGAACAACCAGGTTGGAAGAGACCCATCGGATCTTCTAGTCCAACCATTCCTATCAAACACTAAACCAAGTCCCTCAGGACCTCATCCACCCGAACCTTAAACACCTCCAGGGAAGGGGAATCAACCACCTCCCTGGGCAGCCTGTTCCAATGCCCAATAACCCTTTCCGTGAAAAACTTCCTCCTAATCTCCAGCCTAAATCTCCCCTGGTGGAGCTTGAGGCCATTCCCTCTTGTCCTGTCCCCTGTCCCTTGGGAGAAGAGCCCAGCTCCCTCCTCTCCACAACCTCCCTTCAGGTAGTCGGAGAGAGCAATGAGGTCTCCTCTCAGCCTCCTCTTCTCCAGGATAAACACCCCCAGCTCTCTCAGCCGCTCCTCATAGGTTCTGTTCTCCAGCCCCTTCACCAGCCTTGTCGCTCTTCTCTGGACTTGCTCCAGAGCCTGGAGGGTAAATGATTGACAGGACCCGAGTCCTGTGACCCTCATCTGCAGAGCCTGGTTGTCGTGCTCAGCTTCTCTTTCTCCCCCATCAATAATCGTGTCCCAACTAACATCCAGGAGCTCCTTTCCAACCCTGTTTGCTCTCTGCTCCCCAGAAGTTACTGGTGGATTTGGGCAGCATTCAGAGCTTTGTCTGAGATTTAGCAAGTGGTCCCTTTGTTAAACCAGATGGTTCGCAGGGGCTGGAAAAAACGCTTTACACAAATTTCCATAGCTGTTGACAATAGTGATCATTAAACCTAATATTCTTCTTCCAACTACAGCCAGAAGCTCGTACTTCAAAGGAAAAGCTGCCTGTTCTTTTTTTAGTGCACAAAGACAATATCGTTTCGAAAATGTGCATGTTCGATAAGGGCTTACAGAGCACCCTGCTTCTGTTTTCATCTTCAAAATTAGATGTTCGGCTTGAAAGTGGCTGCGGACTTGATGATTTTGGGGCACCTTATGCTGGTGTTATGCATGAGTGAGAAGCGATGTGGTTTTTTTTCTGGGAGAAGCTAACATCTCGTTCATCATCCAGATTTTTGTCTCTGGTTCTGTCTGTAACGTGGGATGAGGATGACTTCTGAGCTCTTCCAGGCTCTTATTTCTCGGAGGCAGAGCAATGATGACAGTACGGAGATGGTTTTATTGTCCAGAACTTACACCTTCCCTGGAGGTGTTTAAGGGACAGGTGGACAAGGTGCTGAGGGACATAGTTTAGTGTTTGATAGGAACAGTTGGACTTGATGATCCGGTGGGTCTCTTCCAACCTGGTTGTTCTGTGATTCTATGATTCCCCAATGCAGAGTCTCACTTAGATAAGCAGATTGATGTTGATGACTTAGAGCTGGGCAAATAGACAAAGGAGCCTTAATAATCATTTGGTTGGAAAAGACCTGTGAGATCTTCAAGTCCAACCCTACCTGTCTGCTACTAAGCCTGAGCACCTCATCTGCCTGTGTTAAATCTTTCCGGGGATGGTGACTCTGCCGCTTCCATGACAACCTCTCCCAGTGCCTGAGAACCCTTCTGGTGAAGAATTTTTTTCCTGATGTCCAATCTGAACCTGCCCTGGCACAGCTTAAGGCCATTCCCTCTCCTCCTATCGCCTCTCACTTGGGAGAAGAGACCAGCACCCACCTTACTCCAACTTCTTTCCAGTTAGTTGCAGGTAGTGAGGAAGTCTCCCCTCCACTCCCTTTTCCAGTGGGTTAGAATCATAGAATCATAGAACAACCAGGTTGGAAGAGACCCACCGGATCATTATGGCTTGGATCAGAAATGGTGTGACCAGCAGGACCAGGGAGGTGATTCTCCCTCTGGACTCAGCACTGGGGAGGCTGCTCCTTGAATCCTGTGTTCAGTTGTGGGCCCCTCAGCACAAGAAGGATGTTGAGGCTCTGGAGTCCAGAGAAGAGCAACAAAGCTGGAGAACAGGCCCTATGAGGAGCGTCTGAGAGAGCTGGGGGTGTTTATCCTGGAGAAGAGGAGGCTGAGAGGAGACCTCATTGCTCTCTACAAGTACGTGAAAGGAGGTTGTGGAGAGGAGGGAGCTGGGCTCTTCTCCCAAGGGACAGGGGACAGGACAAGAGGGAATGGCCTCAAGCTGCACCAGGGGAGATTTAGGCTGGAGATTAGGAGGAAGTTTTTCACACAGAGGGTCATTGGGCATTGGAACAGGCTGCCCAGGGAGGAGGTTGATTCACCTTCCCTGGAGGTGTTTAAGGGAAGGGTGGACGAGGTGCTGAGATTCATGGTTTAATGTTCGATAGGAATGGTTGGACTCGATGATCCGATGGGTCCCTTCCAACCTGGTTGTTCTATGATTCTAAGTGTGATTACCACTTTCTGTTCCCATCGGTAAAACCAGTTTGAACTGTTCTGCAGGAACTTAAACTATTTCTTGTCAATCCACACACACAACTAATAAGGGAGCGCAGGGGTGTTTTTTAATAAACTATTTATATCGGCATATGTCCTAAAGAAGTTTTGGGTATTTCTGTATTTATAGTAAATCACAGCAGCGTGTAGCGTGCAGAACTACAAATCAAGGGTGGGGGAGAAAGTAAACTATTAATCTTTATAAGAGAAAACATGTCATATGTAATATCCTCGAGTTGCATCACCATCTGGTTTATTTTTTTCTGAAATGATCCAGCAGATGCTGAGGCTGCAGGAGCTTGGGGGGCAAGAACCTGCTCCCTGAAGCACGGTTAGATGTCTTCTGCTGCTTGCTGGGCCACAACTGTGGGGAGCTGGCCTCTTCTCCCAAGGGACAGGGGACAGGACAAGAGGGAATGGCCTCAAGCTACACCAGGGGAGATTTAGGCTGGAGATTAGGAGGAAGTTTTTCACGGAAAGGGTTATTGGGCATTGGAATAGGCTGCCCAGGGAGGTGGTTGATTCCCCTTCCCTGGAGGTGTTTAAGGGACGGGTGGACGAGGTGCTGAGGGACATGGTTTAGTGTTTGATAGGAATGGTTGGACTCGATGATCCGATGGGTCCCTTCCAACCTGGTTGTTCTATGATTCTATGAAAAGCCTCATCGATTGCAATTATTTTCTTAAGTGAGCAGCTTGTATCTCAACTGGTTCATGGCTAAAGGCCATGGCCATAGGGCTAGAAGGGTCGCTCGGAGCTTTCTCTTTGGAGAGGACCAGCTGGATGGTTCTGTGGGCAGAAGGTTTCCAGAGTAGCCATTAGGTTGTTATAGAATCATAGAATCGTAGAATCACAGAATCGTAGAATCACCAGGAGGAAGACCTGGTGATTAGGAAGACCTGGAAGATTAGCAGGAAGTTTTTCATAGAAAGGGTCATTGGGCATTGGAACAGGCTGCCCAGGGAGGTGGTTGAGTCCCCTTCCCTGGAGGTGTTTAAGGGACGGGTAGACGAGGTCCTGAGGGACATGGTTAGTGTTTGATAGGAATGGTTGGACTCGATGATCCGATGGGTCTCTTCCAACCTGATTGTTCTATGATTCTGTGATAATTTATAGGACTATGCATTTTGTATGACTGAATCTCATCCTGTGCTTATTACTCTCTCCTTCTCAACCGTCCAGCCTTGTCTTCTCTGATCCCCCAGTTCTCTTCTGCATTAACAGCTCCTGTCAGCCTCCCTTCTTCGACAAAGCGAAACTCAAACGAAGGGTTGAATAGAGCTGACGGCTCCTTGGAGGATGGATTAGAGCCTAAGCATAAATTTAATTTCAGATGAAAGACAGGAAATGTAGAAGGGGATGGATTTCCCTCGGTCTGGGCTCTGATTTGACCTCAGGAGGTGGGAGGTAGGTGGGATTGGTAGGAAGAAGGACAGGAGTGGAGTTCAAGCACATATGGAGCAAACCAGCAGTGCTTGGGAAGCTGTCACGTTGAATACCAGCAGACAAGACCACGAGCTTGATCTCCAGCAAGTTCGTACCAGGTACTTTAAGGAATTCATGAGGAACAGGTGATATTACAATCATAGAATGGTTTGGGTTGGATGGAACCTCAAAGCCCATCCAGCCCCAACCCCTGTCGTGGGCAGGGACACCTCCTGCTGGATCAGGGGCTCAAGTCACCATCCATCCTGACCTTGAACCCCTCCAGGGTTGGGAAGAATTTCTTCCCAATGTCTAATCCAGGCCTTTCCCCTTCCAATTTAAAGCCACTGCCCCTCATCCTATCACTCTAGGCCCTTATAAAGAGTCCCTCCCCAGCTTTCCTGGAGCCTCTTTCAGTACTGGAAGCTGCTCTAAAGTTGCTAAGAGACCGTTACCAGTTTAGACTCAGCTGGGAAAGATCTGATGAGTTTACCATTTTGAGCAACAATTAGGAAAATTCCGTCTTCTGGTGTATCAGACGAACCTTAGGGCTCTGATTAAATTATCCACCTCCTCCTATGGGGAGACAAACAGATGCAAACTCCAGCGACTCAGAAGCTCCCAAGGCTAATAATATTGGGTTTGGTGTGGTTTTTTTTTTTTGTTTTTTTTTTTTTCTCGTGTCAGAAGTATTTTTGTGTTCGTCGAAAGATTCACTTCCACAGCCGTAACATCTCTCTCTCTGCCGTGCCTGGAACAGATGCGTGTGTTGTAATATAGACTGCGAACATTGACATCGCATGTGGTTCTCATTCCTCCCATTCATCTTTGAAGCTAATTGGTTCCATCCAGCCCCAATGTGTCTGGCTTGCCGCAGCTATTTGTACTTTCACTCTGGTTATAGCGCTAATGGTGTGATATATATAACATGAAATAAACTCTCGTGACTCCGAGGTCTGCAGAGGCACAGGCGCAGCCCTCGCCTTTCGCTTGCTGGGCTGGGTTGGCTTTGTTTTTTTTTTTAAATGATGTCCCCCAGACGATTTTTTTTTATTCCCTCTGCACTGAAAATGTTATTAACTAGCTGGCGGCAAAGACTGGTGGAGGTGGCTGGCACCATCGCGGCTCGTTTAGTGTTGGATAGGAACGGTTGGACTTGGTGATCCGATGGGTCTCTTCCAACCTTGTTGTTCTATGAGTCTATGATTGTTGTTCTATGATTCTAGGTCATTGGATAATGGAATAGGCTGCCCAGGGAGGTGGTTGATTCCCCTTCCCTGGAGGTGTTAAAGGGACGGGTGGATGAGGTCCTGAGGGACATGGTTTAGTGTTTGATAGGAATGGTCGGACTCTATGATCCAATGGGTCTCTTCCAACCTGGTTGTTCTATGATTCTATGATTCGTTCAGCTTTTTGGGAGCTCAGGGAATGCAGCAAGAGGAGTTGGCGTTTGCCAAACGGTGATGGGTTCGCAGTTCATCTGCTGGTGGTCAACCTGCTGGTTGGCTTCAGGGCTGCTCCCTGGCAAGAGAACACAGGTGGATGAGGTCTTGAGGGACTTGGTTTAGTGTTTGATAGGAATGGTTGGACTGGAAGATCCGATGGGTCCCTTCCAACCTGGTTGTTCTGTGATTCTGTGATTCTGTTGTCCTATCTACCTGTGAGCATATGGATTAGTAAAAAGTAGTCAATTAGCCGGAATAATAAATTAGGTAATGCCATCGTTGTCCTGTGACCCATTGTCCCATGACCCATTGTCCCATGACCCATTCTGGACTCGATGATCCGATGGGTCCCTTCCAACCTGATTGTCCTATGATTGTTCTATGATTCTAAGTATAAAATCATGGAATCGGGTAATGGTTGGAGTTGGAAGGGACCTCCAAGCCTCCAGTCCCACTCCTGCCATGGGCAGGGACACCTCCCACTGGATCAGGGGCTCCCAGCCCCATCCCACCTGCCCTTGAACCCCTCCAGGGATGGGGCAGCCACTCTGGGCAACCTGTATAATGTAAGTTATAGCCTAATGTCAGCAAATTACTATTCCTGTTGAAAAGGCTTCAGTAAGGTTGCCGCTATTTTTAATTTCGTGGCATTTCTGTACTAATTGGTCATTTGTCTTCCTCCAGAAGCGCTGGCTCAAAGCAACCTCATTGCCTTCCATTCATTATAAGCTCATCTTGGTTAAAGGTGACTGCGTTTAGACCCAGATTTTAGAGGGATTTCACTGACAAGCAGTGAGGCAACATTCAGGGATTATCGCAGATCATTCCCACCCTTGATTGAATTTTTGAGGAAGCAATGGAAACATGTTTTGTGCTTCAGCTTCTGCTCAAAAAGTCATGTCGTTTCTCAGCCTCAGTATAAACATTCTCAGCTCTTGCGAGGGAGGCTCTATTCCTATTGTTCGAGTAACCCAGTTCATGCTAATCCTTTGCTTTTGGGGCTTTTTTTAGTCTTTTATTACCTTCAAACAATTTGGCTCACAAGTATTTGGGTTGCTGCTCTCAGCTGAGAGCTGAGTCACGGCTAACTTTCTTCTGACTTGTCCTCATCGGGAAGGATCATAGAATCATAGAACAACCAGGTTGGAAGGGACCCATCGGATCATCAAGTCCAACCATTCCTATCAAATGAACTTTAAATGTTAAGCTTGGCCATTTCAAGCAAGCGGAGAAAATTCGCTTGTGGCTGCGTAGACCACAAGGGCATCCCTTGTCCACCTGGAAAATAATCTGCTGTGTGGGGATCGTGGTTTCAAGTGGTTTCTCCCAAGGGACAGGGGACAGGACGAGAGGGAATGGCCTCAAGCTCCACCAGGGGAGATTTAAGCTGGAGATTAGGAGGAAGTTTTTCACGGAAAGGGTCATTGGGCATTGGAATAGGCTGCCCAGGGAGGTGGTTGATTCCCCTTCCCTGGAGGTGTTTAAGGTGTGGGTGGACGAGATGCTGAGGGACATGGTTTAGTGTTTGATAGGAATGGTTGGACTTAATGATCCGGTGGGTCTCTTCCAACCTGGTGATTTTATGATTCTATGATTCTGCTGAATCTCAGGGTTTCTGCTCTCTGAACACAAGCTGTGCAGCTTTAAGCATAGAATCATAGAATCATAGAGCAACCAGGTTGGAAGAGCATCTTCAGGGGGTCTGTGGGGCAGATCTCTGAACAAAACTCTGAGGAGAGTTCACGGAATCCCAGAATCATTAAGGTTGGAAAAGCCTCTAAGCTCACCCAGTCCAACCCCATTGCGGTGACAGAACCATGTCCTGAAACGCCCGAGGTGCACGTTTTCGAATCCCTGCAGGGATGGAGACTCCCCCACTGCCCTTTCAGTAAAGAATTTTTTCCTGGTGGCTAATCTAAACCTCCCCTGGAACAACTTGAAGCTGTTTTCTTTCAATCTCTCACTTGCTGCTTGGGAGAAGAGAGCAGCACCCACCTTGCTCCAGCTTTCCGGGAGCTGCAGACTGTGGGTTGCTGATCTGGGGGGAGGGTGAAGCAGATCTGGGTTCAAGTAAAGTTGTTATAGCTTCATAGAATCCTAGAACAACCAGGTTGGAAGAGACCCACCGGATCATGGAGTCCAACCATTCCCATCAAAATCACAGCAGTGGTTTGTACAAAACGGAAAACTCTACTCCTTCAACTTTCTGCTTTTGTTGCCGGTTCTCTTCCCCCTCTGGCTCGGTGGGTGGTGTTGGTGATGGGGAATTTTCTACAATGAGACAATCGCTGAGTTTCACAAGTTTTCTTCTTTTCCTTTGTAGGTCCCAGTTCAGTGAAAAACAAGAAAAAGGGTAAGTTTTGAGCTTCAATTTCCTTTTCCTTTCTGTGCCCGTGTTGCTTGGCTATGAATTCTCTTTAGCCAACATCAAGGAGAAAGCCCGAGGTCTCTTCTCCACGAAGGGCAGGGCTTAGCATGGTCCCACCACCCAATTGCTCCCGTGGTAGGACTGTGGGACCTGCCGGCCGGGGAGCATCCGTGCTCGTTAAAACCCTCCTTAAAAGCTCGAGGAAGTTCATTCCATTGTATAGAAGTCATTCCAAAGACGCTAGAATAAATAGTTGAGTGGAATTGAGCTACTGGGAGCTGCTTGCTGTTTGCCAGACCACGTCTGCTGGAACTTTAGCTTTCCTCTTGGCCCTGTCAAGGACTTGCTGCAGGTTGCAGTCTCCTTCAGAGCCATCAAACTCAACGTGGACATGCTCTGCGTCTTGCTTCTGGGTGTGTATTAACCACCAAAGTGTGATTTTCTGTGTCTGTTCTGAGCTCTGGACTGTCCGAGCGTTTGGTCTGACTTGCTTATGTCCCTCAAGCTGGTTGCAACTGGTAATTGTGGGTGTGTTTGGAAACCCCGGTCAAGGAGTTGTGAGGTGGGTTGTTCAGGAGTCGGTTTGGTGGTCCCATGCGAGTCCAGAGAAGAGCAACGAAGCTGGGGAAGGGGCTGGAGAACAAGTCTTACAAGGAATGGCTGAGAGAGCTGGGGGTGTTTAGCCTAGAGAAGAGGAGGCTGAGAGGAGACCTCATTGCTCTCTCCAACTCCCTGAGAGGAGGTTGTGGAGAGGAGGGAGCTGGGCTCTTCTCCCAAGGGACAGGGGACAGGACGAGAGGGAATGGCCTCAAGCTCCACCAGGGGAGATTTAGGCTAGAGATTAGGAGGAAGTTTTTCCCAGAAAGGGTCATTGGGCATTGGAATAGGCTGCCCAGGGAGGTGGTTGATTCCCCTTCCCTGGAGGTGTTTAAGGCACAGGTAGACAAGGTGCTGAGGGACATGGTTTATTGTTTGATAGGAATGGTTGGACTCGATGATCTGATGGGTCTCTTCCAACCTGGTTGTTCTATGATTCTATGATCATCTGCGGCTGCACGAGTGGCCGAATGCTGTGTTTCTGTTCCGCTGTAATCGCACATCCCATCACAGTTAGAAAATTGGGATATATTTACCCTGAAAAACAGCGTAACATATTATGCTTGACAAGCTTGTCCTAACAAAACCCCTGAGCCTCTAACGGGTGTTAAATCAGCCACACTAATCGCAAGCGATGGCCGTGGGGTTGACGGTGTTTCTGCAGTAGCAGGGGACGGCGTGGAGCTGTATTACATACAGCTGGAGCGCTGTATGAAATAGTTTAATTTTATGGTATTGTCACGTTTAATTTTGTTTGGAATTGGAGTGTATCGTTTGGCAAACTGTCGTGGAAGCAGCGTGTAAACGGTGATTAAGGAAACCTTCTTGGTTTCTCCCTGCGTTGAGCAGCCGAGCCTGCCTAGTGTGCCTGGGTGAAGACGGAGGCTTGGAACACTGGGACCCTCCCTGGGGAGTTGATCACAAGATACAGACTGGGAGAAGTCTGGCTGGAAAACTGCCAGGAGGAGAGGGACCTGGGGGTGTTGGTCGACAGCGACTGACCGTGAGCCAGCAGTGTGCCCAGGGGGCCAAGAAGGCAAATGGCATCCTGGCTTGGTTCAGAAATGGTGTGACCAGCAGGTCCAGGGAGGTTCTTCTCCCTCTGGACTCAGCACTGGTGAGGCTGCTCCTCGAATCCTGTGTTCAGTTGTGGGCCCCTGAGCACAAGAAGGATGTTGAGGCTCTGGAGAGAGTCCAGAGAAGAGCCACGAAGCTGGTGTAGGGGCTGGAGAACAGGCCCTATGAGGAACAGCTGAGAGAGCTGGGGGGGTGTTTAGCCTAGAGAAGAGGAGGCTGAGAGGAGACCTCATTACTCTCTCCAACTACCTGAAAGGAGGTTGTGGAGAGGAGGGAGCTGGGCTCTTCTCCCAAGGGACAGGGGACAGGACGAGAGGGAATGGCCTCAAGCTATGCCAGGGGAGATTTAGGCTAGAGATTAGGAGGAAGTTTTTCACAGAAAGGGTCACTGGGCATTGGAATAGGCTGCCAAGGGAGGTGGTTGATCTACCTTCCCTGGAGGTGTTTAAGGCACAGGTAGATGAGGTGCTGAGGGACATGGTTTAGTGTTTGATAGGAATGGTTGGACTCGATGATCCGATGGGTCTCTTCCAACCTGGTTGTTCTATGATTCTATGATTCTACAAACTGAGAAAAAAAAAATTCCCAATGTGGCAAGGGTGGATTCCCCAGCAGTGGCCTCTCTGATTCAGCTGGATGGCTGCTGGCGCATCTTGTCTAGGCTGCTTTTGCCAAGGAAGACAAAAGTCTGTGAAGAAACTAACATCTGACCTTCTATTTTTCAGGTAAAAAGGCTGGTCCTCCAGGGCCCAATGGTCCCCAAGGGCCACCAGGTCCTCCTGGTCCCCAGGGCCCTCCTGGCATTCCCGGCATCCCTGGGATTCCCGGCACAACCGTCATGGGACCACCCGGCCCCCCTGGCCCTCCAGGCCCTCAGGGCCCACCTGGACTGCAGGGTCCCTCAGGTAACTGGTTTGTCCCCAACTCTGCTCAGAGCCCTCGCACGCTGGGGGGGACACAGGAGGTGCCACAGTGGCATCACTGCTCTACGAATAAATAATGCTCCAGGATTCCATCTGAGGGCAGTGTAAGGTCCCGATGTGGTGGTACAACACGGTTGGGTAGGAGCTGGATGTTCCTGGGCTCATCTTCACACCCATGAGGGTCACGGGGAGTCGGGGGAGGTGGTCCCTGTCTGAAGAGGATGAAGAGAAAGAGCAAGCAGGAAAAACCCTGCAGAGCCTCAGTCGCTTTGAAGCATCCAGGGGAGATTTAGGCTAGAGATTAGGAGGAAGTTTTTCACACAGAGGGTCATTGGGCATTGGAACAGGCTGCCCAGGGATGTGGTTGATTCCCCTTCCCTGGAGGTGTTTAAGGTGTGGGTAGACGAGGTCCTGAGGGACATGGTTTAGTGTTTGATAGTAATGGTTGGACTTAATGATCCGATGGGTCTCTTCCAACCTGGTGATTCTATGATTCTATGATTCTTTCAAGCTTCCCTTTCAATCATGTGAAATTGTTTTTTTTTCCAGGGGCCACGGACAAGGCCGGCTCCAGAGACACCCAGGTTGGTTGATCTTTAAAGAGGAAAAAAAAAAAAAACACCTTTGGCTGGATTTTTGTAAACATTACCCGCTGCGTTTGCTAATGTTGTGTATAGCTTGGAGAAACCCACTTCTTCCTTCCCTGTTAAACTGTAGATACCACAGAGTGACTGCTCGAGCTCCTTCCCCAGGTGGGAATTGGGTCCCCATCCCTAAAAGTGCTTAAGAGACAAGTAGATATTGTACTTGGGGTCATGGTCTAATGGTGGCCTTAGCAAGGCAGGATCGATGGATGGACTCAATAATATTAAAGGTCTTTTCCAATAGAAACAGAGGGTCATTGGGCATTGGAAGAGGCTGCCCAGGGAGGTGGTTGATTCACCTTCCCTGGAGGTGTTTAAGGGACGGGTAGACGAGGTCCTGAGGGACATAGTTTAGTGTTTGATGGGAATGGTTGGACTCGATGATCTGATGGGTCTCTTCCAACCTGGTTGTTCTATGATTCTATGAAACCATTCTGTGATTCCACAAAAAGAAAGCCTGGTTAACCTGGCTTGGGCCTCTCACCTCTTCTCCGGTGCTTGGCTATGGTGTTGTCAGCTGCTCCGATTGTCCCTCTTCATTTCTGAAAAGCACTGATGATCCTGGTTAGCTCTCGTGCCTCTGTACTGGTCACCAGGGCTGTGGAGTGTGTGGAGTGATGATAAAATGATGTAATGATTCCAATTAATGGTAAATGCCTGTGATCTCCTTTGCAGCCAGCGGTGGTTCACCTCCAAGGCCAAGGCTCTGCAATCCAAGTGAAAAATGGTAAGGATCTCATAATATTGGAATTTACTGTAAAGTCCCCGTCCTGCTCCCGTGACCTCATCCCCGGCCCTGAGTCCGTCCTGTGTCATGGGTCCCTGGTGATCCCTCCCTCCCCAGTGCTCTGCTTTGCCTTGAGTCTCCATCCCCGTTTCTCCTTCTCTCCTGCTTGTCTCCCGGATTATCTCCTTCTTGTGCTCTCCAGTAATTCTGTCCCGCTGAACCTCCCTTCTCCTCACCCTCCAGACACACCGTGTGCCTCCTCCAACCTGCTGTCGCATCACATTTCCTCAGCCCCTCCATGGGCAGCCTTCTTTCCCTTCTTTCTCTATTTCAAGCCCTCAGTGTATCCTTTTCCTGTCTCAACCCTGTTAGCCTGTGTTTTCCTCCAGTTTTCCCTGTAATTTGGCCTCAAGATGCACCAAGTGAGATTTAGTTTGGGTATTAGGAGGAACTTCTCTCCTGAAAAGGTTGTGGAGCACTGGCAGAGGCTGCCCAGGGTGGTGGTCGAGTCCCTGAAGGGGTTTAAAAGATGAGTAGATGTCATAGTTGGGGACGTGATCTGGTCATGGACTGAGCAGGGCTGGATCAATGGTTGGAGTCAATGATCTTAAAGGTTTTTTTCCAACCAAACCCACTCTATAATTCTATGATTAATGGCAGGGGGGAGGCCCAGCTGTAGTGTGAGGGGCACAGCCACCATCTCCTCCCAAGCATCCACACACGCAGCCTCCACGGAGGTGTTTAAAAGATGAGTTGATGTCATACTTGGGGACATGGTCTGGTGATGGACTGAGCAGGGCTAGATCAATGGTTGGAGTCAATGATCTTAAAGGTCTTTTCTAACCAAACCCATTCGATAATTCTATGATTTATGGCAGGGGGGAGGCCCAGCTGTAGTGTGAGGGGCACAGCCACCATCTCCTCCCATGTTACACTGCAAGCACCTCACACGCAGCCTCCACGGAGGTGTTTAAAAGATGAGTAGTTGTCATACTTGGGGACATGGTCTGGTGATGGACTGAGCAGGGCTAGATCAATGGTTGGAGTCGATGATCTTAAAGGTCTTTTCTAACCAAACCCATTCGATAATTCTATGATTTATGGCAGGGGGGAGGCCCAGCTGTAGTGTGAGGGGCACAGCCACCATCTCCTCCCAAGCACGCACACACGCAGCCTCCACGGTCCCTTGGGCATCTCTACCCCCACCCACAGCCTTTCAGCCTTGAAGCTTCAGTCCTGCTGAGCCGTTTCACGTCCACAGGCAGCTCCTTGCCCTCCTCCTTCCTCCACGGATCCCTATTTCTGCTTGAGTTGCTGCTCCTCTTGCCAACAGCTGCCTCTCGTTCATTAGCTGCTGCCTCCCTGCTTGCTCTGGTTGGACCAGAGCGGAGCTGGTTGTCCTGTCCCCAACCTGAGTCACCACAGGCAGGTCCCTGAGGAGCGTGGGCAGCAGCTCAAAACCCAAACCCCATCCCACACCCAGAAGGCTGCAGCTCTCAGGGGTCGGTGCAGCCAGGACAGGGCTGCAGACCCAACTCCTACCCCATGCGTGGGGCAGGGGGGGCTGCCCAGCACTCCCCTTGGAAGGCGATTTCTCTCTTTCAATTTGCTGCAATTTCTTTGGCTTGGGGAGTGGTTACCTCAGGGTTGGGGGAAAGCTCCCTGACACGAAAAGGAACCTGGCTCTTCCTAGGAACAATACGAGGGAAGAGAGGCTGGTTTGCTTTACGTTCAGAAAGTAATTATCCCTTTATTAGCGAGGAGGCTGTGTGTTTACAGAGCGTACACTTCTCTCTAAGAGTGGGAATTGCCCTGTGAATGTAATTCCCTGCTGCTCGGGAACAATCCGACGCCGCCGCAAGCCCTTAATGCTGCCCAGCTGACAGCAGGCAGAAAGCACAGCCTGGCTCCTCTGCCACTGGTGAAAACTGGGCTGGAGAGAGCTATGTTTGACCAAACAAGGCACCTACAGAGCCTGAGGCATCCTCTGGACCTGCCTGTTGGCCCATCCAGAGAGCACATCGGTCATTATTCCACTGGCTTTAGCGCCAGAGGACTGGGTGGTAGATCCATGAACCCCCCTGACCGTGCTGAGGACCCCAACTCAGGGGTCGAGGTGTTGTGATGTGATGCAATTTCATATCTGGTTGTTATATTGGCTTTTAAAAATGCAGGAAATATAACAACGAGGTGTTTGTTAAAATAGTGCGAGTTACGAAGTCAAGGACGTCGGAGACGTGAAAACCAGAATGAAATTGATTGTGTAATCCTGAGTTGGCCTCCGTGCACACGCGGGTCCTGAGAGATGGTTCAGTCTGTAGTTGCACGTGACTTTTTCTATCATACTGGTCCCTCTTTTGCTATAAGGACTGGTTTTCTTCTAGGGATAATCCCAAGGCTTAAAATGAGGGTGAAGGCTGTACCACGACGGCTCAGTGCCCTTAGCGGGGACACTGGGCAGAGAGGTGTGGGGAGAGGAACGAGTGAGATGGAAAGTAGAGGAAGGGATTTCATGGTCTCAGGGCTGGGTAATACCAGCTGAGGATCTTTCTGGGAGAGCTGGATCCTGGTCCTGCCTCTGCTGCGGAGTTTTTTCCGTGATACCAGGGAAGTCGCCAGGAGGGAAGCTCTTACAAGGGCCACAAGCAGATGCTTTTCACAGGGCGCTTGGGGTCTGAGTTGTAAAAATGCTTTTCTGGTCACTGCTGTGATAATTCATTCGTGACCTGTGGCTGAACATGCAAAAGCAGCGTGAAACGTCAGCCTCGTGGCCTCTGGTGAGCTGGGAAAGCTTAGCAAACACCTCACAGCACTGGCCTAGATTTGCCTGTGCTGGAGTGTCTTTGCTCTGGAGTGGGGATGATACTGGGAATGGGTTTTCAGACCAGTAAAACACTTAAATACGATAATAAGCTGGATTTAGTGTCAGGAGGAGGCGAGCTTGTCCGTATCCAGTGCTGGGGTGAAAGTCAAGTGGTACAGAGGCCATACACCCACGTTCAAGGGGGAGAACTACTCTTAATGAGGACAGTAGAGACATAAACCAGTACACACCAATGTCTGAGGGTGAGAAGTACTCTTGATGAGGACAGTAGAGATGTAAACCAGTACATGCTGACCAGTATACACCAGTGTTCAAGGGTGAGAACTACTCTTGATGAGGACAGTAGAGACGTAAACCAGTACACGCTGAGGTTTGAGGGGTTAGAACTACTCTTGATGAGGACAGTAGAGACGTAAACCAGTACACGCTGAGGTTTGAGGGGTTAGAACTACTCTTGATGAGGACAGTAGAGACATAAACCAGTACACACCGACCTTTGAGGGTGAGAACTACTCTTGATGAGGACAGTAGAGAAATAAACGAGTACACACCAACATTCAAGGGTGAGAAGTGCTCTTGATGAGGACAGTAGAGACGTAAACCAGTACACACCAACGTTTGAGGGTGAGAACTACTCTTGATGAGGACAGTAGAGATGTAAACCAGTAGACACCAACATTTGAGGGGTTAAAACTACTCTTGATGAGGACAGTAGAGACGTAAACCACTACACACCAACGTTCGAGGGTGAGAACTACTCTTGATGAGGACAGTAGAGACGTAAACCAGTACACACTGAGGTTTGAGGATGAGAACTACTCTTGATGAGGACAGTAGAGACGTAAACCAGTACACACCAACACGTAAACCAGTACACACCAACGTTTGAGGGTGAGAACTACTCTTGATGAGGACAGTAGAGATGTAAACCAGTATACACCAATGTTCAAGGGTAAGAACTACTCTTGATGAGGACAGTAGAGACGTAAACCAGTACACACCAACGTTCGAGGGTGAGAAGTACTCTTGATGAGGACAGTAGAGATGTAAACCAGTACACACCAATGTTCAAGGGTGAGAACTACTCTTGATGAGGACAGTAGAGACATAAACCACTACACACCAACATTCGAGGGTGAGAACTACTCTTGATGAGGACAGTAGAGACGTAAACCACTACACACCAGCGTTTGAGGGTGAGAACTACTCTTGATGAGGACAGTAGAGACATAAACCAGTACACACCAACACATAAACCAGTACACACCAACATTTGAGGGTGAGAACTACTCTTGATGAGGACAGTAGAGACGTAAACCACTACACACCAGTGTTTGAGGGTGAGAACTACTCTTGATGAGGACAGTAGAGACGAAACCAGTACACACTGAGGTTTGAGGGGTTAGAACTACTCTTGATGAGGACAGTAGAGACGTAAACCACTACACACCAGCGTTTGAGGGTGAGAACTACTCTTGACGAGGACAGTAGAGGCGTAAACCAGTGCACACCAACACGTAAAGCAGTACACACCAACGTTCGAGGGTGAGAACTACTCTTGAGGAGCTCATTAGAGACGCAAACCAGTTGTACTGTGCTCTGAACACAATGAGCCTCCACCACCAGGCGATGGTGTGCGTAGAGAGGAGTCCAAACTATCAGTTCTGGGGTTTTCTTGAGTTCCTTGACTTTTCAAGTGGCGGCCGTTGTGTACGAAGCCTTGCAATGTATTTCTGTGCTCCTGCGCTTTTCATCCTGACGGGTACTGAGTGACTGCCGTTTTCTCATACTGAGATCTTTCAGGTGGAGTCCTCAATGACTGGTCTCGCATCACTATGAACCCCAAGGTGTTTAAGCTGCACGCGCGCAGTGGGGAGCTGGAGGTACTGGTGGACGGCACATACTTCATCTATAGTCAGGTAGAAGTGAGTACGGTCCTAGGCCTAACTCCTATTCTTGTGTTCCAATGGAAGCCTTGCATGAACCACGAGAGGGCTCCAGACAACTAGCAAATGCCAAGAACTTGTGTGTGTGTGTGTGTGTGCACTGTTAACCCCTTCGTGCCCTAGCAGATGTGTGTCGGAGGAAGACATTAGAGCTTCCAAGGGCGAGGTCAGACGTTTCACCGCGACACCGGCTGCGAGAGATTAGTTACCGAAACACACGTGCAGACCCCACATGCCTCCTTAGTCCTCCACATTGTGTGGTCATTCGCCAGCCCAGCTAAACCTCCTTGCAGAACGAGGGTCCCACCGAACCCCGATAGCTCGAAATCATTGCGAAGCCATGTCTCTCTTTGTAAGCACAGGACTCTTCGTCCTGGCTGCTTTGGCCAAGCTCCAGCCCAGGTTACTCTATTTTGCACCCACCTCCCTCGTGTAGCTTGAGACCCACAACAGCAATTTTCTTCACTGAAAGGGTCGTTAGGCACTGTTAGGGGCTGCCCAGGGAAGGGGTTAACTCACCTTCCCTGGAGGGGTTTAAGGTGCAGGTGGATGAGGTGCTGAGGGACATGGGTTAGGGATTGGTGGGAATGGTTGGACTCGATGAACCGGTGGGTCTCTTCCAACCTGGTGATTCTGTGATGGTTCAGCTGCTGCTGTCGTTGGTACCGGCCTTGGATATACAGACCTGCTTCTGTAAAAAGGGCTGGACAACGTAATAAATTCTTGCATTATGATAGCTAATTAAAACATCATTTCCTCTCCTCACGCAAATAAAACTCAGGAGATGATTGGCTGTCATAGGATCATAGAATCATAGAACAACCAGGTTGGAAGAGACCCACCGGATCGTCGAGTCCAACCGTTCCTCATCTCAGAAGAGAGTCGCTGAGCTGCACAGAGCACGAGAACTGAGTGTCCAACCACCCGTGGGCTGAAAAAACATCTAGGTTCTGAGGCTTTATGTGTGACAACCACAACTCCCACCTCACTCTAGGCTTCTGATATTACCTCCTGCTCCTGATCTGCCTCTGTTCAGGTGCTGGGACTGTACTCAGTTGGACAAAGTGGGTTATGGGTGGCTCAGGTGCTCTTCCCTGGGTCTGGTTTGGATGGGGGTAGGAAGAACAGCTCTACATGGGCCAAACTAGAATTGTTTCCCAGGTGCTTAGTGCCAACTGCTGGAAGCCTTTGGCATTTCTAGCCACTCGAGGTAAAAGAAGACTCAGGCTTGTGTGATCTCAGGGTGTAGACTAAGAAGAATTAGCAGGCGCATCCCAAATGGCTGGTTTTCTTCTGCCGGGAAGAAGCAGCTCCCTGGAACCGAGTTCTCTCTGGACAGGTCTTTCTCATGCATCCTGCAGTTCTTCAGAATCAGTGTGTGGGAGGTGGTTAAATAACCAGCAGTGGAGTCACAGGGACTTACTTGGGTGCTAGAGCCGAGAGGTAAACCTGTGCATGCGCTGTAAGGTCCTTCCAAGGTTGAGAGAGTGTCTTCCCTGTAATAGCTCAGGCCTTTCAAAGCACCTCAAGCCCAATTACAAAGAAGGCAACTCCCAGTACACCTTAGGGCATTTTTGATGTCAACCCTAAAGGAGGCTCATGGGACCCAGAAACCGGGACTGGCCAGGTAAGTGACAGAGGACTTCAGTTCAAGTATTTCTGTTTGTCTGTCGGATGAAAAGCCGTTCGTGGCAGACAGGGTTGGCCGCAGGATTTTTTAACCAGGCCTGTGCGGGTTGGTAATTCTTCCTGTGACGAGCAGGGTCCAAAGCGAAGAGTCATAGCTCAGCCTTAGATGAGTGGATCCACGGACATTTGCATGCTTGTTGTTAGCATGAAGAATGATAGGAATGGTTGGACTAGATGATCCGATGGGTCTCTTCCAACCTGGTTTTTCTATGATTCTAAGAAGAACACAGAGTTTCCTCATGCTTGGCTGGCTTGGGCTTCTTTCTGCCTCAACCAAGTCAACCTCCCGCGACTAGAGGTGTCCTGGGGCCAAGGAAGGGATTGTTAGCAGAGGGAAGATATATGTAGAGGCTGAAAGGGATGTGGACTTGCCCCACGTGCCCAACTACGCTCCCTAATGCCTTTCTCCTTCCTGCTTGGCATCAGGTATACTACATCAACTTCACCGATTTCGCCAGCTACGAGGTGGTGGTGGACGAGAAGCCCTTTCTGCAATGCACTCGGAGTATCGAGACCGGCAAGACCAACTTCAACACCTGCTACACGGCCGGCGTCTGCCTCCTCAAAGCCCGGCAGAAGATCGCCGTCAAGATGGTCCACGCCGACATCTCCATCAACATGAGCAAGCACACGACTTTCTTCGGGGCCATACGCCTAGGAGACGCACCGGCGTCCTAGATGAACTCGGCGAGTCCAAGGATGCTCACGGAACTGCACAAGTGCTGCTGTTCATAAGCGTTATCAGTATTTCAGGGGGTTCTGTAATCCGGCCATAAAGAAAACTGATCCAGAGCTATTTATTCCTCTGTGTGAACGCGGGAAGCACAACCTGTGACTTGCGTGGAGACTCGGATGGAAAAGCGAGGGGAAGGAGCGTCGTGAAGGGGGGAAAAGGCTGTGGCGTCTGCCTTGTCTCAGTATTTCAAGTATTACTGCACTGATGTTCTGCTCTGTGATCGTCACACGAGGCTCGTGGGGAGTGGTGTGGGTCTCTGCTTTTATGTTGCACTAGCAAGAGCACAGCAAGCGGGAGCAGGAGGAGACAGACTCGAGTCCCGATTGTCCTGCTTCCGCACGCTAAGGAAAAGCGAGAAAGGAGGGAGGTTCTGGGTTTCCGCCTTCCCAGCTGGAAGCGGAACGGCCACGGGGTGCGGAGGGAGGTGAATACGACAGGGTCGGTGGTGTTTACATTCGTCCTCAGGAGTGCGAAGGTGGCCGAGTGCCTCTACCTAGAGCTCGGAAGCAGGCTGCGAAAGCCATTGGAGTGCGCCAGGAAGGTGAATTATGTACGAGAGCAGGCTTGGCAGATGGGAAACTGCCTCCACATTCCAGAAATCGCCCGAGTCCCAGCGAAAACGCCAATTACCGGGTCCAGAGCCTCTGCTACTTTCAGCTCCTGCCATAACCCCAGAGGTGTACCTTGCCCTGATGGGGCTGCCTTAAAGTTCTGCTGCTGTTCCAGCCATTCGTGTTTTTGTTGGGGGTTTGGTTTTTTTGGGGTGGTTCTGTTTTCGTTTTTGGTTTTTTGTTTTTGTTTTGTTTTTTTTTTTTTTTAATTTTGTCTTTTTAATTAATATTTTCCAAACCAGAACACATTTCTACAGGCTTCACCGAGCCGCGTAGAGCAGACACGAGTCCTTGTGGAAACACACTCTTGAAGAAGTTTGTCATGTTTAAGAATAAAATTATTCAAACAGGACTCTTTTTTTTTTTTTTTCTGTTTTAATAGCAACTATCCTGCTTGTGGCTGTGGGTTTTATCCTTCCTCCCCCTCACCCTTGTTCCTCTTGGCACCCTTTTGATAGGAATGGTTGATTCCCCTTCCCTGGAGGTGTTTAAGGGACGGGTGGATGAGGTCTTGAGGGACATGGTTTAGTGTTTGATGGGAATGGTTGGACTCGATGATCCGATGGGTCTCTTCCAACCTGGTTGTTCTATGATTCTATGATTCTAAAAGGCTCCAATGAGTGGTGATGGAGTCTCAAGCAGAAGAGTTGTAGTTAAGTCTGGTCCAGCATGAAGTCACCACTTTTTCTCTTCTCCGAGCCCTGAAGTCACCACTTTTTCTCTTCTCTGAGCCCTGCTGAGTCCAGTCATAACTCGATTTGTGATGACTAAGGGACGAGCTGGGCTGCTATTGTTTCTTTTGGCTTCTTGAGCAACTCTCCCTCATTACCTCCCCTCAGCTGGGGCCACCAAACCCTATAAGATGTGCCGGAGCTGAGGAAGAGGCTGAAGCGCTAATTGCTCTCTTGTGTCGTGCCTCGGTTTGCGCTTGGTTGCTCTGGGTGGTTGGGGTTTTTTTTTTTAACCAGATTTCATTTCAGAGCTTTTTTTTTTTTTTTTTATAAAATCTGAAGAAAGTAGTGAAGTTTCAGCCTGTGTAGCAAATGGGACGAGTCCCAAACCGATGTCTCCAAGAGGTGGCTCGGCCGTGGTCACCTGTGGGGACGTGGGAGTGGAGGACTCAGCACCCTCCGATGGATGTGAGTGGAGCAGGGTCCCTCCTGCCCGAAGCCTCTTGGCTCCGTCGCTCTTTCCCCGTCCAGAGCGAGTGATCTCGCTTGCCAAGTATTGCAGTTATTGGGAGATAAATATTTCTCGGGGGCACCCGGCTTTGGCTCCAGCCTCGCTATTCACAGGAGGCGTGCAGTTTGTAAAACAACCGCATGAAAAATTGCCTCCTAGTTTTTTTTTTTTATAATATGTTCTTTTCTAGCCTTAACATCTTGGGCTAGCGAGAGCCTTAAGGGCGCTCGGCTCGTCTCTGCGGTTTATTTCCTTTAAAATGGATTAAGAAGGACATGTTCCTCTGACAAGAATGGATCGGGACAAGCGTCTGTAGTGAGAACATTAGGCAAATCGTTAACAGAATTGCTGTAGAATAAGGCTGAACAACAAGACTTAGGGGCAAGCATAAATAACATGAGAGGATGGAGTTTGCATTCCTCGTCCCCCACTGGCAGGATCTGTGATTTGCTTCGGAGGGTGGCAGGAGGGGGCAGAGGGAGGCTCTGTCGAAGCTCCACGTGGCCCTGTTCCCTCTCTGGGATGCGGGAAGGGAGCAGAAGGGAGCGGGTCTCGCCGTGGAAGGTGCTTAAGGGCTTTTTTCTGATGGTCACGTTGCACCAAAGCATGAGCTTGGTGTGGACCAGATGGGATACTTGGAGGTGGACACGGAGAGCAGGGAATAGCCTGAGTGCTGGTGGCCTCGTTACTGAGAGCTTTGTTCATCCCTGGGATGAGCTGCTGCATCACCAGTCCTGTAGCCACCATGGAGACTCTTTGAGCCACATTCATCCCTGGGATGAGCGGCTGCATCACCAAGTCCTGTAGCCACCATGGAGACTCTTTATACCTGGAACACGCTGCCCAGGGAGGGGGTTGACTCACCTTCCCTGGAGAGGTTTAAGGTGCTGAGGGACATGGGTTAGTGTTCGATAGGAATGGTCGGACTCGATGATCCGATGGGTCTGTTCCAACCTGGTTCTTCTATGATTCTATGAAACCCTTTGGCCTCTACCAGCGAGTTCTCGTTAATGAAGGGCGACAGTGCAGGTTACCTGGGCTAGAAGGCGGCTTCTTCCGTGCGATGCTTCTCCAGATGCTGTCCCACCATCTTCGGTGCCTCTTCCCCTTAACGAAACGGCCTGGAAAGAACCCAGAGGAATCATAGAACCGTAGAATCGTACAATCACCGGGTTGGAAGAGACCCATCGGATCATGGAGTCCAACCATTCCCATCGTGTTTTCCTCTGCTTCTTGCACGGATGTCACAGCTGCCTAAAGTGAGGCGGTTACGTATGGGAGGCTTCAACAAACTCCAGCAGGAAGAACCTTGCTCTAGCCTTTCCCTCTGATGCCTTTGAGTTTTGACATATCTCAGTTCTTAGTCTGGTTGAGAAGGAAGCGCTTCAGTTATAGATAAACGTCTGTGTATCCGGGACAGGGGATGTGAGAGCAGCCACTGCCTTCCAGCTGGGCTGCAGCTCAACAGTGTAGAACACATCACCTGAAACCTCTTTTCCTCCCAAGCTCCTCTCTATGGAGGCAATTTATAGGGAAGTCAGCTCAGCTGCTGTCTTCAGGAAAGGCTTCTCTTCAGGAAAGGCTTCATGTCCCTACCCAGAACTACCCGGTTCTTGCTTCCCTCCTGTGCCTTCCTCACCCAGGTAAGCGGTTGTGGTCCCCTTCCCACCCACTGTCTCCATCAGGGAACTTCCAACATCACGTGCTTAGAAAAGGGCACCTGAACTGTGTTGGCTTTAAATCGGAGAGGGGAAGATTAAATTAGACCTAAGGAGGAAATTCTTCATGATGAGTATGAGGAGGTCCTGGCCCAGGTTGCCCAGAGCAGGGGTGGCTGCCCCATCCCTAGAGGAGTTCCAGGCCAGGTTGGATGGGGCTTGGATCCAGTGGAAGGTGTCCCTGCCCATGTCCCTGGATGGGCTTTAAGGTCCTTTCCAACCCAACCCATTCTAGGATTCTGTGATTGGGAGGGTGATGAGCTAAGTGCATTGGCTCATCCACGTGGCTTCCCCTCTTCCCAGTAAGAGGTGGGGCACCGGGAGCCCTTCCCACTGGCTCCAGGCTGGTGGCACCTGCCCCGTCTCCCATCCCGGCCACACCTTTGCGGGAAGGGGACAACTCCCCCCCAGCTACAAGCTGGACACCCCCCACACCACGTTGACTCCCAGGCTAGGAGGAAGCTTCTGAGTCCCTGACAAAAGCACAACAGGAGAGGAGTTGTGGGAAGAGAGACCCGACTGCCCCCATTACCCATCTCAGCTGTACTGATGCTGTTTTGTCCTTCGACATCTCTCTCCGAGACATTACCTGTATATAAAAATATACATAATGTATATAAATTAGGATGTAAGTTTATGTAAATTGTCAATATTTTCTTTGCAAATAAAGCTTTTTCCTGATCTTGCTGCCCTGGCCGGGACTTCCTTCCCCGGCCAAACAAGGAGTTTCTGGGGGAAGTAGGAGAGTAATGGCCTCTTCTCCCAAGGGACAGGGGACAGGATGAGAGGGAATGGCCTCAAGCTCCACCAGGGGAGATTTAGGCTGGAGATTAGGAGGAAGTTTTTCACACAGAGGGTCATTGGGCATTGGAATAGGCTGCCCAGGGAGGTGGTTGATTCCCCTTCCCTGGAGGTGTTTAAGGGACGGGTGGATGAGGTGCTGAGGGACATGGGTTAGTGTTTGATAGGAATGGTTGGACTAGAAGATCCGATGGGTCCCTTCCAACCTGGTTGTTCTATGATTCTATGACCTCTCCAAGAGAGCCTCGGGGGTGTCTTTATAGACAAGAAGTTGCACGTCCCACCCCTGGAGGGGTTCAAGGGCAGGTTGGATGGGGCTTGGAACCCCTGATCCAGCGGGAGGTATCCCTGCTTATGGCAGGAGTGGCACTGGATGAGCTTAGAGGTCCGTTCCATGATTCTATCGCTCTGGATAATGAGACAGTGGGATGCCCTATGATTTGCAGGAGCAAATCTCTCCCCTTGGTGCTGTGCGGTTCTCTCTGCCCTCACCCCTCTCCTTGCCGAGTCCCTGGGTGCGTGTGGGGCACTGGGCCGGGCACTCCTGCAACCAGAGTTCACAGCCTTGGGATGCAAACGCCCAGGGATTCTCTGCAACAGTCCCTGATCCAAACGAGGGACTTTCAGCTGATTTAATCAGCCAGGCAGCCCCGTGCCCAGCAACTGGGGGTGCAGGGAGGGGAGGGCTGGGGTTCCCCGGGTGCGGGAGCCGGGGGCTGTGGTGCCAGGGGCCGGAGCTCTCGCACGGTGCGGTTTCTCCCCGGTGCTGCCTTCCGCTTTCAGGGCTCTGCTCGCCTGCTGATGGGTGACAGGGGACAAGGGATGCTGGAGGTTCATCCAGAGGTCAGCCTTTCCCTGGCTGGAGTGCCGGATTGCACAGCTGCACAGATGTGCTGTCCTCACGGAGCCTCCAACAACAACAGGCTGGTGGCTCGCAGCCCAGGGCCAACGCGGCCAGCGGAGAGGGCATCAACATAAAGCTCTGGCCCTGGCTCCCAGCTCAGCCCTGCAGGCTGGCATCACTGCCACACGTGCCTTACCTGGTGGCCTTTGGGCAGAGTCCAATGAGATGAGGTTTAACACAGCCAAATGCCACATCCTGCACTTGGGGCACAACAACCCTGTGCAGAGCTACAGACTGGGAGAAGTCTGGCTGGAAAACCACCAGGAGGAGAGGGACCTGGGGGTGTTGGTCGACAGCCGACTGACCATGAGCCAGCAGTGTGCCCAGGTGGCCAAGAAGGCCAGTGGTATCCTGGCTTGGATCAGAAATGGTGTGACCAGCAGGGCCAGGGAGGTTCTTCTCCCTCTGGACTCAGCACTGGGGAGGCTGCTCCTTGAATCCTGTGTTCAGTTCTGGGCCCCTCAGCACAAGAAGGATGTTGAGGCTCTGGAGCGAGTCCAGAGAAGAGCAACGAAGCTGGTGAAGGGGCTGGAGAACAGGCCTTATGAGGAGCGTCTGAGAGAGCTGGGGGTGTTTATCCTGGAGAAGAGGAGGCTGAGAGGAGACCTCATTGCTCTCTCCAGCTCCCTGAAAGGAGGTTGTGGAGAGGAGGGAGCTGGGCTCTTCTCCCAAGGGACAGGGGACAGGACAAGAGGGAATGGCCTCAAGCTCCACCAGGGGAGATTTAGGTTGGAGATTAGGAGGAAGTTTTTCACAGAAAGGGTCATTGGGCATTGGAACAGGCTACCCAGGGAGGTGGTTGATTGGACTCCTGTTCTCCAGCCCCTTCACCAGCTTCGTTGCTCTTCTCTGGACTCTCTCCAGAGCCTCAACATCCTTCTTGTGCTGAGGGGCCCACAACTGAACACAGGATTCAAGGAGTGGCCTCACCAGTGCTGAGTCCAGAGGGAGAATCACCTCCCTGGCCCTGCTGGTCACACCATTTCTGATCCAAGCCAGGATGCCATTGGCCTTCTTGGCCACCTGGGCACACTGCTGGCTCATGGTCAGTCGCTGTCGACCAACACCCCCAGGTCCCTCTCCTCCTGGCAGTTTTCCAGCCAGGCTTCTCCCAGTCTGTAGCTCTGCACAGGGTTGTTGTGCCCTGAGTCCTGCGGTGATCGCTGGCAGCCAAGACCTCGGTCCCTGGCCCGGGATGGCTGGGGAGCCCTCAGCATCCACGGCACCAGCTGCTTGGCCAGAGCTGGCACAGAGGCAGCTGGAGGAAGAGCAGGTCCACGCAGGGAAACTCCCCAAACGCTCTTGGCTTTCCCAAGTACCAACCCTTCCGCCTGGCATCCCAGCTGGGCAGCGGCTCCATCCATCACCTGGTTGCCGGTGCAGCCCTCCCTCCTCCCCATCCTGCTCTTTCTCTTTCCCTTCCTTGTGACTTTCTGCCCTGTTTTTCCCCCTCTGCGATCTTATGTCTTTCTTTTCCCACTTCCGTAGCTACCGACACCCACATGCCTTATCTCCTTCCCCTGTCCCATCCTGGAGCCTATTTATACAGAGCCCGGCTCCTGCCCAGCTTGCCAGAGGGAGCTGGGAGAGCAGGACGGGGCTGGCAGCGCCCGCAGCCCAACATGCTCCTCTCTGCACACTGGTTGCTTGAAGGAGGCTGCTTGCTGCTCTGCCTGCTCCCACCCATGCTCAGAGCCCAGTCCAACGGGGACGAGAGGCCCAGGTCCAGCCTTTGCCAGCAGGTAAGGCTGCTTCCCGAGGAGCCTCTGGGCTGGGATGGCACCAGCAGCACCACTGGGGCCAAATGGAGAACAGAACCTATGAGGAGCGGCTGAAAGAGCCGGGGGTGTTTATCCTGGAGAAGAGGAGGCTGAGAGGAGACCTCATTACTCTCTCCAACTCCCTGAAAGGAGGTTGTAGAGAGGAGGGATCTGGCCTCTTCTCCCAAGGGACGGGACAGGATGAGAGGGAATGGCCTCAAGCTCCACCAGGGGAGATTTAGGCTGGAGATTAGGAGGAAGTTTTTCACACAGAGGGTCATTGGGCATTGGAATAGGCTGCCCAGGGAGGTGGTTGATTCCCCTTCCCTGGAGGTGTTTAAGGGACGGGTGGATGAGGTGCTGAGGGACTTGGTTTAGTGTTTGATGGGAATGGTTGGACTCAATGATCCAACGGGTCTCTTCCAACCTGGTTGTTCCGTGATTCTATGATTCTATGAAATGGGGCTGTGAGCATCCCTCAGTGCATCTCCTCCCCACAGCTCTCATCTCCCTCAGCTTCCATCTCTTTCACCGTCCTGGCTCTGCTCTCCTCTCTGCTCTCCTGTCTCCAAGCCCATCTCCTGCTTGCTGGTCCCCAGCACCCAACTGTCCCATGTCCCTGTCCCGCTGTTCCAGCAGCTCCTGCCACGGGGGTGTCAGCTCAAGGTGTTTGCTAGGAGACAGGACGGAGTGCAGGGTCCCCCAGGGGTTCAGAGAAGGTGTCAACAAGGCAGCTGGAAGTCCAGACACGGAGCAGCTGGTTTCTGTCCCACCCCACTAGAAATGTGGCAGAAACCAGCTGCTCCACATCCAGACATGTGGCTCCAAACTGGTTTGGAGGGAGAGGGAAGGGGGAGCCCACCGGCGCGGTGCCCGTCCCCTGCCCACATCGGACAGGGAGGCTCTGGACCAGGCCCTCCAGAGCCTGGGTTTGCTCCTGGGAGGACCTGCAGGGCCAAAGACAAGAGTCTTCTCCTTGCTCCATCAGAAACAAATCAGCAGCATCAACCAAAATCTCGGAAAAGCCACCCTGACCCTAGGGGCAAGCTCCTTGTTTCGGAGCAGGGGCCACGGCTGGTCTGGCCCTTCCCTTCACAGGCTTGGGACGGAGAAGCAGTGCTCATTTCCACGTTGTTCATGCCCATCTTTCATAGAATCATAGAACAAACAGGTTGTGAGGGACCCATCGGATCTTCTAGTCCAAGCACTCCTATCAAACACTAAACCAAGTCCCTCAAGAACTCATCCACCTGTCCCTTAAACACCTCCACGGAAGGTGACTCAACCACCTCCCTGGGCAGCCTCTTCCAATGCCCAATGATTGTGAAGGCAGCAGCTTGGCTGTAGCTGTGGTTTGTAGCCCCTCCTCACGCTGACGGCTTCTCTCGTCTCTCCGCAGAGCCCCACGAGGATGTCTTGCAAAGGGGTTGGCCTGCACCAGTTTCCAAAGGAGCTCGGCCAAGGAATTAGGTACCTCGAGCTCTCCAACAACTTCATCCAGAACCTGTCGGACAGCTACGTGCCAGGCTTTGGGCAGCTCGAGCACCTGGACTTGAGCTCAAACCAGCTGGAAACCGTGTCGGATACAGCCCTGTCCGGGCTGCCCCAGCTGCGCTCCCTGCTCCTGGGATCCAACCACCTGGATCGCAACTACCGTGCAAACGGACGAGCTCTTCGTCTGCTCAGGAATATAGAGGCACTGGACCTGTCAGCGAATAACCTGGAGAGCCACATGGCCAGCTGGTACATCAGCAACCTCACCACGCTGAGGACTCTGGATCTCTCCGGGAACAAGATGGTCAGGCTGCCGGCAGGGATCTTCTGGAGCACGTCCCGGCTCCGCCAGCTCGACCTCAGCAACAACTACATCATGGAAATCGAGGAGGGAGTGTTTGAGGCTCTGGAAGAGCTGGAGGTGGTGAACTTGGCGTTGAATTCCCTCCACTGCATCTCTGGCTTCAACCTCAGGCAGCTGCGAGTTTTAAATCTCAGTCACAACGCCCTGGAGCTCTTCATCTGGGAGGAGGGAGCTGAGCCCTACCTGCTTCGAGCGCTCGACTTGAGCTATAACAGACTCCTCTACTTCCCAGAGCTCCCCAAAGCCCATTATCTCACACACTTAAACCTCTCCAACAACCTTATTGCTTCCCTGCTCCCAGGCTCACACCAGCCAAGGGAGTTTGCGCTTCCCTACGAGGAGATGTTGAGGTTTAATGGGACCTCGCGTACCGCGGCTGCTCTGACACGCGTAGCTGACTTGGATCTCAGCAACAACCAGCTGCAACTCTTCCCGTTCCCCTTCTTGCGCAGCCTGGGCTCCCTGCACAGCCTCAGCCTGGCCAGGAATTGCCTCCGGGACGTGGCCACGGAGCCGCTCCCCAGCAGCACCGAGTCCAGCGTCCACTCGGCCGCTCCTCTGGAGCACGACACCCTCTCCTTGCGCTGGCTGGACCTCCACGACAATGCCCTCCGCGTGGTGCCGCGCTGGTTTTTTGACTCTCTGCCGCAGCTGGAGAGGCTCGACCTGGGCTCCAACAGCCTCCAGCCTTGCGCGGGCCAGGGGGGCGAGCGGCTCTCCCAGGCGCCAGCCCCGGGAGGCACCTGCACGCCCTTCGACAACTCCCCTCGCTTGAAGCATCTCAGCCTTCGCAACAACAACATCACCAGGCTGCACCCCTACACCTTCAACCAGACCTGGCTGCTCTCCCTCGACCTCTCAGAGAACGAGGGCTTGGTGGTCTCCAAGGAAGCTCTGTCGGGGCTGGAGTTCTCCCTGCAGAACCTCTCGCTGAGGGGCAACCAGATGGACGACAGCAAGGCCGAGCTCCCCTGCCTGCACGCGCTCAAGGCCTTGGACCTCTCAGGCAATAATCTGAGCCTTTTGCCCCCAGGGGTTTTCTGCTCCCAGCTGGAGAGCCTGGACGTTCGCGATAACAGCCTTCGGACGTTGGAGAAGCTGGCGCTCACGAGCTGGTGGCACAGCCTGAAGGACGTGTCCATCGCTGGAAACCCCTTCAGCTGCTGCTCGCTGGCCTGGCTGGACGCGCTGCGGGCGGCCGGCGTGGGCGTGCGGGACCTGGACCAAGCTCTTTGTGTCTACCAGGACGAGAGCAGGAACTTCTCCACCAAGATAACCAGCAGCCCTGGGTGGCTTTGTCCACGTCCCAAGGGCTTGGGCTTTCTGGCTCTGCTCGTGGTCGTACTGGGCCTGTTTTTTCTCAGCTCCGGGGTTTGCTGCCTCCTGAAGAAAGGGCAGGAGTCCCCAGGACTCTGCGACAACAAGGTTGGGGTCTTCCCCAAGTGCCCCAGGACAGAGGAGGCAGGAGAGGTGAGGCCCACAGAGAGCATCACCAAAGTATAGCCCAGCCCCGGCAGGAGGAACTGCACTGCTCGGTCAGAACTCTAATTATTATTAATAACATTAATATTATTGTACTTTTGGTCTCCAACCCCCACTGGTATCCCATGCGTTTTGCATTCACAAGCCCAATAAAAGGAGCATGGTTGGTGCTGAACCCTGGGATGGGAAGAGAGGGTCTCTGCTCCACATCTCCCTCTCTTCTAGAGAGGTGTCCCCATCACCTGGAAGGTGTCCCCATCATCTCTCCTTCTGTTCCCTGCAAGAAATTAAATCATAGAATCCTAGAACAACCAGGTTGGAAGGGACCCATCGGATCTTCTAGTCCAACCATTCCTATCAAATGGACCACAAGCAGTTGCAGGTGAGGTTTCTCACCTGCTGTGGTAGGTTATCATCACCCAGGACAAGAAACCAAGCTGTGGGCTGCTCGGATTGATCTGCCCCACCCCGAAGCCGTCACACAGAGGGAGTTGTCCCTATTGGTGCCACCTGAGCAGGTCATAGCTTTCCCAGCAGTCGCTATCTGCCCGTTAAGAAGGTTTAAGAGCTCAGTTGACTCTTTCCTCCTGCTCCCCACGGCGTTACCAGCCCAGCCTAGGGAGGAGGTCCTGTTGGTCACTGAGTGCCCAGCGGAGAGGTGAGTTCTGCAGGACCCTCCTCTCCTGCCTTTTCCTGATGAGCTGTCACCAAACGATGCTGTGGAGTTGGCAGAGCTCAAAACGACCTGGGGACGCTGCTGTCTCACCCACTGGGAGAGTGAGAATGAGAGAGGAAAAGCCTGTCCCTTGGCTGGTGCTGGGTTGTGAGCCACGAAGCTGGTGAAGGGGCTGGAGAACAGAACCTATGAGGAGCGGCTGAGAGAGCTGGGGGTGTTTATCCTGGAGAAGAGGAGGCTGAGAGGAGACCTCATTGCTCTCTACAACTACCTGAAAGGAGGTTGTGGAGAGGAGGGAGCTGGGCTCTTCTCCCAAGGGACAGGGGACAGGACAAGAGGGAATGGCCTCAAGCTCCACCAGGGGAGATTTAGGCTGGAGATTAGGAGGAAGTTCTTCACACAGAGGGTCATTGAGCATTGGAATAGGCTGCCCAGGGAGGGGGTTGATTCCCCTTCCCTGGAGGTGTTTAAGGGACGGGTAGATGAGGTCTTGAGGGACTTGGTTTAGTGTTTGATAGGAATGGTTGGACTCGATGATCCGATGGGTCTCTTCCAACCTGGTTGTTCTATGATTCTATGAATTTGAGCACCAGAAGGTGCCAGGTGAGCTGGTGAGGTGTCCCAGCAATGTGGGGGTGGCTGCTGTCGTGGTGTGACGGGTGCGATGCTCCCAGGTGGGATGCGGGTGTTGGAACAGGGACCCTGGTGCCCAGGGAAGGGGCTGAGGGACGTGGTTTAGTGCTGGAGTCGGCAGCGCCAGGTTAGAGGTTGGACTTAAAGCTCTTTTCCAACGTGAATGGACTCGATGATCCGATGGGTCTCTTCCAACCTGGTTGTTCTATGATTCTGTGCTTGGAGGATTTTATATCCAGCTTCCCAGGGCACAGAGGTGCCACCTCCCCCTGCCCAGCACCCAGTGACCACTGAGCACCCGATCGCTGGGGCTGGCTCTGCAGGAGGGTGAAGATCAGGCTCTGGTAAAACCTCTTACATTCCACATCTCTTCGGTTCCACCTCGAAAGTCCCCAGTTGGCTCAGGCCACCTACTTCTCCACACACCTGGTGGTTTAGAGGATGTGAGAGCAAAATGGCTTGGAAGTCACTTAAAATCCCAGCTACTTAACTGTCTGTTGTTTTTTTTTTTTTTTTTTCTTGCAAGTCTATAGTGGTTTTACTGTGAAGCAAAGGGCATTTTTGCTGTCAAACATATGCCTCTCGTCGCCGCTGGGGCTGCAGCTTCCCGGCCTTTGATGGGCATGGAGCTCCGGAGGGAGCCTTTGATGACCCCGTGTTTCCATCCTCGCCTCAGTTTCCCTTTGATCTGGTGCTCTGCACCTCATCGGGGTGACTGACCGGCCGTGCCGCTGCCCGGGGCATGGCAGCGGAGCCTGGTGCTGAGTGCCACCACTCCGCAGGGGCCCTTGGCATGGGCAAGGAGCCTTCACCGTGGGGGAAAAGCCAGCCTCACGCACAAGGCGGCTCTTCGCTGGATCCTCCATACCCACCCATCCCTTTTCTGAGAGGGGACCTCATTGCTCTCTGCAACTACCTGAAAGGAGGTTGTGGAGAGCAGGGAGCTGGGTTCTTCTCCCAAGGGACAGGACGAGAGGGAATGGCCTCAAGCTCCACCAGGGGAGATTTAGGCTGGAGATTAGGAGGAAGTTTTTCACAGAAGGGGTGATTGGGCATTGGAACAGGCTGCCCAGGGAGGTAGTTGATTCCCCTTCCCTGGAGGTGTTTAAGGGACGGGTGGATGAGGTCTTGAGGGACTTGGTTTAGTGTTTAATAGGAATGGTTGGACTGGATGATCCGATGGGTCCCTTCCAACCTGGTTGTTCTATGATTCTATATTTATAAGTCTGTGTGTTTTCCTCCTTCAAATAAAAACAGGATTCCAGGCTATGGTCTCACAGGTAGCAAAGAAGAACTGAATCCATGTCAGCACCTAGGGCGATGCCCCCTTCTCCCAGCAAGGGGAGTTGAAACGTGGCTCTGGGTGAGCACCTCTGGCTCGTCCTGACGCAGGGGTCAACGAGGTGACCGCACTGGCCAGACCCTGCCCTCTGAATCATAGAATCATAGAACAACCAGGTTGGAAGAGACCCATCGGATCATCGACTCCAACCATTCCTATCAAACACTAACCCATGTCCCTCAGCACCTCGTCCACCCGTCCCTTAAACACCTCCAGGGAAGGGGAATCAACCACCTCTGAACCCCAGTCACACCAGCAGAAACCAGCAAGAGGTCAGGAGATGCCCAGCTGTGGCTCTAACTGGTGTTACTGGGAGAGGTAAGTACGTTCTGCCTTCTTCATTGCTCCTTAGCCTCATCTCCCACAGATTAGGGGAAACAGATTATTTATCCCAGGGATGTCTCAGCATCCCAAGCTTCTCCTTCATTCCAAACAAGGCTCACAGATTAGGGGAAACAGCTTCTTATCCCAGGGATATCTCAGCATCCCAAGCTTCCCCTTCATCCCAAACAAGGGTCAAAGATCTGTAGAACAGCGAAGTTCAAACAAATGAAGCGACGATGCCAAAAATGTGGCATTTTTGTGTCAAGCCAGAGGACACTCGGAATATAAATTTTGGGCTGAAAAAAAAAAAAAAAAAAAAGAGATCTGGTGTGGGTGAAATATTGCGACCGTTTACACATTTTCTAGAGAAGCAGTTGAGAAATCCAGCCAAGCTCATTCTTTCCAGTGGAAAGCCTTCGCATTTCACTGGATCTGCAATTTCAGATGAAAAATAGATTTTTATCAAAAATTTCCAGCGAGCTGCCGTGCCAGCTCGTGTGGAAATCACCTTGGCCACAACTCACTTCAGTTAGAGGAGTTGTTTTTTTTTTTTTTTCCTTTTCCCCTTTTTTTCTCCAGGGACACGAGGGACAGAAGGTCATCTTTTTCGAAAGCTGAAGAATTTCCTGGTCGCTGCCCGGTGGGTTTCGCTCCTTGAGCTGCCCCAGAAGAGCAGGGAGGGAGCTGCTCATCCTCTGGGCTTGGGCAGAGCGGAGGTTGCTTAAATCTGAAGCTGGAGCTGGTGAAGGGGCTGGAGAACAGACCTTATGAGGAGCGTCTGAGAGAGCTGGGGGTGTTTATCCTGGAGAAGAGGAGGCTGAGAGGAGACCTCATTGCTCTCTCCAACTACCTGAAAGGAGGTTGTAGAGAGGAGGGAGCTGGGTTCTTCTCCCAAGGGACAGGGGACACCTTCCCTCTGCCTAGCAGCCCCTGCTCTGCCTTCCACTGACCGGAGAGCTCGGGTGAGTCCCCTCCAGAGAGCAGACAACACTGAACAGCTGCAGAAATTATCATTTCATTTCTTTTTTTTTGCTGATATCACTGCCACACGCATTCCCAAACGTGTCTGATCCCATAATCATAGAACAACCAGGTTGGAAGAGACCCGTCGGATCTTCTAGTCCAACAATTCCTATCAAACACAAAACCATGTCCCTCAGGACCTCGTCTACCCGTCCCTTAAACACCTCCAGGGAAGGGGAATCAACCACCTCCCTGCGCAGCCTGTTCCAATGCCCAATGACCCTCTGTGTGAAAAACTTCCTCCTAATCTCTAGCCTAAATCTCCCCTGGTGGAGATTGAGGCCATTCCCTCTTGTCCTGTCCCCTGTCCCTTGGGAGAAGAGCCCAGCTCCCTCCTCTCCACAACCTCCTTTCAGGTAGTTGGAGAGAGCAATGAGGTCTCCTCTCAGCCTCCTCTTCTCCAGGAGAAACACCCCCAGCTCTCTCAGCCGCTCCTCATAGGGCCTGTTCTCCAGCCCCTTCACCAGCCTTGTTGCTCTTCTCTGGACTCACTCCAGAGCCTCAACATCCTTCTTGTGCTGAGGGGCCCAGAACTGAACACAGGATTCAAGGAGCAGCCTCACCAGTGCTGAGTCCAGAGGGAGAATCACCTCCCTGGCCCTGCTGGTCACACCATTTCTGATCCAAGCTAGGATGCCCTTGGCCTTCTTGGCCACCTGGGCACACTGCTGGCTCATGTTCAGTCGCTGTCGACCAACACCCCCAGGTCCCTCTCCTCCTGGCAGCTTTCTAGACAGACTTCTCCCAGTCTGTAGCTCTGCATAGGGTTGTTGTGCCCCAAGTGCAGGATGCGGCATTTGGCCGCGTTAAACCTCATCCCATTGGACTCAGCCCATGGATCCAGCCTGTTTAGGTCCCTAAAACACTGTCCCTTCTCCATACCCTGGCTCCACACTGTAGTGTGTATTTTGTACATCCCAGTTGATGTGGTGTTTGTTCCGAGGCGTTGGGGACGGTTTTGGCCCCATGTGTCACCTTCAGGACAGCAGCCTGCGTGTCCCTCCCACCCGTCGGGCTGCGCGGCGGCTGCTGCTTTCCATTATCGCTCACTGCCACGGCCTCTTCTGCGTGACTCAACAAAACTCCCCTGGCAGCTATTTCTGGCCCGGTTAGTGAGGTCGGGCATGTTATTCATGACACTTTCTTCCTCTCTGGTGGGTCTCCGGCCAGGCTGGGACCTGCCGCCTGCTCGCCAGAGCCTGGGGCACAGCAGGCTGGCAGGGAGCAGAGGAGGAACGCAGCTCCCTGCGTCTCCCCTGCCTTGCGACATCCCTGTCCCGGGCTGCTGGCAGGGCATGCGGATGCCGACACATGTTGTGCAGCTGGATCACCCCAAACCAGCTGTGCCGGGGCCCTGGGGACGGGGTGTGCTCCGCAGCCTGCTCTGGGCGGCCGTGGTGGGATACGGGGCATGGCCGCGGTCACCGAGCATCACCAGGTGAGCCAGCACCACAGCTGGGACACACAGGGAGGTGCAGACAGGGTCCAGGATTTCTCCAGGTGGACACGTGGGAGGGAGGTCATGGGGCCAGGTGAAGCTGGAGAGCAGCATCATTTTGATAGGAATGGTTGGACTCGATGATCCGGTGGGTCTCTTCCAACCTGGTTGTACTCTGATTCTATGATTCTATGATCCGGTGGGTCTCTTCCAACCTGGCTGTTGTTGAGGCTCTGGAGCAAGTCCAGAGAAGAGCGATGAGGCTGGTGAAGGAGCTGGAGAACAGGCCTTATGAGGAGCGGCTGAGAGAGCTGGGGGTGTTTATCCTGGAGAAGAGGAGGCTGAGAGGAGACCTCATTGCTCTCTCCAACTACCTGAAAGGAGGTTGTAGAGAGGAGGGAGCTGGGCTCTTCTCCCAAGGGACAGGGGACAGGACAAGAGGGAATGGCCTCAAGCTCCACCAGGGGAGATTTAGGCTAGAGATTAGGAGGAAGTTTTTCACACAGGGGGTCATTGGGCATTGGAATAGGCTGCCCAAGGAAGTGGTTGATTCCCCTTCCCTGGAGGTGTTTAAGGGACGGGTGGATGAGGTCTTGAGGGACTTGGTTTAGTGTTTGGTAGGAATGGTTGGACTCGATGATCTGATGGGTCTCTTCCAACCTGGTTGTTCTCTGATTCTATGTGTAAGCAGCTCTGGTACCACCAGCCTGCTTCTCAGTCTCCATCCTGGAGAGGTCACTGACCCCACCACAACATCCAAAAGAGGAAGGAGGATGGTTTCACTCAAGGAAAGCAGGACAATCACCTGCCACCTCTCCAGCCTCCAGAGGGGACAGGATCATAGAATCATAGAACAACCAGGTTGGAAGAGACCCATAGGATCATCGAGTCCAACCATTCCTATCGAACACTAACCCATGTCCAAGGTGCTCCGAGGTGACTGCCCACAGCGGGAATCCCGTCCGCTGCCTCCAGGACGAGGCGGAAACAGGCTGGCACACACACCATCTGCCTCCTCCCCAAGACGTCTGTGCCACATGACAGAGTGGAACCGCTGCCCACGTCACCGCAACCCAGCGCTGTCACCACCTCCCAGGAAAAGGGATCTGGCTCCTCACGTGACCAGTCAGTAGGTGAGCGTGGGGTAGGGCAGGTTGCCAAGGGCTCGAGGGGGATGATGTGCGAGTGGGTGGCAGAGGAACCTCTGGAAGGTCCTCGTAGGAAGATGCTTCTCCTCATCCTGGAAGCCACAAGCCGATGCCAGCTGGGGTGCTACATGGGGACAAGTCCCCGTGTGCTTATGCAGGTCACAAACCACTCACAGGCATTTGCTTTGGGCCCTGTCTGAGTGCCAGTAGCTGGGGACACAATCCTTTGGCCACCCAGGCCAACTATTTAATTATCCTCCACTGATTAAGACACGGGTAGATGAGGTCCTGAGGGACATGGTTTAGTGTTCGATAGGAATGGTTGGACTCGATGATCCGATGGGTCCCTTCCAACCTGGTTGTTCTATGATTCTATGTTCTATGATTCTAAATCTTTAGGGCAGAATGGTTTTAGTTATTTGGTTAAAGTGAGGTTGTATCTACGTTAACATATAGAATAGTTCAACAGGATGAGATCGATGGACCGAGAAGTTTGGTGATGAGGATCTCCCATTCGCAATCTCTGCGGTTTGGAGGGGTGAAGGAAAACAATGCATTGGACTAGTTCTGTTTTAGTTCTGCAAGTTAAACTGCATTTAAGTGACACAAGTTGAAGCATATTGAGGACTCCTGAAGAGCACCTTTCCGTCTGCTTCCCTAAAGGACTATAGATCCCAAAAGGAGTTCACATGCTTCAATATGAATAGGCTGAGAGAGCTGGGGGTGTTTATCCTGGAGAAGAGGAGGCTGAGAGGAGACCTCATTGCTCTCTACAACTACCTGAAAGGAGGTTGTGGAGAGGAGGGAGCTGGGCTCTTCTCCCAGGGGACAGGACGAGAGGGAATGGCCTCAAGCTCCACCAGGGGAGATTTAGGCTAGAGATTCGGGGAAAGTTTTTCACACAGAGAGTCATTGGGCATTGGAATAGGCTGCCCAGGGAGGGGGTTGATTCACCTTCCCTGGAGGTGTTTAAGGCACAGGTAGATGAGGTGCTGAGGGACATGGGTTAGTGTTTGATAGGAGTGGTTGGACTCTACGATTCGATGGGTCTCTTCCAACCTCTATGACTCTATGATTAGCTTAATCCCAGCCACAAGCTCTGTGTGCTTGGAAGCACCAACCCAGCAGCTGGTCTTCTCCGCACCTTCCCATGAGCTCCTCCTTGAGTTTTCCCACCCTGGCAGTGTCCCCAACACCAGACAGGTGACTTTTTCCAACGTTCCTCGCCTGCTCCCCGTTGGGTTTTCCCTCCTCTCGGTGCCTGTAGAAGCAGCCCCAGCAGCGTGGCTGCACTTTCTCCCCGCGGTGACCCTGTGGTGCGGGCGGCTTGGGGAAGGGAAGCCTTTCTCCTGGACCGGGAACCCCCTCCCACCCACCTCCTTCCTCAAGAGAGCGCCTGACGTGGAAAGGGAAGGGCTGTTTTTAGCCCTCACCCTACGGTTGCTTCAAGGATTGAGCTAAGAAGAGGAATTGACATCAAACGAAAGGTTGTTTTGCTTCAAAAGGAAGTCTTTCTTTTTCCTCTTCTTACTCAGTCATTGCAAAACGTTTCTGTGAAGAGGGATTGGTAGAGGGAAAGGCCTCAAGCTTCACCAGGGGAGATTTAGGCTGAACATTAGGATCATTTTTTTCCTGGAAAGGGTCATGGGGCATTGGAATAGGCTGCCCAGGGAGGGGGTTGAGTCACCTTCCCTGGAGGGGTTTAAGGAGCCTGGAGAAGGAGGTGTCTGGTTAGAATCACTTTTGCTTTGCAATCCCTGCCTTGCACGTCCACCAGTGCCTTCCCTCTGACTGATGAGCACATGTTGCCCAAAAAAAAAAAGAAAAAAAGAGCACCCGAGCACCTCCCAGCACAGAGATAAAAGCAGGTTTTCCTGGTCAGAAAATTCCTAATCCCTCCAGAAGCTGCTCAGATTTCCCCGTGATCTCTCCCTCGGCACCCAAGGCATTTCCCCGTTGCCCAAGGCGGAAAAAGGAACTTAGAGAGAATACGATTTCATAACATTGAAATCCTCGGGGTTAGAATGAAATACACGCTAAGGCCAGTGTGAGGGAGAAGTGCGGACACCGTATCTGATTGTGGGTCAAGGTAAGAGGAGGATCTGCTACAGCCGTGACCGGGAAGGTGGGATGTCAGAGAAACACCAGGGACTTTCATAGAATCATAGAACAACCAGGTTGGAAGAGACCCATCGGATCGTAGAGTCCAACCATTCCTATCAAACACTAACCCATGTCCCTCAGGACCTCATCTACCCACACCTTAAACACCTCCAGGGAAGGGGAATCAACCACCTCCCTGGGCAGCCTATTCCAATGCCCAATGATCCTTTCCGTGAAAATCTTCCTCCTAATCTCCAGCCTAAATCTCCCCTGGTGAGAGGAGGCTCTGGAGCGAGTCCAGAGAAGAGCAACGAAGCTGGTGAAGGGGCTGGAGAACAGGCCCTATGAGGAGCGTCTGAGAGAGCTGGGGGTGTTTATCCTGGAGAAGAGGAGGTTGAGAGGAGACCTCATTACTCTCTACAACTCCCTGAAAGGAGGTTGTGGAGAGGAGGGAGCTGGGCTCTTCTCCCAAGTGACAGGGGACAGGACGAGAGGGAATGGCCTCAAGCTCCTCCAGGGGAGATTTAGGCTAGAGATTAGGAGGAAGTTTTTCACACAGAGGGTCATTGGGCATTGGAATAGGCTGCCCAGGGAGGTGGTTGATTCACCTTCCCTGGAGGTGTTTAAGGTGTGGGTGGACGAGGTGCTGAGAGACATGGGTTAGTGTTTGATAGGAATGGTTGGACTCGATGATCCAGTGGGTCTCTTCCAACCTGATGATTCTATGATTCTATCATCAACATCTAGAGTCTCGGATGCAGCAGAGTCCTCACTGCCCTCCTGCTGTTTGGTGACAGAGCAGGCAGACAGCTGAGACTTTCACATTTTCGGGGTCAAACCGTGGGTTTCAAAGCTTCTTGCGAAGAAAACAAGAGTTAAATTCAAAAATTGATATCGACCCCTTCTGCCTTTCCCACCTGGACACAAGGACTGTCCCCACACCCCACACCACCAAACCCCCCCCAACACCCCAAGGCTGCCCCAGCGCCTCCAGCAGCTCCCCAGGCGCTTTTTGCTGGGGATGCTGGGGATGCTAAGGCTGCCCCAGCGCCTCCAGCAGCCCCAGCTCTCCCCTCCAGGCGCTTTTTACTGGGGATGCTAAGGCTGCCCCAGCTGCCCCAGCGCCTCCAGCATCCCCAGCTCTCCCCCCCAGGCACTTTTTGCTGGTGATGCTGAGGCTGCCCCCGGCCCCAGCCCTCCGGGAACATCCCCGACCCCTTTGTTCTCCTGACCAGGCTATAAAGGCTCTGCCCACCCCCTCCCCACCTCCCCTCCCCGCAGCGATGGGGCTGGTCGGGGCCGCTCTGCTGTGCCAGCTGGGGCTGGTCGCCTCCGTCCGCTGGTTGTGAGTACAGCCCCAACTCCCCCCCCCCCGGGGACACCCCCCCTTGGGGAGGGACCCCCTCCCTGTGCCTCCCTTCTGGGGTCACAGCCCTTCCCCAGCCCCCCCTTTTGGGGATGCTCCCCCTCTCCTGCTCCACGCTCTGGGAGTGCATCCCCTCCTGGGTCACCTTTCTGGGGATGCACCCCCTCCCTGGTCCCCTCTTTTGGGGATGCACCCCCTCCCCGGTTCCCCTTTTGGGGATGCACCTCCTCCCTGGTCCCCCCTTTTGGGGATGCTCCCCCTCCCCTGCTCCCCATTCTGGGAGCACATCCCCTCCTGGGTCACCTTTCTGGGGATGCACCCCCTCCCTGGTCCTCTCTTTTGGGGATGCAACCCCTCCATGGTCCCCCTATAGAGGATGCACCCCCTCCATGGTTCCTCTTTTGGGGATGCACCTCCTCCCTGGTCCCCCCTTTTGGGGATGCTCCCCCTCTCCTGCTCCCCATTCTGGGAGCACATCCCCTCCTGGGTCACCTTTCTGGGGATGCACCCCCTCCCTGGTCCCCTCTTTTGGGGATGCAACCCCTCCCCGGTTCCCCTTTTGGGGATGCACCCCCTCCCTGGTCCCCCTATAGGGGATGCACCCCCTCCCTGGTCCCCTCTTTTGGACATGCACCCCCTCCCTGGTCCCCTCTTTTGGACATGCACCCCCTCCCTGGTCCCTTCTTCTGGGGATGCACCCCCCCCTCCCCAGTCCCCCTTTTGGGGATGCTCCCCCTCTCCTGCTCCCCGTTCTGGGAGCACATCCCCTCCTGGGTCACCTTTCTGGGGATGCACCCCCTCCCCGGTCCTCTCTTTTTGGGGATGCACCCCCCCCCCCTCCTGGTCCCCTCTTTTGGGGATGCCTGCCCTCCCTGGTCCCCCCTTTCAGGGATGCACCCCCCCCTCCCTGGTCCCCCCTTTTCTGGGAATGCATCCTCTCCCCAGTCTCCCTTTCCGGGAACAAATCCCTTTCCCAGTCCCCTTTTCTGGGAATGCACCCCCTCCCCTCAGTCCCCCTTTTTGGGGACACACCCCCTCCCCAGTGCCCCCTCTTTGGTGTCTCACCCCCTCCCCAGTGTCCCCTTTTAGGGGATGCACCCCCTCCCCAGTCCCCCCTTTTTGGGGACATACCCTCTCCCAGGTCCCCCCTCTTCGGGGTCGCACCCCCTCCCCACTCCCACCTCTTTGGGGATGCACCCTCTCTCCACTGCCTCCTTTCTGGGCATGCATCCCCTCCCCAGTACCCCCTTTTCAGGGACACATCCCCTCCTTAGTTCCCCCTTTTTGGGGATGCAGCCCCTCTCCTGCTCCCCGTTCTGGGAGCGCATCCCCGCCCGGGTCACCTTTCTGGGGATGTGCCCTCTCTTCAGGACAACTTTCGGGGATGCGCCCCCCTCCCTGGTCCCCCTTTTTGGGCAAGCAACCCCTCCCCAGTGCCCCCTTTTCAGGGACACATCCCCTCCCTAGTTCCCCCCTTTTGGGGGATGCACCCCCTCCCCGGTGCCCCCTTTGAGGACACACACCCTCCCCGGTGCCCCCTTTGAGGACACATCCCTTCCCCAGTGCCCTCTTTGTGGAGATGCACCTCCTCCCTGGTGCCCCATTTGAGGACATACACCCTTCCCAGTGCCCCCTCTGGAGTCCCCCTGTTTGGTTGAGGTCCCCCTCCCTGCCTCTGACCCCATTGTGTCCCCACAGGGGTCTGACAGAGGGTGGCAACCGGGTGGCCTGGACCGAAAGCCACCACTGCCGGCTGCTGGCAGGGCTGGTGCCGGAGCAGCTGGAGCTGTGCCGCAGGAACCTGGAGGTGATGCCCAGCATCGTCCGCGCCGCCCGCCGCACCAAGAGCGCCTGCCAGAAGACCTTGGCTGACATGAGGTGGAACTGCTCCTCCATCCAGCTCGCCCCCAGCTTCGGCCCCGACCTAATGAAGGGTAAAGGACGCTTCCACCGCTGGGTTTGTGCTCCTCTCTCTGCCCCAGCCAGGTGGGGGGGCAGGTTTGGAGGAACTTGCTGTCATTGCACTTCATCATATCATCAATCATAGAATATCGGGTCGGAAGGGACCTCGAGGATCACCTGGTCCAACACCTTCCCTGGAGGTGTTTAAGGCACAGGTGGATAAGGTCTTGAGGGACTTGGTTTAGTGTTTGATAGGAATGGTTGGACTAGAAGATCCGATGGGTCCCTTCCAACCTGGTTCTTCTATGATTCTATGATCTATAATTTAAATGAGATGGTCCAGCTCCCTGCCAAGATGAGCCTTAAAAGTGTCCCATGCAGAGGGATCCATTTTCTCCCTGGGGAGAAAATTCCAGTGTTTCACTGTTCTCGTGGGGAAGAAACTTCTGGAATCCAATCGGGACGGTAGAATCACTAAGTTGGAAAAGACCTTTAAGACCTGAGGAGCGGCTGAGAGAGCTGGGGTTGTTTAGCCTAGAGAAGAGGAGGCTGAGAGGAGACCTCATTGCTCTCTCCAACTACCTGAGAGGAGGTTGTAGAGAGAAGGGAGTTGGGCTCTTCTCCCAAGGGACAGGGGACAGGACAAGAGGGAATGGCCTCAAGCTCCACCAGGGGAGATTTAGGCTGGAGATTAGGAGGAAGTTTTTCATGGAAAGGGTCATTGGGCATTGGAATAGGCTGCCCAGGGAGGGGGTTGATTCCCCTTCCCTGGAGGGGTTTAAGGGACGGGTGGATGAGGTGCTGAGGGACTTGGTTTAGTGTTTGATAGGAATGGTTGGACTCAATGATCCGATGGGTCCCTTCCAACCTGGTTGTTCTATGATTCTATGATCTTAGGTGGTACGGGTTAAAAACACAGCAGGTGAAATTCTCTGGGCGTCAGTTTTATCCTGCTGCAAGGAGGAAACTGCTCGTTTGCATTGTGAGATCTGAGAGAGGAGTGTTTGGCTGGGCAGGGAGGAAGGACATCTCCCCTTCTTCTTCCCAGGAACCCGGGAATCCGCCTTCGTCTACGCTCTGGCTGCCGCCGCCGTCACGCACTCCATCGCCCAAGCCTGCACCCTGGGAGAGCTTCCTCACTGCTCCTGCGGCTCCGTCCCCTCCGAGGTGCCCGGGCCAGGCTTCCGATGGGGCGGCTGTGGGGACAACCTGCACTACGGCCTCCAGCTTGGCGCCGCCTTCGCCGACAGCCCCTTAAAGTCTAGCAAGCTGAGGACAGCAGCGCTCAAGGCCATGAATCTGCACAACAATGCGGTGGGACGACAGGTGGGTATGGTGCCCACCATGGGTTCCTAGCATCCAGCCATCTGGCCAGGCTGTTGGGATGCTGACCTGAAATCATAGAATCACCAGGTTGGAAGAGAACCATTGGATCATCGAGTCCAACCATTCCCACCAATCTCTAACCCATGTCCCTCAGCACCTCATCCACCTGCACCTTAAACCCCTCCAGGGAAGGTGATGGGAAGGTCCCTCTGCCAGGGACCAATGACCCTTTCTGTGAAGAATTTTTTCCTAATGTCAAGCCTGAACCTCCTCTGGCAGAGCTTGAGGCCATTCCCTCTCGTCCTGTCCCCTGTCCCTTGGGAGAAGAGCCCAGCTCTCTCCTCTCTACAACCTCCTTTCAGGTAGTTTGTAGAGAGCAATGAGGTCTCCCCTCAGCCTCCTCTCTTCTTAATGGTTAAAACAGAGTTTCAGTGACAAGACATCAGTTTCATGGTGAGTTTGATGTTCCAAGACATCCCCTACTGCTACCCCTGCCCTTCACCCTTTTCCACACTAAGGGAAGGCATCTGCCACTCCAGTATTCCCAGTACTTCTTTCCACTCTGCTCATGGGAGCAGAGGCTCATCCTGCCCGGCTCTGCCCTCTGAGCTTTCATGCCCTCGTATTCCCCAGTGAAGATGTGCTCACCCTGTGTTGGCAGAGGAGCCACCAGCCCCACGAGGAGCTTCAGCAGGGAGTTCCCCGAGGCTGAGGTTCTTATCACAAGAGGAACAGAGCAGGGCTGGGTCCTTGATGGCCCCATTATATTCAGCTGAAGTGTCAGTAAGCAGCTGAGCTCTTTCATCTCTTGAAAATCCCATGGATGCTCTTGCAAATCAATCAGTAGGTGGGCACTGGGAGAAAGAGAAGCAAATTGACCCCTGTTCCTGTCCTCCGCAGGTGCTGAGTGACTCCCTGGCTATCAAGTGTAAATGCCACGGTGTTTCAGGCTCCTGTTCTGTCAAGACCTGTTGGAAAGGGCTGCCCAGCCTGGATGAAATTGCCTCTGACCTCAAGTCCAAGTACCTGGCGGCCGTCAAGGTGACCCACCGGCTCACAGGGCGCAGGAAGCAGCTGGTACCCAAAGAAGTAGGCGTCAGGCCAGTGACAGAGATGGATCTGGTCTATCTCAGCAACTCCCCCGACTACTGCACACCGAATCCCCACCTGGGCTCCGTGGGGACACAGGACAGGTAAGAAAGTGCAGCAAATGTGCTCTAACTCAGCCTCCCTTTTCATGAGCATCTGTACCACTGGGTTTGAGAGCTTGCTCGGGGAAGCTGGTATGGATGGACAGTCCTCTGACAGATCATAGAATCATAGAACAACCAGGTTGGAAGAGACCCATCAGATCATTGAGTCCAACCATTCCTATCAAACACTAAACCATGTCCCTCAAGACCTCATCCACCCGTCCCTTAAACACCTCCAGGGAAGGGGACTCAACCACCTCCCTGGGCAGCCTGTTCCAATGCCTAATGACCCTTTCTGTGAAAAACTTCCTCCTAATCTCCAGACTAAATCTCCCCTGGTGGAGCTTGAGGCCATTCCCTCTCGTCCTGTCCCCTGTCACTTGGGAGAAGAGCCCAGCTCCCTCCTCTCCACAACCTCCTTTCAGGAAGTTGGAGAGAACAATGAGGTCTCCTCTCAGCCTCCTCTTCTCCAGGATAAACACCCCCAGCTCTCTCAGCCGCTCCTCATAGGGTCTGTTCTCCAGCCCCTTCACCAGCTTCGTTGCTCTTCTCTGGACTCGCTCCAGAGCCTCAACATCCTTCTTGTGCTGAGGGGCCCACAACTGAACACAGGATTCAAGGAGCGGTTTCACCAGTGCTGAGTACAAAGGGAGAATCACCTCCCTGGCCCTGCTGGTCACACCATTTCTGATCCAAGCCAGGATGCCCTTGGCCTTCTTGGCCCCCTGGGCACACTGCTGGTTGTTCTATGATTCTATGATTGTGCTTTCTCCTCTGGGCAGGCAGTGCAACAAGACCTCGGTGGGCAGCGCCGGCTGTGACCTGCTGTGCTGTGGCCGTGGCTACAATGCCTACACGGAGGAGGTGGTGGAGCGCTGCCACTGCAAGTACCACTGGTGCTGCTACGTGGTGTGCAAGAAGTGTCGGCGGAAGGTGGAGAGATACGTCTGTAAATAACGCCGGAGGAGGCCGGTGAGAGGACTTCTGCGCCTCTGGGGCATGGCTGGAGGCTGAACGCCAGCCCCAAGGGATGCCGTGAGCTACGGCAAGGAGGAGGCTGTGCGGGAAGCCTAGACCTCTCGCATTTCCACGGAAGACCCCAAACTGAGAGCTACCAGGAAGCCTAAGACCGGAGGGCGACCTCTGCTCTGAAGAAAGACAAAGGGCTGCCCTCCCGCTGCTGATCGGGAGCATCCAGCCCTCGGTCTCCAGCTGGGGACAAACGATTTATCACTGTGTACGCACAGGGCCTTTTCTCCAGGGGTGAATGGGGACCCTGGGCTGCCATTGTCTCTTTGCAGAGGCTCCTGCCAGTGGCCTGAAAGCCAGGGGTGATGGATGGGAAGTGGGGTAGGGAACTGCCTGCTGGGAGAAGGCTGCAGGGGAAGAAAGCTGCTTGGGGTGAGGGGGTCATGGGCAGCTCCTTTGGGGGCAGGTTTCTATTCTCACCCAACTCCACTGAGTGCTCCTTCTCTGGGCCAAACACTAGTCCGATGCCCTTCACAGCACCTGCCGTGAAGACTGGGATTGGACCCAAGCAGGACCAGTTGTTGCTCCAGGAGACTCATTGATCTCCTCTATGACCTGCGTGAAGTTCACTGCCGCTTTCGCAGAAATGGGCCTTGTCTCTGATGACAGATCTAAGTACAGGAGCTGTCCCAGAGGCTGCTGAAGGAGGACAGCCTCGTATTAACAAGGCAGCCACAGCAACCTGGAAGCTCCTGCCTCCTGAGCTTCTGTTGCAGGTAGAAGCCCACTCGGCTTGTGGCATATTCACGGCTTGTCCTTCCTGTCCCTTCTTTTAGGCCACTAAGGTCTTCAGCCCACTCCTTCCATCCCCTTAACAGCAGGTTTGCTGGTGTTCCAGCTTGGAGAGAAAACAGGACTCTGGGGCACTGGAGAAATGAGAATGAAATTTGTGTCTCTGTATTCATACAAGTGGGATTCTGGTCTGTGCTTTTAAATAAATGAACTCTGTCGCACCTCTCACTCCTGTTTCCTAGGACAATGTCATTCCTCCATTATTGTGTTTGATAAGAATGGTCGGACTCGATGATCCGGTGGGTCTCTTCCAACCTGGTTGTTCTATGATTCTATGATTATGTGCACTCACAGCCCAGAAGGCCAAACGTATCCTGGGCTGCATCAAAAGAAGCCTAAAGTCCGGGTTCTGTGCTTTTGCACAAAGCAGAGGAACAGTTCTATGATTCTAAATCCTGGGGCAATATCCTGCAGCTCTCACCGTGACCCAGGGACTCGGGTGGCTTCGCGTGAGCGCTTTGGTTCATTTGTGGTTTGCACTGAATGGAGTTGGCCGCGTTCAGCCCTAGCCCAGCTGGACTCGTTTCCGTCTTCATTCAATCATTTCTAACAGTTTCCTGGGTCACGGTATCAATTCTCGAGCTCTTCTTGTAAACCATCCCCTCTGCTTCGTGGTCCTGAGGGACGTGGGTTAGTGTTTGATGGGAATGGTCGGACTCGATGATCCGATGGGTCTCTTCCAACCTGGTTGTTCTATGATTCTATGACACAGGTCAACAGTGAAGATATGAAGATGCAAACAAATAAAAGATAATAATCTGATGTAAGAAACGCATAAGGAAAAAGGAAAGTAGCAAGGAGCTTGTCCTATGTGCTCCAGGTTTCTGTATTGGCAGAGAATCAGAAGGGAAGGTGGCTCTAGGAGCCAAGGAGCTGGGAGGTGAAATGCTCAGGGGTGAAACACAGGCTCACATAGTTAACCAAGTGAGTTAACCATCATTACCAGTTGTTAATGAGCCATTGACTCGCTCTGGCTGCTGACATCTACCCTTCCCAGAGCTGACAGCAGAGCCCCAGCTGCAAGGCTTCTCTCACAGCTGCTGAAGGCCAAGAAACTATCTCCAGTTTTTCCTTTTAAAATGCAATTAGGGGTTAGTCACCAGCACTCCTCGCACAAGGGAGTTTTTTTTTTTTTGCTGCTGGGCTGCAAAACAGATGCAGTTTCTGTGGTCCCCAGAGGGGTGATGCAGGTACTTAATTAAGAGGATTGCTTAAATACCTTCCCAACAGCCACCTCCCTCTGAGCATCACCAGATCAGAGGGAGGAGAAACCCAGAGGGACTGTGAACTCTGCAGAGCGTTGCAAAACGAGCTGGTGAGAAAAAAGAAAAACAAAAAACAGGGGAAGGATGTTGTGAGGGTGAGAGATTCAGCCAGGAGGGTGGGAAATGTGATTTGCATTTGGCAACTCCAAACACACATGGCCTGGGGGAGGGGAGAGGAGCCACAATAGCTAAGGAGTGCCCCAGGGAGCTGGGGGGGATCCCCTCCTAGCCAGGTCCCCTCTGAATTGCTGCCTGGGAAAAGGCAAGGGCTGAATATGCAGAGCCCCCTCCTCTGGCTCCTAAGCACCTCGACTGCAAAACCCAAAAGGGAAGGGCTGGGAAAGGACTCAGAGAATCATCAGGTTGGAAGAGACCCACTGGAGTCCAACCATTCCCACCAATCTCTAACCCATGGCCCTCAGCACCTCATCCACCTGCACCTTAAACACCTCCAGGGAAGGTGAATCAACTCCCTCCCTGGGCAGCCTGTTCCAGTGCCCAATGAACCTTTCTGTGAAGAATTTTTTTCCTTATGTCCAGCCTGAACCTCCCCTGGTGGAGCTTGAGGCCATTCCTTCTCGTCCTGTCCCTTGGGAGAAGAGCCCAGCTCCCTCCTCTCCACAACCTCCCTTCAGGTAGTTGGAGAAAGCAAAGAAAAGGCAGGACCTACTAGCACAAGCACTCCCTGAGCTAAAAAGATGAGAAAAACTGGACCCTGATACCACCCTCTGGTGGCTTCCAGCACCAGTCAGTGCAAGCCGGAGGAATTTCACGGAAAGGGTCATTGGGCATTGGAACAGGCTGCCCAGGGAGGTGGTTGAGTCACCTTCCCTGGAGGTGTTTAAGGGACGGGTGGATGAGGTCTCGAGGGACTTGGTTTAGTGTTTGATAGGAATGGTTGGACTCGATGGTTCGATGGGTCTCTTCCAACCTGGTTGTTCTATGATTCTATGAATGGCTGCAAGAGTGGGTCATCTCTACCCCTCTGCACCTTTGCTTCACCCCCACGTGTCTCCAGTTCTGGTAGACCAGAGCCTGAATAAACCTGCACTGGAATGGGTTGATGCAGCTGTCCCCGAAACCGAGAGCATCTCTGTAACAATTGTGGCTTTGCAGCCCTTCAGACGCTTCCTCACGCCTCCCTTTTGCTCTGCTTTCACAATCGGTGCTCTCTGGGCTGTCGTAGGCTGCTGTCATTACCCTCCGCTTCACCAGCCCTCACCAGGCTGGCTGCTAATGTGTCGGACCTACCTCTTTGACTTGCTTGTCATTAGCCATTTCTCCCCCACGTCTTGTGGCTTTTTGCTTGTCTGTCCCTGGAAATGAGCCTCCCCAGAGCTGAATTGTCCGTGGCCGTGGCAGAAGCCTTTCGCTGCCTGGTGCTGTGAGCTGACGTGGGAGAGATGGCTCTGAACATGGGTTGTGTGTGTGTGTGTGTGTGTGTGTGTGGAAGGAATCCATCCCTCTGCACAAAATGCGGTGAGAAGCAGGCTAAAGGGTTTGCCTTGAGAAGCCTCCTCTTGGCTGCTGCCAAGAGGAATCTGCGTTGGAAAGGAGTGAGTTTTAATTTGGGTTGGAAAGGAGTGAGAATGGTATGAATGAGATCGTCCCCTGCTGTGCAGGCAGTGAAGTCTGGAGGAAGGAGGGCGATTTTCATCGGCTCTTTTGATTTTTTTGGCTAAAGCTGAGATTCTTCAGCCCTTTTATTTCCTCATTCATTGAGGGATGCTGCACAACCTCCTCCAAGAGGATAATCTGACCTAAGCTGTAGGTAATCAACTAAGTGTTCTGGAGGAAGAATGAATCTGCCTTCAACGACACATTGAGATACTTCTGCCCTCCAGCCCTGGATTGCATCTCGGAGAGGGCAGTGGGTTGGGACCTCCAGCTGGTTTTTCCTTGGACTCTTCACAAAGAAAGCTGAGCCAGAACAAGGAGAAAGCATGGGATGGGGCCATTGTCTCGGGGCCCAGCTGTCGATCAACATCTGTACTGCTGTAAGTATTCGGGGGATGTTGCTGTGACCTTTGGGATGGTGGTTGCCTACACTATCGCACCACAAGGCACAAACATGAGTAAAACCTTGCAATTTAAGGAAAACCCCTTTTATCTCTGTTCCCCTTTATTTCTGGGGTGTTCAGCAATATCATGATTCCCCAAGGATGACAAACAGTAGTAGGGATTGCCCTTATTGGGGGATCTTCAGCTTAAGGACAAGGATGCCTCAACATAGGTGAGTAACAGCCATAAGACCAGAGGGGGAAGCAGGCAGCAGACTGGATCATCAAGTCCAACCATTCCTATTAAACACTAAACCATGTCCCTCAGGACCTTGTCTACCCACGCCATAAACACCTCCAGGGAAGGTGAATCAACTCCCTCCCTGGGCAGCCTGTTCCAATGACCCTTTCCGTGAAAAGCTTCCTCCTAATCTCCAGCCTAAATCTCCCCTGGTGGAGCTTGAGGCCATTCCCTCTCGTCCTGTCCCCTGTCCCTTGGGAGAAGAGCCCAGCTCCCTCCTCTCCACAACCTCCTTTCAGGTAGTTGGAGAGAGCAATGAGGTCTCCTCTCAGTCTCCTCTTCTCCCCAGAGCTCCGGGAACTCCCCCTTTTCACATGCCCTGGGACTAATCGCAGCTACTATTCCTGTCGTCCCCAGCTTGAGGCTTATTGTGGTGAGAATAGAGGCTTGCTGGGTAATTATGCCTTCCAAAGAGCCAGTTATTTTTCCCCTTGTGTTGAGAACATTATCTCTGTAATTGGAAGGGGCAGCTGGAAAAAAATCACATCCTGCCAGGCCGGGTGGACCTCAGCAGTGAGAGAACAACACGTGTGGGTCAGCTACACCGGAGCTGGAGAGTGGGCGACTCTGGTCACGAATCTGCGCTGACTTCATGCTCTCACGATGCAACTGAAACTATTCTTGACCAGCTGGGACCGCTGATAAAAACAAGGGACTGATTAGCTTCTAGAAGAAAAGATTTGGGAGCTTTCAACCAGTGAGCGCGTTGACCCTCTTCTCCATCTCAAAGAGAACCAGGCTTCACGTGGATTTCTCACTTTCTTGGGGAGATGGGCTAACTATAGGATCATAGGATGGCTTGCATTGGAAGGGATCCTAAAGATCCGATGGGCAGGGACACCTCCCACTGGATCAGGGGCTCCAAGCCCCATCCAACCTGCCCTTGAACCCCTCCAGGGGTGGGGCAGCCACCCCTGCTCTGGGCAACCTGGGCCAGAGGTTTCCTCACCCTCAGTGGGAAGAATTCCCTCCTTGTGTCTAGTCTAAATCTGCCCCTCTCCAATTTAGAGCCTTTACTAATGAGCTGCTCGGTGCTGGTTCTGTGCTGCTCTTGGCAATCTAGCTCAAAACTGCCTCTCCCACCTCCTGTGGGAAGGGGTGTGAGATCCTGTGCTCCATCATCACCCTGTTCGCAGTTACCGGGAGAGGTTGCTCCCAGAGGTGAAGCCCTCCAAGGACAATGCCCTAAGGAGGTGCTCGTTAAAGATTAAACAGAGATATCTCATGGAAAGGTGATTCGGAAACTGCTCGGTAACTCAAAGGCTAATGCACGGGAGGGTTCTCTCTCTCAGTCTCTGCTGTTCTCATCCTTAGAAGTAAAAAGCTGCTGAAATGTTGGATCTTTGTGGTGTCAGGAGGTTGCAGGGGCGAGAGGTTTGCTGTAGCTTTTGAGGGATATAGAATCATAGGACAACCAGGTTGGAAGAGACCCATCAGATCATTGAGTCCAACCATATCTCCAAGGGGACCCCTCGAGAGGGGCTCAGAGCACAGCCCACAGGAATCCAAACCCACAGATCCTCTGGTTTTGATGAGTAGCTTTTTTTTCTTATCAAATTATCTGGTGTAGGTATGAAAGAAACAGAGTAAATTTTGGGGCCTCTTCCTACCAGCTGGAGCACATCCAGAGAAGGAGAAGGGAGATGAATACGGGGCTGAAGCTGAGTTCTGGGAGAGGCTGTGGTACCTGGGTCTGTTTGGTCAGGAGAACAAGGGGCTGAGGGTAGACCTCATCACTCTCTACAGCTCCCAGAAAGGAGGTTGTGACAAGATAGGTGCTGGTCTCTTCCCCCAAGTGGTGGTGATTCTATGATTCTATGAAAGCCATGTAGAGGTGGCACTTGGGAACGTGGTTTAGTGGTGGGCTTGGCAGTGCCAGGTGAAGGGTTGGACTGGATGATCTTAAAGGTCTTTTCCGACCTAAATGATTCTATGACTCTCTGGTTCTATAAACTGACTCATTCCCGGAGGCGGAGCTGCCACTCAGTCTGCCCTGAATTATTATTACTACACCTCCCTTAATGACAGCACATGGTTCTGCTAGAGCGTCGTTAGCAGATAGGGTTGCTAAGCAAGTCGATGTAGATACCTGACCCTGAGATCATAGAACAACCAGGTTGGAAGAGACCCATCGGATCATCGAGTCCAACCATTCCTATCAAACACTAACCCATGTCCCTCAGCACACTCTCCTGGGTGGGAAACTGGTTGGCTGGAGGGCCCAGAGTGTGGTGGGAAACACAGTTAACTCCAGCTGGAGGCCAGTGACAAGTGGTGTCCCCAAGGGCTCAGTGCTGGGTCCATCCCCGTTCAGTGTCTTTATCAATGACCTGGACACGCTGACCTCACCAAAATGGCGGCGGAGGCGGGTTCACCCAGCAGTGCCTCGGCCATGCTGGAAGTATGGCGGCAGCGCTGACCGCACCAAGATGGCGGCGAGGTGGCGGGCTCACCCGGAAGAGGATTTGGCAGCCCGGAAGCAGTTGTGCCCCTCCCGGTAGATATGGCGGAGGGCACGGGCGGGGGGCCGCGCCTGGCCGAGCTGCTGGCGGCGGGACGGCGGCTCTTGGAGGAGCTGGAGGCGGGCACAGAGCCCTCCTCGGCCGCTCCTGCCGTGCAGGAGAAGGTGCGGGAGGGGTTGGACGCGCTGCAGCGGGCGGCCGACATGGTGGAGCAGCTGGAGCTGTTCAGGTGAGCGGCGGGAGGGACGGGGCCGAGAGGCCGGGACTAGGCCGCGGCCTGGACGGGAGGCCGGGAGCGGGATGTGCGGCTGGGACGAGACTTCGAGCTAGGGTGTGGGGCCTGGACGTGGGGCTGGGCTGGGACGCAGAACAGGAGTTGGGATGTGGGGCTGTGACGGGGACGTGGGGCTTGAATGAGATGGGGGGACAGAGCTAGGATGGGGATATGGGGCTGGGACTTGGGACTTGGATGGGACACGGGGATAGGGCTGAGCTGGGAACAGAGGATGGGATGGGATGTGGGGCTAGGCCAGGGTGTGGAGCAGGGGCTGGGTTTGGGACACGGGTGGGACTTGGATGGGACATGGGGATAGGGCTGAGCTGGGAACAGAGGATGGGACTGGGATGTGGGGCTAGGCCAGGTTCGGGATGTGGGACTCGAATGGGACATGGGGATAGGGCTGAGCTCGGAACAGAGGATGGGATGTGGGGCTAGGCCAGGGTGTGGAACAGGGGCTGGGTTTGAGGCATGGGTGGGATGTGGGACTTGGATGAGACACGGGGATTGGGCTGAGCTGGGATCAGAGGATGGGATGGGAGGTGGGGCTAGGCCAGGGTGTGGAACAGGGGCTGGTTTGGGACACGGGTGGGATGTGGGACTTGGATGGGACATGGGGATAGGGCTGGGCTGGAAACAGAGGATGGGACTGGGATGTGGGTCTAGGCCAGGGTATGGAACAGGGTCTGGGTTCGGGATGTGGGTGGGATGTGGGGACTTGGATGAGACACGGGGATGGGGCTGAGCTGGGAACAGAGGATGGGATGGGAGGTGAGGCTGGGTTCGGGACACGGGTGGACTTGGGACTTGGATGGGACATGGGGATAGGGCTGAGCTGGGAACAGAGGATGGGATGTGGGTCTAGCCCAGGGTGTGTAACAGGGGCTGGGTTCGGGACACGGGTGGTACTTGGGACTTGGATGAGACATGAGGATGGGACCTGGGGCTGGGTCCTGGCGATCCTGGTGAGGGCCCTGCCTGTCCTGTGCCACCTCTGCTCAGGCCTGGCTGGGCCCAGGCGAAGCAGGAATGGGATCTGTAAGAACAAATTCCTCTCCCCTTACAGTGAGAACGAGGAGCTGGAGGAGATCACCTCAGCTGACCTGAAGTACCTGCTGCTGCCGGCCTTGCTGGGGTCCCTGACGCTCAAGCAGGTCGACTTGAGCAGGCGGGCTGGAGCACCTGGAGAGCGCCCGGGCTCACTTCGGCCGCTTCCTCGGGCTCTGCAGGAGCTATGGGCTGGGCAGCTTCCAGCTGCCTCCTGCCATCCCCCTGGGAGAGGAGGCGGCAGGGGGTCCGGCTCCAGGGGGGCCCATGAGTGCCCAGTCTGGCCTGGTGGCCATGGCCTCCAAGAGACAAGCCAAAATTGAAAGGTGAGCTCCCGCTTTTCTCCAGGATGTTAATGCTGCCTCTTCTTTTCCTGGGGCACTTAAATCTTCAAGGATTCTTAACCTTTTACCAGAAAAGAAAATAGACTCCCCTCTTAAGTGTAACTTGTCTTCTTAAAGCTAATTTAAGGAGGAGCAGGAGCTGCTAAGGCAGGAGCTACTTCAATTACAATAGTAAACAGTCACAGGCTCCCTTTTGTGTACAGTTTTCTTTTTAAATGCATAAAATGGCTTGGATCAGAAATGGTGTGACCAGCAGGGCCAGGGAGGTTCTTCTCCCTCTGGACTCAGCACTGGTGAGGCTGCTCCTTGAATCCTGTGTTCAGTTGTGGGCCCCTCAGCACAAGAAGGATGTTGAGGCTCTGGAGCGAGTCCAGAGAGAGTAACGAAGCTGGTGATGGGGCTGGAGAACATACCTGATGAGGAGCATCTGAGAGAGCTGGGGGGTGTTTATCCTGGAGAAGAGGAGGCTGAGAGGAGACCTCATTACTTTCTCCAACTACCTGAAAGGAGGTTGTGGAGAGGAGGGATCTGGTCTCATTTCCCAAGTGACAGGGGACAGGACAAGAGCGAATGGCCTCAAGCTCCACCAGGGGAGATTTAGGCTAGAGATTAGGAGAAAGTTTTTCACGGAAAGGGTCATTGGGCATTGGAACAGGCTGCCCAGGGAGGTGGTTGATTCCCCTTCCCTGGAGGTGTTTAAGGGACGGGTGGATGAGGTCCTGAGGGACTTGGTTTAGTGTTTGATGGGAATGGTTGGACTTGATGATCCGATGGGTCTCTTCCAACCTGGTTATTCTATGATGCTATGAAATCATGTTGAACCGGTGTAAAGACTCTCTGTAATGTGTGAATTCAAGTTGGCAGGTGGAAGTGGTAGGGAGGATGGGAGGAAAGGACTTGGGTGCTGCGTGTGTGAAAATAATGATGTGTATTCAAAGCCTTTCCTGAGAAACTGCAACTCTTATGGTGTCTGTAGGTTTGTGTATCCTGCAAGCAGCTCTGTGACGAGCAATTAAGAGAGGATTGGGCGGGAGGAAGCGCTTTCCCTGTGCTCGATTTCACAGAATCACAGAATCACCAGGTTGGAAAAGACCCATCGGATCATCGAGTCTAACCATTCCTTTGTTTATTTTAGAAAGTGCTGTCTGGCTGGGCTGGAAAGAGGTTATTGAATGATCTGTGTTTCTTTTCTTTGAGGTAGATACAAGCAGAAGAAAGAGTTGGAGAACAGGTTGGCCTCCATGAGAACCTTTGTGGAGAGCGGGCAAGCGGATGAGGAACAGACACGGGAGTATTACATCTTACAGATCCAGAAATGGATCAACACCAGCCTGGAGGAGATTGACAGCATCGACCAGGAGATTGTCATCCTGAGGAGCAGAGGCACAGGAAAACCGGTAAGGAAGAAATCATAGAGTCATAGAACAAGCAGGTTGGAAGGGACCCATGAGATCATTGAGTCCAACCATTCCTATCAAACACTAAACCATGTCCCTCAGCACCTCATCTGCCCCTAAACACCTCCAGGGAAGGTGAATCAACCACCTCCCTGGGCAGCCTATTCCAATGCCCAATGACCCTCTATGTGAAAAACTTCCTCCTAATGTCCAGCCTAAATCTCCCCTGGTGGAGCTTGAGGCCATTCCCTCTTGTCCTGTCCCCTGTCCCTTGGGAGAAGAGCCCAGCTCCCTCCTCTCTACAACCTCCTTTCAGGTAGTTGTAGAGAGCAATGAGGTCTCCTCTCAGCCTCCTCTTCTCCAGGATAAACACCCCCAGCTCTCTCAGCCGCTCCTCATAGGGCCTGTTCTCCAACCCCTTCCCAAGCTTCGTTGTTCTTCTCTGGACTCGCTCCAGAGCCTCAACATCCTTCTTGTGCTGAGGGGCCCACAACTGAACACAGGATTCAAGGAGCAGCCTCACCAGTGCTGAGTACAGAGGGAGAAGAACCTCCCTGGTCCTGCTGGTCACATCGTTTCTGATCCAAGCCAGGATGCCATTAGCCTTCTTGGCCACCTGGGCACACTGCTGGCTCATGGTCAGTTGGCTGTCGACCAACACCCCCAGGTCCCTCTCCTCCTGGCAGTTTTCCAGCCAGGCTTCTCCCAAATGTCCATTCTGAGTGCTGAAAGCTTGTTGTGGACCTGCAGGGCCTGCATGGAACAGTGTGTCTGGACTGTGTTACTCATCTAACGTCTCTGTCTGAAAATAAGCACAGCATGAGAGCTGGGGGTGTTTATCCTGGAGAAGAGGAGGCTGAGGGGAGACCTCATTGCTCTCTCCAACTACCTGAAAGGAGGTTGTGGAGAGGAGGGAGCTGGGCTCTTCTCCCAAGGGACAGGGGACAGGACGAGAGGGAATGGCCTCAAGCTCCACCAGGGGAAGGTTTAGGCTGGAGATTAGGAAGAAATTCTTCACAGAAAGGGTCATTGGACACTGGAACAGGCTGCCCAGGGAGGGAGTTGATTCACCTTCCCTGGAGGGGTTTAAGGTGTGGGTGGATGAGTTGCTGAGGGACAAAAACTGGATTAAATTGTCTATCTTGAGATGCTGCTCTGACAGCAGAGACGTTTCTCTTCTACAAGACCTTTAATAACTTGTTTGGGATGGGAGGCAGAGAAAAGGGAGAATTATCTACATGCTCACCTCCTGACTGCTGTTTCCATCTCCAGCCTTCAGCACCACCACACGGTCCGACTCGGCAAGTCAGGACTCCCTTGAAACCTTTCGTTATCGCCCGGGATGCTGCTCAGGCCAGGTATGTTGTTTTCTGACGGCTCAGACACCCCGTGAGGCTGTCAGCGCTCTGTTCTCGCGTCTTTCAGGTGCAGATAGTGAGTTATTCCCTTTGGACAGCCTGTCCAGGCAGGGGATTGATTCTTGCAAGGAGCGTTATGGCAAACGCACAGTATGGAACACAAAGCGGCAGGATTCTTGTCATGCTTTTGACATTGTTTGCCCTCAGCATTCCCTGTATTTATTTAGCCAAAGTACCTAGTTCAGTTCCCCAAGGCTAGCACAGTGTGATCACAGACTGGAGAAGCCATTCCAGGGCTTTGGTTGACAACTCCTCCAATCCTGTGTTCAGTTGTGGGCCCCTCAGCACAAGAAGGATGTTGAGGCTCTGGAGTGAGTCCAGAGAAGAGCAACGAAGCTGGGGAAGGGGCTGGAGAAGCAGAGGAGCAGCTGAGAGAGCTGGGGGTGTTTATCCTGGAGAAGAGGAGGCTGAGAGGAGACCTCATTGCTCTCTCCAACTCCCTGAAAGGAGGTTGTAGAGAGGAGGGAGCTGGGCTCTTCTCCCAAGGGACAGGACGAGAGGGAATGACCTCAAGCTCCACCAGGGGAAGTTTAGGCTGGACATTAGGAAAAAATTTCTCACAGCAAGGTTCATTGGGCATTGGAATAGGCTACCCAGGGAGGTGGTTGATTCACCTTCCCTGGAGGTGTTTAAGGGACAGGTGGACAAGGTGCTGAGGGCCATGAGTTAGTGTTTGACAGGAATGGTTGGACTCGATGATCCGATGGGTCTCTTCCAACCTGATTGTTCTATGATTCTACCTGGTGGAATATGGAGCAGTTTCCGTGCCTGGTTGTCCGTTTTCATGCATCCACAGTGATGTAAAGTGCCTCCTTTGATTATTTCCCTCTTCCCACAGAGTGTATGGTATGGGGTATCCTGCCTTGCCCACGATGACCGTGGATGACTGGTACGACCAGCGCAGGAGGCAAGAACTCGTGTGTCCTCCGAGCACACCCCAGAGACCATCAGGTACAGAGTGGCAAGGCAAAGGCTGGAAGAGAGAATTCAGGAAGCCTCTTGAGAGGGAAAAGACTGAATGGGGATGCATTCAGGATATAAAATGCCCAGTGAGAATAACTGGATTGCTTGGCTCCTCAGCACAAGAAGGATGTTGAGGCTCTGGAGCGAGTCCAGAGAAGAGCCACGAAGGTGGTGAAGGGGCTGGAGAACAGGCCCTATGAGGAGCGGCTGAGAGAGCTGGGGGTGTTTAACCTGGAGAAGAGGAGCCTGAGAGGAGACCTCATTACTCTCTACAACTCCCTGAAAGGAGGTTGTGGAGAGGAGGGAGCTGGGCTCTTCTCCCAAGGGACAGGGGACAAGACAAGAGGGAATGGCCTCAAGCTCCACCAGGGGAGATTTAGGCTGGAGATTAGGAGGAAGTTTTTCTTGGACAGCGTCATTGGGCATTGGAATAGGCTGCCCAGGGAGGTGGTTGATTCCCCTTCCCTGGAGGTGTTTAAGGGACAGGTAGATGAGGTCTTGAGGGACTTGGTTTAGTGTTTGATAGGAGTGGTTGGACTTGATGATCCGATGGGTCTCTTCCAACCTGGTTGTTCTATGATTCTGTGATTCTCTTCAGCAATCCCAGCTTTCCAAGTGCTGAGGGACATGGTTTAGTGTTTGATAGGAACAGTTGAAGTCAATGATCCTACTGGTCTCTTCCAACCTGGTTGTTCAATGATTCTGTGATTCTCTTTAGACTGACTCCTGGCTGCGCTTCTGTCTTGAGAACTTGACTGGATTTTCCGCTCTCTGACTGCCCTTCCTGTTCTTCCCCTTCAGCAGGTTCAACTGATGAAGAGCTGCAGGCACAGCAGGAGGAAAAAGAGGAGAAGGACGATGAGGAAGCTCTTCAAAGAGGTCGGCGCTGGGATGACTGGAAGGATACTCACCCGAGAGGCTATGGGAACCGGCAGAACATGGGCTGATGCTCTCATGACAAAGGGAGCTGGACCGGGAAATCTTGTAAGAATTTCCTGGGGATCTGGGAGTAAATACGCTGTACATAGGCGGAGGTATCCGTGTCTTCTCTGGGAGGGACCAGAATCCGAGGAGGAGATGGGACAGTTTGCTTTGGTTTACATTAAAGGTCATGTACAGCAAGAGCTCGGAGCTCCTGCCATGTGGAGCTCCTTCCGAGGGCTCTGCCTGCCTCTGCTCTCCCAGCCAGAGGAAATCCAGGAGAGGCAAGTTACGTGCGTTTGGGGACTGTTCTTTGTATTGTGGGCGGATGTATTTATTTTTTTCCCTCTATATTTTAAGCAAAATAAAATCTCTCGTGCTGTTGAGTTCTTGCGGTGAAAAAAAATCCCTTGCTCTTCATCCTGGGCTTTTCCAGAGCGAACCTGGAAGGCTGGTTCCCAGCAGCTAAGAGAACTGGGGATGAGGAATGGGAATAGAGAGGTTTTCTTTTGGCTTCGGTGGGAGGTTGGATGCAGCTTGGCTGTGCCGGTGGCCATTCCGCAGGCTTATCCCGCTGTTCCTCCCAGAGCAGGCAGGTTGTGTCAAATAGATCTGGTGTTTAGAGAGCAACATCTTGAATTGCTGATGCTACACGTAGTATAGATGCCTTCATAGAGATTTTTATGCTCTGTTTAGGGAGCTGTGGGGTCTGTGTGGCTGTGGCATCTGTGGAAACTCTCACTGGGGACCTGTGGGGGCTGGTGCTGGACAAATGGGGCCTTGTGGTGCTTTGAAATCCACTTAGAGAATAACTCCAGAGAGGGGAAAACCTTATCCAGGACCTTCCAAGGTGGTTAAATAACTGTGGGCTGAGGGAGGAGAGGGGACACGACAGGTGTGCATACCCAGCACTGACCTTTTCACACAGAGGGTCATTGTTCACTGTCAGAGGCTGCCCAGGGAGGTGGTTGATTCCCCCTTCCCTGGAGGTGTTTAAAGCACGGGTGGAGGTCTTGAGGGACTTGGTTTAGTGTTTGATAGGAATGGTTGGACTGGAAGATCCAATGGGTCTCTTCCAACCTGGTTGTTCTATGATTCTATGATTCTATTCTATGAATCAGGCCATGAGGCGTTTACCATCTTGGATTTGGTGTGGTCAGGGGTTCATCTGCCCCTCCCTCTGGGATTCTGGGAGAGTTCAGGTTTGTTCCTTCCTATTAGCACGATTCAGGTGCACCCGAGGGGCTGGCCAGGCTGGAGGAGGGCTTGTGTTTCATAGACAGCAGCCTCTGCTGCTCTGAACTCATAGAATCATAGAACAACCAGGTTGGAAGGGACCCATCAGATCTTCTAGTCCAACCATTCCTATCAAACACTAAACCATGTCCCTCAGCACCTCATCTACCCGTCCCTTAAACACCTCCAGGGAAGGGGAATCAACCACCTCCCTGGGCAGCCTGTTCCAATGCCCAATCACTCTTTTCGTGAAAAACTTCCTCCTAATCTCCAGCCTAAATCTCCCCTGGTGGAGCTTGAGGCCATTCCCTCTTGTCCTGTGCCCTGTCCCTTGGGAGAAGAGCCCAGCTCCCTCCTCTCCACAACCTCCTTTCAGGTAATTTCAGTCCCTTCTTGTCATCTTCTCATTTTTTCCCTCCCAAGTCATTCTCCAGGCAGCCCTCCAGCTTTCCCAGGCTGTGGCAGGCAGAGCTGGCTGCCCCCTGTGTCCCTGTTAGAGGTGGACGAGGAGGAGACAGGATTGGGCGTTGGGGCTGAGGGTCAGGGCCTGTCTGATGGGCTGTGTTCCCGTGGAGCCTGGCAGGTGACGTTTTTGGGCGGCTCTGGAGGGGAGTCACAGCGCTCGAGCATGACAACGGTTTGTGAAATACCCAAAGCGCAGACGGTACCAGCCCTGGGGGAAGCCAGCGCCGGCCGCCGAGGATTGGCGGCTGCCAATCAGCCAGTTCCTCACTGATTCCCAGTAACACCTCATCCTGCCGAGGACCCTCAACTCTTCTCCTCGCTCTGCAAGCTGAGGCCGGAGCGAGTCTGCTCCCCTGCACAGCGCGGGGTTCATCCTGGATCAGCTGGTTAAAGCAGCTGGACACACAATCCGCTCCGAGATTTCCAAACTCACCTTTTACAACCTCCTGGCACAGGGTCTGCTGCAGAATTCGCCACCATGAAAACCATCATCGCAGCCTGCTCTCAAAACCTCAGAGGTAGGATGGTTCAGAAGCATCTTTGGATGGGGTCTGGTGCTCCAGCCAGCGGTTGGTGTTTGTTGTCACTGTTCTTGATTTGCTTTCAACCACTTAGGGTTCAGGCCGGCTTTGGGGTGAGCAGCACCAACAGGAATGACCCTTCTGACAGTGCATTTGGTAGCCTTGATCCCACAAGATGCTGCACACTCCCCTTCGCCTTTCCTTGTCTCTTAGCGCTGCCAAGTCCACATTTCTGTGTGTAAAGAGACTCCTGTGGCCACGGCCGGGGCTGGCGGCAGAGCCTCTGGGGTTTCTTCAGTTGCTGTCTGTGGTCTGGATGTTCACAGAGCGTTTGGGGGGAGCTAGGAAAGGGAACTGAACCAAAACCAAGCAGTGTTTGGTAGGCATAGATTTGCTCAGCACCTTCCCTGGAATTCCGAGAAGGAGCTTTGGGAAGTTGGCAGAGTCTGTGCAGGCAGCCAGGCTTTGGGCATGGGCAGGAGGGATTCCTTAAAGCTTGGAGTGCTGCTCAGGGCAGAGGGAAAACAGTTCATCAATGTCGGTGGTGGCTCCGCAGTTTGATTTATTTCAACTGTCCTATTCGTGGATTGAGCCAGGAGGAGCTGAACCTCCAGCAGCCGCATGAGGCAGGGTCTCTGGTTCTCCTCCCACCTGAGGGTCCCCAGCTCAGGCTGCCATGGGGCAGGGCAGCTCTTGTCTCACCCTCAGCATCTCAGATCATGCTGATCTGGGGGTGTTTTCCCAAGAAAACAAGCCTCCTGTGACACGAGCGGCACAGGTGGCTGTGCCGGGTGGTCTCAGACCTTTGGCCGGCAGCAGGGCGCCCATGGCACCGGAGCCTCGGGCCCGATTCGGGGAGGCAGGATGGGGCCGCGCGTGGAGTTTGGATCCTGGCAGCCGGCCCGGGGTGGTTAATGGTTCACTAAGGTTGGCCAGAGGGAAGGGGGTGGTGGGGGGAGTGGAGCAGCTCCGAGCTGCTGGACTGTCCCGCTGGGGAGGGAGGGCTCGGCGGGGAGAGCCGTGGGGCAGCCAGCATCATCCCCCTTGGCTCGGGCCCCGGTCACTGTCCTTGGCGCTTGCTGGGGGACTGACTCTGCCTCACGCCTCACCCCTGGCCTTGGTGGAGCTCGGGACGTGCTGCTGCGCTTGGCTCTGCTGCTGCAGCCAGGATCACCGATGCCTTTGGGCTCAGGGGGGTCCAACCTGCCAGCTGCCCCTGCTTAGAGACCTGCTGGCCCCACAGCAAACCCAGTTGCCTAAGGCCACCCCTGGCACGGTCCAGAGCTCTCTGGGGATGCATCCCACCCCTCCTTGCCCAACTGCATCATGGAATCGTCAAATCAATGAATGGTTTGGGTTGGAAGGGGCCTCAAAGTCCATCCAGTGCCACACTCTGCCATGGGCAGGGACACCTCCCACTGGATCAGGGGGCAACCCACCTGACCTTGAACCCCTCCAGGGATGAGGCAGCCACCTCTGCTCTGGGCAACCTGGGTCACAGCATCCACACCCTCACAAGAAAATATTTCTCCCTGAGATCTCATCTCAATCTACCCTCTTTCAGTTGAAAACCATTCCCCCTCATCCTACCCCTGCCCTCCCTGATCCAGAGCTTCTCCCCAGCTTTCCTTGGAGCCCCTTTCAGCACTGGAAACTGCTCTGAGGTCTCTCCACAGCCTCATCCTTCCCACCCTTCCTCCCACCCTGACCCCAGCGACTGTGGGTCCAACCAGCTTTGCCCCCTGGCAGTTCAGTGAGGGCAGGATTGGTGCCCGCGGTGCTGTTCTGGACTGGGTGCTGTGCCCTCCCCACAGGCAGCCGCGCCAGCGTCCAGCCCGCCCTGCGCACCCTGCTCGCGGCACCCTGGCCGTCCCAGCGAGCCGTCCGCTCCGGGCTCCAGCTCCTCTCCGTGCTGCAGTGGGTGCTCAGCTTCCTGCTGCTGGGTGAGTCGGGGGCGACAGGGGGCTCAGGGTTGGGGGCAGGCAGGAGGGCGCCCGCTCATCCCTGTCCCTGGCTCCCACAGGAATCGTCAGCCTCCTGCTCCTCGTCTACCTGGTGTTCACCAGGTTCTGGCCAATCTCTGCGCTTTACCTCGCATGGATCATCTTCGACTGGGAAACGCCGGAGAAAGGTGGGGACCAGCAGGGCCCAGTTCCTTCAGCTCTGGGGATGGGATGCAGGGTCCTCCCATTCTCTGGGTCCATCCCAGCTTGGAAAATGGGAAGCATCACAGGCAGAGCACCACATCCCGCCTCCTTCTCCCTCCTCTCCCCCATCATTTGGTCAACAGTGACTGACCATGAGCCAGCAGTGTGCCCAGGGGGCCAAGAAGGCCAATGGCATCCTGGCTTGGATCAGAAAGGGTGTGACCAGCAGGGCCAGGGAGGTGATTCTCCCTCTGGACTCAGCACTGGGGAGGCCACTCCTCAAATCCTGTGTTCAGTTGTGGGCCCCTCAGCACAAGAAGGATGTTGAGACTCTGGAGCGAGTCCAGAGAAGAGCCACGAAGCTGGTGAAGGGGCTGGAGAACAGGCCTTTCGAGAAGCGACTGAGAGAGCTGGGGGTGTTTATCCTGGAGAAGAGGAGGCTGAGAGGGGACCTCATTGCTCTCTCCAGCTCCCAGAAAGGAGGTTGTGGAGAGGAGGGAGCTGGGCTCTTCTCCCAAGGGACAGGGGACAGGACAAGAGGGAATGGCCTCAAGCTCCACCAGGGGAGATTTAGGCTAGAGATTAGGAGGAAGTTTTTCATGGATAGGTTCATTGGGCATTGGAATAGGCTGCCCAGGGAGGTGGTTGATTCCCCTTCCCTGGAGGTGTTTAAGGCACAGGTAGATGAGGTGCTGAGGGACATGGTTTAGTGTTTGATAGGAATGGTTGGACTCGATGATCCGATGGGTCTCTTCCAACCTGGTGATTCTGTCATCCTGGTGGGCAGACAGTGGGTCCATGGGGAGTGTTTCCCATGAGCATCACCTGCTGTGGTCCCTCCTTGCTTTGCAGGTGGCAGGCGGCTGCCGTGCCTGAGCCAATGGTCCGTCTGGAGGCACTTTCGGGATTATTTCCCTGTGAAGGTACAATGTGGGGAGTCAGGATGGGTTGTTGTGGCGGTGGCAGCAGCACCACCCAGCAGGACACACTGCTGTTACGTCCCCACCGCCTCGCTCTGTCCTTGCAGCTGGTGAAGACGCATGACCTGTCCCCCAGCCACAACTACATCATCGGCTCCCACCCCCACGGCATCCTCTGCGTCGGCGCCTTCTGCAACTTCGTCACGGGCTCGACGGGCTTCGGGGAGATGTTCCCAGGCATCCGACCCTTCCTCACCACCCTGGCCGGCAACTTCCGCCTGCCCATCTTCAGGGAGTACCTGATGAGCGGAGGTGAGTGCGTGGGGAACCGCCGGGTTGAGCTGTGTGGGTGCCCTGGGGATGCGTCTCCTGCTGCCCCCACCTCTGCCTTGATGCCACCAAGGAGCAGAGACCCCAGCAAGGGGGAAACAAGGTCCCATCTGTGGGAAACCCATGACCGATAGCCTCTGCGCTCCCAGGAGCTGGCAGGGCACGGGTGGTGCTCAGCCCCTCCTGAGCTCCATCCTCACCTCTCTTTCACCATCATAGAATCATAGAACAACCAGGTTGGAAGAGACCCATCGGATCATCGAGTCCAACCATTCCTATCAAACACTAGACCTCATCCACCCGTCCCTTAAACACCTCCAGGGAAGGTGACTCAACCACCTCCCTGGGCAGCCTATTCCAATGACCCTTTCTGTGAAAAGACCCTTTCCTCCTAATCTCCAGCCTAAATCTCCCCTGGTGGAGCTTGAGGCCATTCCCCCTCGTCCTGTCCCCTGTCCCTTGGGAGAAGAGTCCAGCTCCCTCCTCTCTACAACCTCCTTTCAGGTAGTTGCAGAGAGCAATGAGGTCTCCTCTCAGCCTCCTCTTCTCCAGAATAAACACCCCCAGCTCTCTCAGACGCTCCTCATAGGTTCTGTTTTCTAGCCCATTCACCAGCTTTGTGGCTCTTCTCTGGACTCTCTCCAGAGCCTCAACATCCTTCTTGTGCTGAGGGGCCCACAACTGAACACAGGATTCAAGGAGCAGCCTCACCAGTGCTGAGTCCAGAGGGAGAATCACCTCCCTGGCCCTGCTGGTCACACCATTTCTGATCCAAGCCAAGATGCCATTGGCCTTCTTGGCCACCTGGGCACACTGCTGGCTCATGGTCAGTCGCTGTCGACCAACACCCCCAGGTCCCTCTCCTCCTGGCAGTTTTCCAGCCAGACTTCTCCCAGTCTGTAGCTCTGCTCAGGGTTGTTGTGCCCCAAGTGCAGGATGCGGCATTTGGCCGTGTTAAACCTCATCCCATTGGACTCAGCCCATGGATCCAGCCTGTTTAGGTCCCTTTGCAGAGCATTCCCGACCCTCCAGCAGATCCACAATTCCACACAGCTTTGTGTCATCTGCAAACTTGCTAAGGCCTTGTCTGCAGGGCTGGCAACTCAGGGAGCTCTCCTGCTCCTTGCGTGGTCCTCTTGCCTGCTCCCCCCAGGCTCCATCCTTGCAGGGTCTGTGTCCCCCGAGCAGTCCCACAGCACAGGTCCTGTGCTGCTGCAGGTCTGTGCCCAGTGACACGTCGCGCCATCGGGTACCTGCTGTCCAAGAACGGCACCGGCAACGCCGTGGCCATCGTCATCGGAGGGGCAGCCGAGTCGCTCTCCTGCCGCCCTGGAGTCACCACCCTCATCCTGAAGAACCGCAAGGGCTTCGTCCGCATGGCCCTACAGCACGGGTGAGTCACGGGCACCGCTGCCACCTTAGAGATCTGGGGGTCCCAGCACCCGGATCATAGAATCATAGAACAGCCAGGTTGGAAGAGACCCATCGGATCATCGAGTCCAACCATTCCTATCAAACACTAAACCATGTCCCTCAGCACCTCATCTACCTGTCCCTTAAACACCTCCAGGGAAGGGGAATCAACCCCCTCCCTGGGCAGCCTGTTCCAATGCCCAATGACCCTTTCTGTGAAAAACTTCCTCCTAATCTCCAGCCTAAATCTCCCCTGGTGGAGCTTGAGGCCATTCCCTCTTGTCCTGTCCCCTGTCCCTTGGGAGAAGAACCCAGATCCCTCCTCTCCACAACCTCCTTTCAGGTAGTTGTAGAGAGCAATGAGGTCTCCTCTCAGCCTCCTCTTCTCCAGAATAAACACCCCCAGCTCTCTCAGCTGTTCCTCATAGGGCCTGTTCTCCAACCCCTTCACCAGCTTCGTGGCTCTTCTCTGGACTTTCTCCAGAGCCTCAACATCCTTCTTGTGCTGAGGGGCCCAGAACTGAACACAGGATTCAAGGAGCAGCCTCACCAGTGCTGAGTCCAGAGCGAGAATCACCTCCCTGGCCCTGAGTACTGCTGAGTACCGGTGCTGATGCCACCCATCCTCTTCTCCCCACAGAGCCTGCCTCGTCCCCTCCTTCTCCTTCGGGGAGAACGACCTCTTCCGCCAGGTGGTCTTTGAGGAGGGCAGCTGGATGAGGAGCATCCAGCAGCGCTTCCAGAAGATGATGGGCTTTGCTCCCTGTGTCTTCTACGGCCGCGGCCTCACCTCTGTCCGGTCCCGGGGGTTCCTCCCCTACGCCAGACCCATCACCACCGTGGGTGAGCATCACCCGGAGGGGCAGAGGGGACAAACAGTAGGTGGAGGGGAGGAGGAGGATACCCCATTGGAAAATGCTCAGCTCACGATCCTGATGAGCCAAGCGCACCCCGACACCTCCAGCCTGACCTTTTCCTCCTCCTGGCAGTGGGGGAGCCGGTGACGGTGCCCAAGATCGAGGACCCGAGCTGCGAGACGGTGGACATGTACCACGAGATGTACATCTGCTCCCTGCTCAAGCTCTTCAACGAGAACAAGACCAAGTATGGCCTGTCGGAGACGGACGAGCTGCGCATCCTCTGAGCGGGACCCGTGCCGGCCGCCAGATCCTGGCTCACAAGGACGCTTGACTCTTTGTGGGTTGGGATTTCAGCCGGTCCAGCCCGGGGAACACGTCGGGGACGGTCCCCACTCCAGCCCTTGGCTCCTCTGGCTGAAAAGTCTGTGCAGGAGGTGCGAGGAAAGGAGGAGATGAGGGGTGGGGGAGACTGGGAAAGGATCCCACTTCATAGAATCATAGAACGACCGGGTTGGAAGGGACCCATCGGATCTTCTAGTCCAACCATCCCTATCAACTTGAAAAGGATTCGAAGGGACTGTGGGTGACACAGCTGTTCACCCGAGGATGTGGGGCTGAGGGGGGGTAACTGGTGCAAAGTGGGGGCCGGCGCTGGGCACGGTCACCCCAAGACAACCAGGAGACCATGAGTGAGGGGTTGTCACAGGACGGGGGGGACGAGATGGGCTCTTCAGGGTGGTGTCCAGGTACTGAGCGGGACTGGGCTGGGAAAGGGGGACACCTCTGGACTTGGGGACCTGTGGAAGTGGCACTGGGCAAGGGGTGACTGCTGCTCTGGCCCCAGAAGAGCCTTTTCTGAGCCTCTATACCCAATACAGATTCCCACCCCCCCCAGCTGCTGCCTGTGTGTGCTTGGGGACAGGACTCGGGGCACCACAGCCCTACCCCCTGCTCCTCATAGCGGTGGACCTGCCACCCACCCGTGTCCCCTACCTGGCTGTCCCACCTCCAGGGCTGGGACCATGCTTGGGGTGGTCATAGAATCATAGAACAACCAGATTGGAAGAGACCCATCGGATCATCGAGTCCAACCGTTCCTATCAAGCACTAACCCATGTCCCTCAGGACCTCATCTACCTGTGCCTTAAACACCTCCAGGGAAGGGGAATCAACCACCTCAGGTGTAATGAGAGGTGAGAAACCACCTCTGCTGTTACTGGGCTACCTGGGCTCACAAGGGACGTCTCCTCTCGTCTCTCCCTTCAGCTCAGGGCTGAGTCGGGGGGCTCTCTGCGTGCCCCCATCCCCTGGGATGGGGATGTGGGGCCGGGATGTGGCATCTCTGAGCTTTTATCCCTCCTCAAGCGCTGTGGGCAGCTCCTGGTGGGATGTTAGTGGTTGGTGCCCTGTGGCCGTGTCTTGGGGGACACTTTGATGATGGGATGGGGTTCCCTTCCCTGTGCTGGGCAGGCTGGAAGGGGCAGGGCCAGCCCTGTCCCTCCCGTCCCCCAGGCTGGCGTGGGAGAGTTGGCAGCCCCGATAACCATCTCTGTCCCCACTCCTCTCTGCGCAGGCACTTGGTCAAACAAACAGGTTGGGTAAACATTTGGAAAGCAAATACCCATAAAAGCAGATTCGCGGGGACTCTCCCACCACCCACCCCAGGTGTCCCCGCTCAACCCCCAGCTCCCAACCTGCCCCGACGCCAGCGCTGAGGCAGCGAGGGGCTTGTCTCTGCTCTCAAACACTTTCTGGGGTGAGGAAGGGGTGTCTTGTCCCTCCTCCTTCTACTAGGGGGAGAAACAGTGCTGGGTGTAGAGAGAGAGAGAGAAGAAGGGGCTTTATTAGGGGCTGGTGGGCAGCCAGTGCCCCGTGCTGTGTCCCTGCTCTCCCAAGAGTGACAGGGACATCCCCGAGAGACATCACTGGGCACACCAGGCCCCCAGTGTCAGCTCCGTGCCCCGATTCCCACACGTCACCATTGAGCAGACTGGAAGGGCTGTGTGTGCACTGGGGGAGAGCAGTGTCCTTTCTCTTTGGTGACCCGTTAGCCCCCACGTGTCCACATTATGCCACCGAGTGGGATGCTGGTCACCTTCCCCAGAAGTGGCTTTCTCAGCATCCTTCCCATTCCTCTAGGGAGCCGGTGGCCGTCCTGCCTCGAGTGGCACTGGTATCACCCTCCCACAGCATCCAGGGACAGCCCTAGATCTCTGCCCCCCCCCAGAGGCTGGGCAGGGGGTCAGGTTTGGGGACCCGGGAGTGGCCGCACAGAGCCTAGAGGGGCTGCGACTTTTGGAAACCAAGGATGAAGTCACTGGAACCCCTTATCACAGAATCACAGAATCACAGAACAACCAGGTTGGAAGGGACCCATCGGATCTTCTAGTCCAACCATTCCTAGCTAACACTAAACCAAGTCCCTCAGCACCTCATCCACCCGTCCCTTAAACACCTCCAGGGAAGGGGAATCAACCACCTCCCTGGGCAGCCTATTCCAATGCCCAATGACCCTCTGTGTGAAAAACCTCCTCCTAATCTCCAGCCTAAATCTCCCCTGGTGGAGCTTGAGGCCCCTCAGCAGCCGGCTCTGCTCCCTGCTGTCCCTCGAGTGTCACTGGCGGAGTGGCTGCCACCAAAGCCATCGTCCGTGGAGGGGGACACCAGTGCCAGGTCACACGTGGGCACAGGCCGGAGGCGCTGGGCTGCTCCCCGGCGCAGCAGCCCCCGGTACTTGTCCCCGACCAAGAAGTACAAGATGGGGTCGAGGCAGCTGTTGATGCTGGCCAAGGGCCGAGTGATCTTGTAGGAGAAGTTGATGATGTTGAGGGTCTGGCAGTCAGCTTGGACGTAGCGGGAGGCGTAGTAGATGGTGCGGGTGATGTGGAAGGGCACGAAGCAGACGGCGAAGACCGTGAGCACCACGACGATCATCTTGACGGAGCGCTTCTTGTAGGAGGGCATGCGGGGGCCGGGGCTGAAGAAGCTCGACTTGCAGAGCCTCTTGGCCATCAGGCAGTAGCAGAGGACGATGACGAGGAAGGGGACGCCGAAGAGGAGGGCCATGATGGACGAGCTGTAGTGCACGTAGTGGTCGAACTCCTCGGGCTTGGTGGTGTCGTGGCACAAGGTGCTGTTCCCCCTGCTGCTGGTGGTGACGAAGACGAGGTTGGGGACGAGGCAGACGATGACGACGAGCCAGGCCCCCACGCAGACGATGCGGGCGTGCTTGGTCTTCAGCCACTTGAGGGAGCGGATGGGGTGGCAGATGCCCACGTAGCGGTGGACGCTGATGCAGGTGAGGAAGAGGATGCTGCTGTAGAGGTTGGCGTAGAAGAGGAAGCGCACGATCTTGCAGAGCCACTTCCCGAAGGGCCAGTTGTTGCGGTCGGCGTAATAATAGACCAGGGTGGGGAGGGAGAGGACGTAGAGCGTGTCCGAGACGGCCAGGTTGAACATGTAAGTGGTGGTGGCGTTCCAGGGCCTCATCCTGCAGGTGAACAGCCACAGGGCCCACGAGTTTAGGAGCAGCCCCACCACGAAGACGAAGCTGTAAGAGACGGGCAGCAGAATGAACTTGAACTCCTCGTTGAAGACGCACTTTGCCTCCTCCTCCGCCGCCGCCGTGGTGTTCCCTCCCAGCCAGGGAACTGCCGTCGGTGTCCACGAGGCAACCGGGAACGTCCTCCCCGAAGTGGCCATGTTCTTCCAGCCAGATCTAGGGGAGCGGTTAATACAAGCACATTAGTTGTTGACCACGACTATTGTCAGGGAACGTCCTCCCCGAAGTGGCCATGTTCTCCTGACCAGATCTAGGGGAGCGGTTAATACAAGCACATTAGTTGTTGACCATGACCATTGTCAGGGAAGGTCCTCCCCAAAGTGGTCATGTTCTCCCAGCCAGATCTAGGGGAGCGGTTAATAGAAGCACATTAGTTGTTGACCATGACTATTGTCAGGGAAGGTCCTCCCCGAAGTGGTCATGTTCTTCCAGCCAGATCTAGGGGAGCAGTTAATACAAGCACATTAGTTGTTGACCACGACCATTGTCAGGGAAGGTCCTCCCCGAAGTGGCCATGTTCTTCCAGCCAGATCTAGGGCAGTGGTTAATACAAGCACATTAGTTGTTGACCACGACCATTGTTAGGCACGAAGCGTGGAAAGGAGCCAAAGACGCCAGCTTTTTCCCCCCCTCTAGGCTCTCCGGCCACTTTGATGGTTCTCTGGCTTTTCTCAGCTGGCGTATTCGGGCCTGGCGAGGGGACAGTTTGACAAACCCTCCCCTCGGCAGCCCCCGCGATCACACCCATTAATCACCAGCGCCGCGTGGAGCCGGGCAACTTGCCGGAGACACGGGGCCAAGCCGGCCCCGCCGGCCAGAGCAGCCCCACGGCGCGAACAACAATGAGACCTTTATGAGCAACAGCAGCCCCCGGCCGCGGCCAGCGCAGCCTCTTGGAAGCCGCCTCAGCCTAATTGGCACCATCCCCACGGCGCTGCCCATCCCGGGGGGCTCAAGAAAGGCGGAGGGAGAAGAAAGGCTTGTCTGGGGGGATAGTGTGACCCAGAGAAATCCTTGGGGGGTTGTTAAGGGAGCATCCCTGGACAGCAAGAGGCCTCCAGTTGCCGGGTACTCTCCGCGGGACAGGGATGAGCTAAGCCCTGCACAGAGGAGCGTTGCCAGAGCCGAGTCCCAGCCCAAGACAGTGCAAGTGTTTGATAGGAATGGTTGGACTCGATGATCCGATGGGTCCCTTCCAATCTGGTTGTTCTATGATTCTATGATTTTGGAGTGGCTGCTTCTGCTGACTAAGGCCAGAGGCTTGGATGAGGAACCTGGAGCAGGAGCATCTGCCGTGGGGCCAGCAGAGACAAGGATGCAGCTGACAACCGTATCTGGTGAGGCTGCTCCTTGAATCCTGTGTTCAGTTCTGGGCCCCTCAGCACAAGAAGGATGTTGAGGCTCTGGAGAGAGTCCAGAGAAGAGCAACAAGGTTGGTGAAGGGGCTGGAGAACAGACCCTATGAGGAGCGTCTGAGAGAGTTGGGGGTGTTTATCCTGTAGAAGAGGAGGCTGAGAGGAGACCTCATTGCTCTCTATAACTCCCTGAAAGGAGGTTGTGGAGAGGAGGGAGCTGGGCTCTTCTCCCAAGGGACAGGGGACAGGACAAGAGGGAATGGCCTCAAGCTCCACCAGGAGAGGTTTAGGCTAGAGATTAGGAGGAAGTTTTTCACAGAAAGAGTGATTGGGCATTGGAACAGGCTGCCCAGGGAGGGAGTTGATTCCCCTTCCCTGGAGGTGTTTAAGGCACAGGTAGATGAGGTGTTGAGGGACATGGTTTAGTGTTTGATAGGAATGGTTGGACTCGATGATCCGATGGGTCTCTTCCAACCTGGTGATTCTATGATTCTACGATGGTGGAAGTGCTGATGTGCCTCCAGTTCCCATTGGTGCAGGTGATGGGTGCAAGTTCAGGGGAGGACCAGGGGCTCAGGGAGAGGATGTGCATTCGTGGGATGCTTGTTGTGGTATGAGGTGGGAAGCATCGTGCTCTCAGGTTCATTCATCCCTTGGCTCCCTCAGCAACTCTCTCCTGTTTGCCCCTTGCCTTCATCACCAAGATGTGTGGACGTGGGTTGTAGAGGGTGTATCCACAGATGAACTGAGCTGCCATCCCTCTTCCCTGCTTCTTCCTGCCGAGCCTCACCCAGACAGACATTCCCGAGTTTACAGAGATGATCATAAATGACTCAACAGGCAGATGGGCAGGCGGGTGGCCGCGGGACCGTCCCCTCGGTGCCGCACACACCTCTGGGCTCTGTTTGAGTTGTGGGCCGAGCTGCAGCCCTGGGCTCCCGTCAAACACCCCGCGGCTTCCTTGCCACCGCGGCCAGCACGGGCAGGTGGCTTTATTACAGGGATGAGTTCAGAGAGCAACCAGGCAGGTCCTGATCAAACATTAACAGTGGGAAGAACTCGCTGTTTTCCCAGAAGCAGGAGGGAAAACCCTGAGCTCCGATGCCAGGAACGCTGTGCTGGTCATACTGGTTCCAGCCTAGCAGCCGCATCTCCCCAAGCTGCAGCGCTGGTTTATTTTTATTTTCGTCTTCCAGCCTCTGAAAGCAAGTGTGAATGAAGACTTCGGCCCAGCCAGAGAAAGAAATGGCCTCAAGCTCCTCCAGGGGAGGTTTAGGCTGGACATTAGGAAAAAAAAATTTCCCAGAAAGGGTCATTGGGCAGTGGAATAGGCTGCCCAGGGAGGGGGTTGAGTCACCTTCCCTGGAGGGGAACCCTGGAGGTGCTTAAGGGACGGGTAGATGAGGTCCTGAGGGCCATGGTTTAGTGTTTGATAGGAATGGTTGGACTCGATGATCCGATGGGTCTCTTCCAACCTGGTTGTTCTATGATTCTATGACACAGGTCAACAGTGAAGATATGAAGATGCAAACAAATAAAAGATAATAATCTGATGTAAGAGATGCATAAGGAAAAAGGAAAGTAGCAAGGAGCTTGGAGGAGAGAGCAGGTGAGGGGCTTCTGGAGGCCGATAAAGCCTGAGCAGAGCAATTCAACTGTCCCAGGTGAGCTTCCTTCGGGGAGAACCACGGAAAAGAACAATGGGAAAAAGAATGTGGCGTTTGCAAAGGTTTATCTCACCAGGTGTCCTGCTTCCTCATCTTAGTCACGATCAAAATCAGTGCTTTGAATTCCGGATTCACATCAGTCCAACCCAAGGACACGTCACAGCCAGGCCCAGTCCTGCTCCTCCCTGGTGGCCCCAGCAAGGCTCTCCCTGGCCACAGCCTCTCCAGCTTTTTGAGGAGGGACCAAGCGCAGCCCTGGTGAGGTCTGAGCCAAGCATTTGGAGCTGGAGAGGGAAATCACTGCAGGGAAAGTGTGACCAGGGAAATGGTGTGACCAGCAGGGCCAGGGAGGTGATTCTCCCTCTGGACTCAGCACTGGTGAGGCTGCTCCTTGAATCCTGTGTTCAGTTCTGGGCCCCTCAGCACAAGAAGGATGTTGAGGCTCTGGAGTGAGTCCAGGGAAGAGCAACGAGGCTAGTGAAGGGGCTGGAGAACAGACCCTATGAGGAGCGTCTGAGAGAGCTGGGGGGGTTTATCCTGGAGAAGAGGAGGCTGAGAGGAGACCTCATTGCTCTCTCCAACTACCTGAAAGGAGGTTGTGGAGAGGAGGGAGCTGGGCTCTTCTCCCAAGTGACAGGGGTCAGGACAAGAGGGAATGGCCTCAAGCTCCACCAGGGGAGATTTAGGCTGGAGATTAGGAGGAAGTTTTTCCTGGAAAGGGTCATTGGGCATTGGAACAGGCTGCCCAGGGAGGTGGTTGATTCCCCTTCCCTAGAGGTGTTTAAGGGATGGGTAGATGAGGTGCTGAGGGACGTGGTTTAGTGTTTGATAGGAATGGTTGGACTAGAAGATCCAATGGGTCTCTTCCACACTGGTTGTTCTATGATTCTATGAAAGGACAGGGAGCTGGGGAGGTGCTGCCTGCTCCTGCCCTGCCTGTTTTGGGGATGCACGAGGGACACGGTGCTGGGAAACTCGCATCCCTGTGGGATGATGCCTGCAGGCTGGTCTCTGGGAAGCACGAAGGGAGCTGGTGGATACCCCCAGCCCAGGCTCAGCTGGCCCAGCCTGCAGCCCCTGGGCACTGGCGGCATTGGAAAGGCACCAATGGAATGAATGAGCAGGGCAGCAGAGAGCAGACTCTGCCCTGGAGCCAAAGTCCTGCATGAGCAGGACAGGACGGTGGGTCAGGGATGGTCGTGCAGCAGGCAGGAGCTTTGAATCATAGAATCATAGAACAACCAGGTTGGAAGAGACCCATTGGATCTTCTAGTCCAACCATTCCTATCAAACACTAAACCATGTCCCTCAGGACCTCATCCACTCGTCCCTTAAACACCTCCAGGGAAGGGGAATCAACCACCTCCCTGGGCAGCCTCTAACAGTGCCCAATGACCCTTTCTGTGCAAAACTTTCTCCTAATCTCTAACCTAAATCTCCCCTGGTGGAGCTTGAGGCCATTCCCTCTCATCCTGTCCCCTGTCCCTTGGGAGAAGAGCCCAGCTCCCTCCTCTCTACAACCTCCTTTCAGTTAGTTGGAGAGAGCAATGAGGTCTCCTCTCAGCCTCCTCTTCTCCAGGATAAACACCCCCAGCTCTCTCAGATGTTCCTCATAGGGCCTGTTCTCCAGCCCCTTCACCAGCCTCGTGGCTCTTCTCTGGACTCTCTCCAGAGCCTCAACATCCTTCTTGTGCTGAGGGGCCCACAACTGAACACAGGATTCAAGGAGCGGCCTCACCAGTGCTGAGTCCAGAGGGAGAATCACCTCCCTGGCCCTGCTGGTCACACCCTTTCTGATCCAAGCCAGGATGCCATTGGCCTTCTTGGCCACCTGGGCACACTGCTGGCTCATGGTCAGTCGCTGTCGACCAACACCCCCAGGTCCCTCTCCTCCTGGTATTTTTCCAGCCAGGCTTCTCCCAGTCTGTAGCTCTGCATAGGGTTGTTGTGCCCCAAGTGCAGGACGCGGCATTTGGCCGTGTTAAACCTCATCCCATTGGAGAAGGGACAGGAGATTGCAGAGGGGAACGAGCAGCCACTGAGGGATGCTGGGTGAGCCTGGGACCAGCTATGGTTGGAGTAGGGGAAAACAGGGCTTTTCTTCTCCCTTAAGCTCCTGGAAATTGCAAAACAAGGGGAAATTATGCAAAATATCCTGCAGAAGGACCCTTGGCCCTAATCGCCACGTGGTTGGTGCAACCAAAGCCCCGGCACAAGGGGAGCGTGACCTAATTTCTTTCCGATCCTTCTCTGCGGCTGCAAGAGCAACCAAAGGACGATCTGCCTGTGCTTCCCCTGGCACCGGAGCCTCCTCCCTGGGGATGCCAGCAGGGCTGGGGGCTTCCCTCAGTGCCCATCACACCCCTGCTCCGAGGTGACCCCCTTATCTCAGCAGGATGGGAGGTGAGGGGTTCCCTGTCCCTCCTCAGTGCCCATCGTACCCCTGCTCCGAGGTGACCCCCTTATCTCAGCAGGATGGGAGGTGAGGGGTTCCCTGTCCCTCCTCAGTGCCCATCACACCCCTGCTCTGAGGTGACCCCTTATCTCAGCAGGATGGGAGGTGAGGGGTTCCCTGTCCCTCCTCAGTGCCCATCATACCCCTGCTCTGAGGTGACCCCTTATCTCAGCAGGATGGGAGGTGAGGGGTTTCCCGTCCCTCCTCCTCTCTCAGGAAGGGCAGGAGCATGGGGTGAGCTGTGGCAGCCCCAGAGCAGCTTCACCTTGTGAGGACAGAGCCATGTGGGAGATGGAGAAGAAGAGAGGAGGTGGCCACAAGTGGGAAGAAGGATGGAGGCCCTCGGGAACGGAAGAAGCGGCGAATGGTGCACTAGGGAGGAGGTTGCATGGAGGGATTTCAGGCTGGTGAAGGGATGGAGGGATGGGGAGACCTGGCTGACCCTCACTCCGCGCCCACCCGCTCCTGGGGATCCCACCTCCATCCCTTGAGCAGCCAAAGCTTCTCCCCACAGGCTTCCCCGGCTTCGCGTGGTCACATCACGGCCGTGGTGAGACTGTCCTGCCTGCTGCCCTCTGCCAGGTGGAGGATGCCCAACTCACCTGCTGTCCCTGGCTGGGGTGGCTCTCAGGAGCAGGGCACCCCCGGGCAGCGCCCGTGCCCCGTGGGCCCGAGGACCATGCTGGCAGCGCTGCCGTGTGTCGTGGGCCGAGCTGTCCGTGCCCGCTCCTGCCGTCCTGCCGGGAGCAAAGTGCCCCGGAGAGGCAGGGCTGGAGGCGGGCGGAGGCGGGTGCAGCAGCAGCAGCCCTGGCAGTGCCCGTGCCCACCCCCCGGCCCACCCCAGGGGCTGCCCGCGGGGCTCAGCCCTCCACACACCCATCCTGGCCATCGCTCTCCAGGCTTCATAGAATCATAGAACAACCAGGTTGGAAGGGACCCATCAGATCATTGAGTCCAACCATTCCTGTCAAACACTAAACCATGTCCCTCAGGACCTCATCTACTTGTGCCTTAAACACCTCCAGGGAAGGGGAATCAACCACCTCCCTGGGCAGCCTATTCCAATGCCCAATGACCCTTTCCATGAAAAACTTCCTCCTAATCTCCAGACTAAATCTCCCCTGGTGGAACTTGAGGCCATTCCCTCTTGTCCTGTCCCCTGTCCCTTGGGAGAAGAGCCCAGCTCCCTCCTCTCCACAACCTCTTTTCAGTTAGTTGGAGAGAGCAATGAGGTCTCCTCTCAGCCTCCTCTTCTCCAGGATAAACACCCCCAGCTCTCTCAGATGCTCCTCATCAGGCCTGTTCTCCAGCCCCTTCACCAGCTTCGTGGCTCTTCTCTGGACTCACTCCAGAGCCTCAACATCCTTCTTGTGCTGAGGGGCCCACAACTGAACACAGGATTCAAGGAGTGGCCTCCCCAGTGCTGAGTCCAGAGGGAGAAGAACCTCCCTGGCCCTGCTGGTTACACCATTTCTGATCCAAGCCAGGATGCCCTTGGCCCCCTGGGCACACTGCTGGCTCATAGTCAGTTGGCTGTCGACCAACACCCCCAGATCCCTCTCCTCCTGGCCCTTCGGGCCAACAGCAGCCCTCACAGCCCCTCGGGTGGGAGACAGGTTGGCTTCACTCACGCACTGTGCCCCTTTGCCTGTGGAGGCCAAGGACCTTTGGCCAAGGGGACCACAGCCCCTCATCTCAGAGGACTGTGGTCCCCCAACCACAGGGAACACAGCCTCTGGCCTCTGGGCACCGCAGCCCATGGGGACCACGTGACCTCGTCCTCCTCAGGGCAGCCTCCTTGCCCCTCTGGGGCTACGAGGGTCCTGGCAGTGTCCCGCACCTCAGGGGTACTGCCCCACTGGCACCCTAACCCTAATCCTAGGGACAAAGGTGGCCACTGCCACCTTGAGGACAGCCTGGGCACAGTGTCCCTGCAATGCAGACAACATTTTGCAGCAGCCAGGACCTCTCTGTTTGGGGTGTTCCAGGGTCTGGGGGCAAGAGGGTGCCCACTGCCTGCTGAGTTCATAGAATCACCAGGTTGGAAGAGACCCATCGGATCATCAAGTCCAACCATTCCTATCAAACACTAATCCATAGAATCATAGAATCACGAGGTTGGAAGAGACCCATCGGATCATCAAGTCCGACCATTCCTATCAAACACTAATCCATGGAATCATAGAATCACGAGGTTGGAAGAGACCCATCGGATCATCGAGTCCAACCATTCCTATCAAACACTAAACCATGTCCCTCAGCACCTCATCCACCCGTCCCTTAAACACCTCCAGGGAAGGTGACTCAACCACCTCCCTGGGCAGCCTATTCCTCCTGCTCCAGGGGGTTTAACCCCTTTAGGAGTGCACAGGTGGGTGCAGGGGGTGCCCCCAATCCCGTGTGAGAGCCACATGGGACACCAGGCAAGGGCAACCTTGAGGGTTTGCAGGGTCCTCAGTTAAAGAGGAGGAAGGTGGAGGCAACGGGAGCTGGTGTTCTCCGCACCCAGATCGCCCATCTCAGCTTGGCAGCTCCCCGCACAGAGCCAGACGTGGCACACGCCCACCCAGTGTCCCTGAGACTTTATTCCAGGTGGGGACAGCAAAGGGAATCCCGAGAGGAAACAGCGCCACAGCCTCAGGAGCAGCTGCTCTAGGAGAAGTCTTCTGGGAATGTCATCCAACAGGGCTGAGCCTGGGCAGGAGAGAGCGGCCAGCGAGGCCGAAGGCACGTGGTGTGTGAGGCTGGGCCGGATGCAGATGCCTCTGCGCCCACGCAGGCTGCAAGTCGGATGCCTCCAGAGGCTGAGCTGCAAGGTCCGCAGCTCCCAGTGATCTTCACTTTCTAAGTGGCCTCAACATCTCCCTTATCTCCCATCGCTCCTTGCTGGTGAGACTCAGCATGGTCCTTCCATCAGTTTTGGAAGGGAGGATGGAGACTGGCAGTGAGATCCAGAGAGTGTCCATCCTGATGGCTACAAGAGTGTCCTGAGGTTTTCCAGCTGAGGAACACCAGTCGCTTAGCGGTGAAGCCAGACAGGTTGGGAGCGTAGGCGATAGTTCCAGCCCTGGGGTGCCTGGTCCTCCTTGGCAGCTCTGCCCACACGGGTCACTCCGCAGAGGGAGTGCTGGAGCCTCAGTTAGGTGCTGGGTCCCAGGTCAGGTCTCCGTGGCTGGGTCACCGCCGTGCCCTCCCCGAGCTTGCTGTGGAGGTGCCAGGGATGGGTCAGGTTGAGCTCCCCAGCCTCCAGCAGGTCCCGCTCCTTGATGTCTACATGTGCAGGGTAAGAGGAGCAGGGAGCCTGCACAGCCCCAGGACACCCATGGAGAGTACTTGGTGTCCTCCTGCCCCGCCACATCCATCCCCATCCCAAGGTTCACTTCTCCTCCCCTCCTGGGTGCAGGGCTCTGCCAGGGACCCTGGGGCCACTTTATATAAGTATATATACTTATATAAGTAATACAAGTAAATAATATAATATAATTAATATAAGTAAATATATACTTATATTTATATATAAAGCGCCTATCACCATATTGATAAACATTCTTTGGAACCACTCTGACGGCAGAGGTGAGGGCATGGTGCCCCCCCCTTTCCGAGCTCTAGGGCCTGGGGCTACCTGAAGGTCTCCGGGTGGTCCCAGCCATGCTTCTGCAGCCCTTCCGCATCCTGCTGCAAGCCAGGGTGGTCCAGGCACCCGGCACCGAGGGAGCGCTCACTCCTGTCGCAAGGTCGCTGGGGGAAAAAGCAGCATCATAGAATCATAGAACAACCAGGTTGGAAGAGACCCATTGGATCATTGAGTCCAACCATTCCTATCAAACACTAAACCATGTCCCTCAAGACCTCATCCACCCGCCCCTTAAACACCTCCAGGGAAGGTGAATCAACCACCTCCCTGGGCAGCCTGTTCCAATGCCCAATGACCCTCTGTGTGAAAAACTTCCTCCTAATCTCCAGCCTAAATCTCCCCTGGCGGAGCTTCACACCAGGACCACGAAGTCCCCATCTTTACATCCTCACTTCACGGGAACTAGGTGCATGGCTGCTCCTCTACCTCCCACCACATCCCACCACTGGGCAATTCACTGCCATGAGGATGGGCCCCGTCCTCTACTGGCCTCTTCTCTCAAGGGACAGGGGACAGGACAAGAGGGAATGGCCTCAAGCTCCGCCAGGGGAGACTTAGGCTAGAGATTAGGAGGAAGTTTTTCACAGAAAGGGTCATTGGGCATTGGAATAGGCTGCCCAGGGAGGGGGTTTAGTCACCTTCCCTGGAGGTGTTTAAGGCACAGGTGGATGAGGTCCTGAGAGACTTGGTTTAGTGTTTGATAGGAATAGTTGGACTCGATGATCCGATGGGTCCCTTCCAACCTGGTTGTTCTATGATTCTATGATTCTACTGACACTCCCCCTCCTCCCTGAGCCTCCCAGCCGAGCTCCAGAGCCCCACGGTGCCCACAGACATACCTCTCGGGGGTGGCCGTGCAGGTGAGCATCCGGTGAGCACCTTGTCACCTCTCGGTAGGGTCTCGGGGGCGGCTCCAGGGCGCTGTGGGTCTGCTGCAGCAGAGTCTTGGGGGTGTCCCCTCTGCGCTCGGGGGACACCCGGTCCAGCTGGCTCAGGTAGGTGGCCATGTGCAGCGCCGTCAGGGAGCAGTCCCCCGGCCCCGGCACATCCCTGGCCACGATGGCCGATTTGGGTCTCTTCTGCTGGCCGGCGGCCGGGGGGCTGTGCGGGTGCCCATGGGACAGAGCCCCTGGCACACAGCGGGGCCGGGCACCGAGCTGCCGCGGGCTCTCCGCTTGCCTGTCGTGGGTTTCGCCACTGCCAGAGCCCGGTGCCCACATGACGCCCTCAAAGATGAAGTAGGCTGGGTTGGTGTAGCTGGCAGCCGGCTCCGGGAGGCTGCGGGGACGGCTCCTGCGAAGCACAGCAAGCGTGGGTTCAGCGTCACCCCACAGTGGGAGCACACTCAGCCAGGCTCGTGGCAGGACTGGGCCCCTCCGGGTACCTGAGGCGCTGCAGGGGTGGCTTGGGGCATGGGGGTGCATCGGCCACTGGCTCAGCATCCTCCTCTTCAAAGCTGATCCACTCTGCAAAGGCACCAAAGTCTAGCGTGTCCCCAGCAGGCACTGCCAACCCCTTCCCTCAGCTGAGGTGCAGGAACCACAGAATCATAGAATCATAGAACAACCAGGTTGGAAGAGACCCATCGGATCATTGAGTCCAACCATTCCTATCAAACACTAAACCACGTCCCTCAAGACCTCATCCACCCGTCCCTTAAACACCTCCAGGGAAGGGGAATCAACCCCCTCCCTGGGCAGCCTATTCCAATGCCCAGTGACCCTCTGCATGAAGAACTTCCTCCTAATCTCTAGCCTAAATCTCCCCTGGAGGAGCTTGAGGCCATTCCCTCTTGTCCTGTCCCCTGTCCCTTGGGAGAAGAGCCCAGCTCCCTCCTCTCCACAACCTCCTTTCAGGTAGTTGGAGAGAGTAATGAGGTCTCCCCTCAGCCTCCTCTTCTCCAGGATAAACACCCCCAGCTCTCTCAGCCGCTCCTCACAGGGCCTGTTCTCCAGCCCCTTCACCAGCCTCATTGCTCTTCTCTGGACTCTCTCCAGAACCTCAACATCCTTCTTGTGCTGAGGGGCCCTCAACTGAACACAGGATTCAAGGAGCGGCCTCCCCAGTGCTGAATCAAGAGGGAGAAGAACCTCCCTGGCCCTGCTGGTCACACCATTTCTGATCCAAGCCAGGATGCCCTTGGCCTTCTTGGCCACCTGGGCACACTGCTGGCTCTTGGCCGCACCATGCCCCAACGTGGCCCTGACCCCCGAGCCCAGGGTGATGAAGGGGGGGGGGGGGTTGCTGGCGTGTGTCCCCTTTACCATAGAGCCTCTCCCGGGTGCTGCGCCTGTCCTTGGGGACGCGGACCTTCATCCAGCCGCGCATGGAGCCCGTCTCCTCCCCACGGTGGAAGAGGAAGGTCTCGAACTGCTGAGCCATGCTGCCGATCATCGACCTCATGGCAATGCAGCACTCACCTGTGGGCACAGCACACGCCAATGTTAGAGCCTGTGCGGCCTCCGCGTGCAGCAGCTCCTCAGAGCGACGTGGGTGCCAGACCCCGTCTGCAAAGCCTCACAATCCACAGGCTGTTACCTGAGCCCAGTGGGACTATGCTTGGCACCCCCAGAGCCACCACGGTGGCCCCCAGGCCACCACCCCACACGCACCGTAGGACTCGCAGCTCTCCACCCCCTTGATGCTGAGGAGCAGGTGATGGTCCCCCAGGTACTCCAGGTCTGGCAGGATGGGGTTGAGCTGTAGGGGGAGAGAAGGGGGCTCAGGGGATGCTGTAGGGCAGGTGGCACAGGGTGGGCTCTGTCCTCAGGGTGACGATGACAGCTCTGGCACCTCGTGGGACTCAGGGTGCAGAGGTGGTCAGAGGGTTGGGGAGGGAGGAGGATGCTCGAGGGGGACAAAGGGAGGGATAGGGAAGAGGAAAGAGGACGATGCTCAAGGGGGACAAAGGGAGGGATGAGGAAGAGGAAAGAGGAGGATGCTCAAGGGAGACAAAGAGAGGGATGGGGAAGAGGGAAAAGGACAATGCTTGAGGGAGACAAAAGGAGGGATGAGGAAGAGGAAAGAGAACAATGCTCAAGGGAGACAAAGGGAGGGATGAGGAAGAGGAAAGAGGACAATGCTCAAAGGAGACAAAGGGAGGGATGGGGAAGAAGAAAGAGGACAATACTAGAGGGAGACAAAGAGAGGGATGGGGAAGAGGGAAGAGGACAATGCTAGAGGGAGACAAAGGGAGGGATGGGGAAGAGGAAAGAGGACAATACTCAAGGGAGACAGGGAGGGGTGAGGAAGAGGAAAGAGGACAATGCTCAAAGGAGACAAAGAGAGGGATGAGGAATCGGAAAGAGGACAATGCTCAAGGGAGATAAAGGGAGGGATGGGGAAGAGGAAGGAGGAGGATGCTCCAGGGAGACAGGGAGGGGTGAGGAAGAGGAAGGAGGAGGATGCTCCCCCAGTGCATACCACGGGCAGATGCTTTGCAGACCAGCCCAGCTTGAGGAAGCCGGGGATGTCGCAGCTCTGGGAGGTGTTCTCCCCGCTCCGCTGAGCCTCTGCCAAGGGGGAGAGCGGGGGCCACAGCTCCAGACGGGGCTGGCTCATCCCCTCCATGTAACCCTGGCACCCCAGCCCCCCAGAACCTCGGGGGGTCCCTCACCCTCCAGGCAGTAGGAGTGGAACTCGATGTAGCACTTGCTGCGACTGGCGGTCTTCACGATCACCTCGATGCTCTCCCACTCAATGCAGGCCTGGGGCTCGGGGCCAGAGCCGGGAGCTGTGGGCACCAGGAGGTCAGCAAGCGCTGGGTCAGCACCCGCGGCCGAGGCTCATCCCAAACTCATCCCGGGGGCTGACAGACCCCAGCTCCTCACCCTTCTTGGGCACAAACTGAGACGTCACTCCCACCTCAAAGGTGGCGAAGACAGGCGAGTGGTCGCTGGTGACGATGTCGTCGGTGCAACCTGCGTAGTGGGAAGGGGCAGCTGGGTGATGTCTCCAAGCCCTGAGGTCCCGAGCAGTGCTGGTCACCCCAGCCCCGGGGTCTCACTCACCGTAGGAGTTGCAGACCACGTGGGTCTCTGGGTGTGACTTCCACAGGATGCGGTCGCACCACGAAGGGACGTTGATCCTCATCTAAAAATCATAGAATCATAGAACAACCAGGTTGGAAGGGACCCATCGGATCTTCTAGTCCAACCATTCCTATCAAACACTAAACTAGGTCCCTCAAGACCTCATCCACCCGTCCCTTAAACACCTCCAGGGAAGGGGAATCAACCACCTCCCTGGGCAGCCTGTCCCAATGCCCAATGACCCTTTCTGTGAAAATCTTCCTCCTAATCTCTAGCCTAAATCTCCCCTGGTGGAGCTTGAGGCCATTCCCTCTCGTCCTATCCCTTGGGAGAAGAGCCCAGTTCCCTCCTCTCCACAACCTCCCTTCAGGTAGTTGTAGAGAGTAATGAGGTCTCCTCTCAGCCTCCTCTTCTCCAGGATAAACAACCTGAGGAAAATGAGGAAAGCATCAGTGTCCCCTCAGATCTGTCTCCCCACAGCCCAGAAATGCACCCCAAAAAGTGAGCTGCTTCCCTCCTGGACCCGCTTTGGAGAGAGAATGGACTGGCAGAGGTGCTGAGCACCACCACACAGCTCTCCCACCATCCCTGTTGTCCCTGTCCCCTGGTGATGTCCTGCAGCTTGGTTGGAGGCTCCCTGCAGGTGGTTCACCTTCCCTGGAGGTGTTTAAGGGACGGGTGGATGAGGTCTTGAGGGACTTGGTTTAGTGTTTGATAGGAATGGTTGGACTCGATGATCCGATGGGTCCCTTCCAACCTGGTTGTTCTATGATTCTATGATTCCAGAACTTACCCCAGTGGGCTTGAACTTCTGCCACATGTAGCTGTCCCGGGAGCCCCGCTCGTACCGGTACGTGGGTGGGAAGGAGATGTCACCCTCGCCTGGGAACCAAGACACGGAGGTGGTGTGTGGTCAGTGTCCCAGCTTGTCCCCAGAGCTGCGCCAGCCGGGGAGAGGTCCCTTGGGTGTCACGGTCCCCATCTGGGGCTCACAGCAGTGACTGGCACCAGCCAGCCCGGCAGGGACAAGCTCTGACTGTCCTTGAGCTTGTGTGCTGCCGGGACACAGAGCCCCAGGATTTGCCCCATGGTGCACATCAAGGTCTCCCAGGGTTTTGTCCCCCTGTGCCAGGACTGGGCATCACCCCGGGGGCTGCGGTGCCTTCACACTCACTGAATCGCAGGAACACCTTGTTCTTCTCCCGCTCCAGATTGAGCTGGTCGACAGCCAGGAGGGCTTCAAACTCCTTCTTGGTGATGTGGGCGAGGATGTCCTGCAGTGGGGAGGGAAGGTGTGTGGTGAGCTCTGGCTCCCGGCACCTCTGCGGCTGCACCAGCTCTGCCAACGGCTTCTGCCATCCCCAGTGGGACCTCAACTACCCACCTGCACATCCATGTCGAGGCGGTAGTTGAGGTCTCCGAACCAGAAGAGGTGGTTGAAGCGCAGAGTGAGGTCGAAGGCGCTGAGCCGCTTGTCGCCCAGGACCAGGGAGCGCAGGATGTCGCTGTAGTTCTGGTTACGCCTGCGGGGAGGATGACAGCACGGCTTGAACCGCCCTGGGGACACCTCATCCTCATCCTCATAGAATCATAGAACAACCAGGTTGGAAGAGACCCTTCGGATCATCGAGTCCAACCATTCCTATCAAACATTAAACCATGTCCCTCAAGACCTCATCCACCCGTCCCTTAAACACCTCCAGGGAAGGGGAATCAACCACCTCCCTGGGCAGCCTCTAACAGTGCCCAATGACCCTCTATGTGAAAAACTTGCTCCTAATCTCTAGCCTAAATCTCCCCTGGTGGAGCTTGAGGCCATTCCCTCTTATCCTGTCCCTGTCCCTTGGGAGAAGAGCCCAGCTCCCTCCTCTCCACAACCTCCTTTCAGGGAGTTGCAGAGAGCAATGTGGTCTCCTCTCAGCCTCCTCTTCTCCAGGATAAACACCCCCAGCTCTCTCAGACACTCCTCATAGGGCCTGTTCTCCAGCCCCTTCACCAGCCTCGTTGCTCTTCTCTGGACTCGCTCCAGAGCCTCAACATCCTTCTTGTGCTGAGGGGCCCACAACTGAACACAGGATTCAAGGAGCAGCCTCACCAGTGCTGAGTACAGAGGGAGAATCACCTCCCTGGCCCTGCTGGTCACACCATTTCTGATCCAAGCCAGGATGCCATTGGCCTTCTTGGCCACCTGGGCACACTGCTGGCTCATGGTCAGTCGCTGTCGACCAACACCCCCAGGTCCCTCTCCTCCTGGCAGTTTTCCAGCCAGACTTCTCCCAGTCTGTAGCTCTGCTCAGGGTTGTTGTGCCCCAAGTGCAGGATGCGGCATTTGGTCGTGTTAAACCTCATCCCACTGGACTCAGCCCATGGATCCAGCCTGTTTAGGTCCCTTTGCAGAGCCTCCCTACCCTCCAGCAGATCCACACTTCCACCCAGTTTTGTGTCATCTGCAGACTTGCTAAGGCTCATCCTCACCCTGTGTTTTCCAGATGGGGACAGGAGGGGGACAGTCCCACAGCCCTCCGGGCTCCTCCAGCTCCTTTGGACACCCACTTGCCCCCTGGGCATCCCCATCCCACCCAGCCCTGTCCCACCCATCCCTCCCTCACCTGTGGGTCTTCTCGCTGCCAGAGGCCAAGTGGCAGTTGACGAAGCCAAACGAGGTCCCGTTGAAAAGGAAGGAGACGCCCACAGCTCCCTTGTTCCCTGCAGGGTTGGGCCAAGTGTTGAGCTACGGGGAGGCTCAGAGACTCTGAGATGCACCCCCCCCCACCCCAACTCCCACTGGATCCAGGGTATCCCCCTCACCCCTACCCAGCGTGTTGGCGATGCCGGTTTTCACGCTGGAGGTGTGGACGTGGCTGATGCGCCGCTCGTGCTCAGGCTTCACCAGCACCACGATCTTGATGCTCCAGAGGCACTGCAGAGCGATCTACAGGGGAGAAGGGGGTGAGCCTGTCCGCTCCCCACGTCACCCCACGGCCGACCCCAGCGCTGACAGACAAACAGCAAGGTCAGCCCCCCCCATCCAACCTTGAAATGTGGCATCCAGGGAGGGCACCTCCTGCCTGGCACTAGGCATGGGAGGTTCCCTGGGCTGGATTTAGGGTGGGAGAGGACCCGGGTTTGGGGTAAAAGCCCTTTTAGCTGCCCAGCACAACTTGGCACAGCCAGGGTGGGGGGTCCAGGTTGTCACCCGCCGTTACCACTCGGTAATCGATGGCCATCAGGGTCTTCAGAGACGCACGAAGGAACTCGACCCACTCGCGGTCGCCCAGGGAGTTCTCCTGGGTGCCGATGACGTAGATGTCGTGGGGGATGCAGGCGGTGGTCTCGTCCTGCGTGTGCCCCAAGCCCCGCGAGGTCAGCCAGGAGGCGAGGGAGCGGGGAGGTGGCGTGCTGCCTGCGGGCAGGGGACAGCGGGCGCTGGAGGGGACAGCGGGCCAGCTCCTCTCTAACCTCAGACCCTGTGTATCTCCAGCGGAGACAGGGAGTGTTGTGCCAGCTCCATGGCTCACCCGGGTGCATGCGAGATTGATGTGGATTAAACACCCTGGAGGTGTTTAAGGGACGGGTGGATGAGGTCTTGAGAGACTTGGTTTAGTGTTTGATAGGAATGGTTGGACTAGAAGATCCGATGGGTCCCTTCCAACCTGGTTGTTCTATGATTCTATGATACTATGAAACCCAAAAGGAGCCAAACCAGGACCTTCTCCAGCCTCTTCCTCCTCCCACCAAGGTCTAGCTGAGACCTCAGGTTTCCCCAGGGCAGCTCCCCACAGGTTCACCTCCCAAAACCCACCTGAGCCCACAACAAGCCATGGTAGCCTCCCAGGAAAACACAGACTTATTTGGGCCCCTTACCCATGTTCCATGTCCCGACGTACACCGAGATGAGGTCGGGCTCGTCCAGGTTGGAGTGTTGGATCTTCATCAGCTGCAGCAGCTGGCAGAAGGCCTCTCGCTTCTGCAGGATGATGTGGGTCAGGGGGACGTCAACCCCAGGCGCAGGAGCTGGTTCTTGTGGGTGGTCTGATCCCCGAGTCCACCCATTCCTGCATCCCTACCCGAGAGCTCTGTAGCCCCTGGGACACCCAGCAAGCCCAGTTGGAGCCGCTTACCCGTGCGCTGGGGAAGATGAAGTCTCTGTTCAGGCTCTTCTGCGGGTCCCGGTCGTACACCAGCCTCACCTTGCTCTGCACACTCTGGTATTTGATCAGCTGCAGGACTGAACGCCAGGGGGGAGGGGGTGACGGTGGCATCCCCCTCCTGCCACGGGGCCAGCAGGCAGCGTGGGACGGAGTCTCAGGGCGCGACTGGGTGTGCTGCCCGTCACCCTGGCATCAGGCCTGCCCCAGGGAATCCCACAGCCCTCCAGAGCCCCGGCAGTGGTTGATGGGGGGTTGACAGAATCATAGAACAACCAGGTTGGAAGAGACCCGTCGGATCTTCTAGTCCAACCATTCCCATCAAACACTAAACCATGGCCCTCAGGACCTCGTCCACCCGTCCCTTAAACACCTCCAGGGAAGGGGAATCAACCACCTCCCTGGGCAGCCTGTTCCAATGCCCAATGACCCTTTCCGTGAAAAACTTCCTCCTAATCTCCAGCCTAAATCTCCCCTGGTGGAGCTTGAGGCCATTCCCTCTTGTCCTGTCCTCTGTCACTTGGGAGAAGAGCCCAGCTCCCTCCTCTCCACAGCCTCCCTTCAGGTAGTTGTAGAGAGCAATGAGGTCTCCTCTCAGCCTCCTCTTCTCCAGGATAAACACCCCCAGCTCTCTCAGCCGCTCCTCATAGGGCCTGTTCTCCAGCCCCTTCACCAGCCTCGTCGCTCTTCTCTGGACTTGCTCCAGAGAAGTAAGTAAGGCAGCCCCTTACTTTTGTCCTGGGGGATGGTCTCCTCCGGGGTCCCGCTGCCCCGCTTGGTGACGGCCACCGTGCCTGCCTCCACGTCCACCATCAGGGTTGCCCTCTGCGACTTGCCCACCTTCACCTGCAGACGGGGACGTGGTTTCTGTGTCAGCCCTGTGCCCTCCCTGCCCAAGCGGTGACACCGAGGCCCTGCCGCCCCCTCACCTCGAAGCTCTGCGCGGCCAGAGGCTTGGTGGCCGGCGGTGGGGCTGCCGCCACGCTGGGCAGCACCAGGTTGTGCCTCGACGTCGTTTCCTGCAGCGACTTCAGCACCTGCCAGAGTGACAGACGCTGCTCTGGGGGCACTGGGAGAACTGGGAGCCCTTCCTGCCCCAAGAGCAGGGGTTGTGCCACCACCAGCAGCTTGTTCCGCTGGAGGGTTTCGTTTAGATGAGGGGTTTGCTGGAGCAGAGGGAGATTCCCCAGACCGTGGTGCTGGCAGAATCGAGCAGCGGATGCAATTTTCCGTGCTCCCCCTGCACCCAGCCAGGCTTCTCCAGCCTGGAATGGTGAGGGACGGGCACCTTCTTCTCCAGCGAAGAGAGGAGTTGATTGACGGTAGATATCTTGTAGAGGAGGAGCTCGAGATCGGGATCGCTGGTCAGTGGACCCTGAGGGGAAGGACAGACAATTTTGGAGCAGTTGGACATGGGGATCCCAGGGGTCTGGGATCAGCTTCTCCCCTTGACACAACTTCTCCCCTTGATACATCCTGAAGGAAATCTTCAGGCCACAAGGAGCCAGGTCCCCTCTGAGGCTGCAGGGACCACATCGCGGGGTGTGCAGCACCTCTAGGTGCCACAGACCCACTGCATCCAGCCTCCACTTTATGGAGTCAGGCGGCAGGAGGTTTCATAGAATCATAGAACAACCAGGTTGGAAGGGACCCATCGGATCTTCCAGTCCAACCATTCCTATCAAATGGCCCAAGGGGTCTCACCTGCTCCCTGCGTGGGCTGCGAGGAGACGTAGGGGGGTCAAACACCTTGGCCAGAGTCTCTAGGCCTGCGAGTGTGAAGTCAATCTCACTGCATGAGGAGAAGAGGGGGTGAGAGGCAGTGAAGGCGTCTCCCAAGCCTCGGTGGCGATGCTTGGCCACCACAAAGAGTTCCAGGATGAGGTGGGTGGCTCTGGTGAGCACTCGCCTGTGCAGCCCCCGGCAGGCAGTGACGAGGGCGGTGCTGAGGTGGCGCAGCTGCGGGTGCCCGTGGCGCAGAGCCTCCAGGTCCAGCTGCACGTGGTGGTTCAGGTACTCCGCCATGAAGCCCATGAAGTCGTTGGCCGGGCTGAAAGGTGGGGTGGACGTCTTTGGAAAGGTGCCTATCCCACGGCAGGCCGCTCAGGCCGTACCCACCCCACTGCCTCACAGAATCACAGAACAACCAGGTTGGAAGAGACCCATCGAATCATCGAGTCCAACCATTCCTATCTAACACTAAACCAAATCCCTCAAGACCTCATCCACCCATCCCTTAAACACCTCCAGGGAAGGGGAATCAACCACCTCCCTGGGCAGCCTATTCCAATGCCCATTGACCCTCTGTGTGAAAAACCTCCTCCTAATCTCCAGCCTAAATCTCCCCTGGTGGAGCTTGAGGCCATTCCCTCTTCTCCTGTCCCCTGTCCCTTGGGAGAAGAGCCCAGCTCCCTCCTCTCCACAACCTCCCTTCAGGTAGTTGTAGAGAGTAATGAGGTCTCCCCTCAGCCTCCTCTTCTCCAGGATAAACACCCCCAGCTCTCTTTACGACTCCTCATAGGGCCTGTTCTCCAGCCCCTTCACCAGCCTCGTTGCTCTTCTCTGGACTCGCTCCAGAGCCTCAACATCCTTCTTGTGCTGAGGGGCCCACAACTGAACACAGGATTCAGGGAGCGGCCTCCCCAGTGTTGAGTCCAGAGGGAGAATCACCTCCCTGGCCCTGCTGGTCACACCATTTCTGATCCAAGCCAGGATGCCATTGGCCTTCTTGGCCACCTGGGCACACTGCTGGCTCATGGTCAGTCACTGTCGACCAACCCCCCCAGGTCCCTCTCCTCCTGGCAGTTTTCCAGCCAGACTTCTCCCAGTCTGTAGCTCTGCATAGGGTTGTTGTGCCCCAAGTGCAGAGTGCGTTACCTGCTGTGGATCTGCTCCTGCAGCCTCTGGTGAAGCTGCTGCGAGATGTGGGTGCGGCTGGTGACGGGAGCGCTGAGCCACGCGCCCACCCCAGCTCCCCCGGCCGGGACCACGTGCCCGCCGCCTCGGCCGTCCTCCCCATCTGTGGGCAGATGGCAGGTGGCTCAGCAGGACCCCCTCCCTGCTCGTAGACCCCGGGGTCCCCACCAGCCCCTCCCCAGCTCACCCGAGTCGTCGTCGGCCGCCTGCCGTGTCCGGTGCACGGGGTAGAGCAGCGGCGTCACCAGCCCATTGTTGGGCTGCTGGTAGGCACCGATCAGGTCGGGGAGGGTGCGGAAGCACTTGGCCTGGATGCCTTGGATGGTCTGGGGAGGCAGAGATGGGGGGAGGACATCATGTACCCTCCTCTGCCAGCTCCGTGTGCCAGGGCAGCAGGTCTGTCCACCAAAAGGTGCCCAGGGCGAGCTTTGGGGAGTTCATAGAATCATAGAACAAGCAGGTTGGAAGAGACCCACTGGATCATCAAGTCCAACCATTCCCATCAAACACTAAACCATGTCCTTTAGCACCTCATCCACCTGTGCCTTAAGCACCTCCAGGGAAGGTGAATCAACCACCGACCTGGGCAGCCTGTTCCAGTGTCCAACGACCCTTTCTGTGAAAAAGTCCCTCCATAAACTTGGGTGATGGATTTGTCCATCATCATTGGCAATGGGCGCATTATCCCATCGGCAAGGGGCACAAACGGAAGTGCAGGAGGTTGCGTCTGAATATAAGGAAATTTTTTTACTCTGAGAGTGACTGGCATTGGTTGTTCAGGGATGTGGTGTAGTTTCTCTCCTTAGAGATATTAAAAATCATCTAAACGTGATCCTGGGAAACTGGCTTTGGGTAGCCTTGCTTGAGTAGAGGGTTGGACCAGATATCCTCCAGATGTTCCTTGCAAACTCAGCCATTATAGAACCATAGAACAACCAGGTTGGAAGGGACCCATCGGATCATCGAGTCCAACCATTCCTATCTAACACTAAACCAAGTCCCTCAAGACCTCATCCACCCGTCCCTTAAACACATCCAGGGAAGGGGAATCAACCACCTCCCTGGGCAGCCTCTAACACTGCCCAATGACCCTTTCTGTGAAAAACCTCCTCCTAATCTCCAGACTAAATCTCCCCTGGTGGAGCTTGAGGCCATTCCCTCTTGTCCTGTCCCCTGTCCCTTGGCAGAAGAGCCCAGCAACCTCCTCTCTACAACCTCCTTTCAGGTAGTTGTAGAGAGTAATGAGGTCTCCTCTCAGCCTCCTCTTCTCCAGGATAAACACCCCCAGCTCTTTCCTCATAAGGCCTGTTCTCCAGCCCCTTCACCAGCTTCGTGGCTCTTCTCTGGACTCTCTCCAGAGCCTCAACATCCTTCTTGTGCTGAGGGGCCCACAACTGAACTCAGGATTCAAGGAGTGGCCTCACCAGTGCTGAGCACAGAGGGAGAATCACCTCCCTGGCCCTGCTGGTCACACCATTTCTGATCCAAGCCAGGATGCTATTGGCCTTCTTGGCCACCTGGGCACACTGCTGGCTCATGGTCAGTCGGCTGAACATGAGCCCTTATTATGGCCCTTTGCAGGGCAGCAGGGCAAGGAGAGGAGTGTGGAGAGGTCCATTTTGTGTAGCAGATGAGGATGCTCCCTAGAAACCCTTGGGATGCTCTTTTTAGGGGCTGCAGAGAGCTGGGTACCAGAAAAAACCGTTGAAGTGACACCGAAGAGGGGAAGCGAGACTGAGCTGGTGGCCAAGAGGAACATCATGGGGACAGATGAGGTGAGGATCAGGGCTGCGCGACCGAGGGCCAGAGGCAGGAGGGGGACAAGCATTTTGCTGGGCCTCCCTGGGCTGGCTGGTGGCAAGCGTGGGGCCGGCAAGTAGTCAAGCCCTGCCAGGTGGCCCCGTGCTGCAGGGTTGGCTGCGAAGCGCTCACATCCTGAGCTGCAGGCAGCTCATGCAAAAACCAAACCGCACTGAGCGCTCGCAGGGTGGAGAGGCCAGACAGCAGCTCGCTGGGTGCTGCATGGGGGAGGAGAGAGAGCACCCTGACCGCTTCGCACCTGCATCCTGCCCCAGCTGCAGATGGTGGCCGCCCTGGCACCAGCACTAGCCAGGGCAGGGAGTGCAGCAGCCAGGCTTCGGGCACCCACCTGGACAGAGAGCAGCCCCTCATCATCAGGGAGGATGCGGTAGGTGTGGACGTGTCGCTGAAACCTGGGAGAGAGCAGATGAGAGTCGCCCATCACCCACCCCACGACACATGGGTACATGGCAGCGATGAGGGGTACCCAGCCCTGATTTATTTCATAGAATCACAGAACAACCAGGTTGAAAGGGACCCATCGGATCTCCTAGTCCAACCATTCCTATCAAACACTAAACCAAGTCCCTCAAGACCTCATCCACCCGTGCCTTAAACACCTCCAGGGAAGGGGAATCAACCACCTCCCTGGGCAGCCTGTTCCAAAATAAACTCCCTGTGCCCTCTGCGAAGAAAGGAACTGAGCTCCCACTGCAGGAACTTAAAGCATCACCCTCAGCTCTGCATCTGCACAAGTTTGCAGGAGAGGATTTGTAGGATCCCTCTAGCCTCCAAAGAGCAACCTGCATGCATAGAATAGAATCATAGAATCACCAGGTTGGAAGAGACCCACCGGATCAGTGAGTCCAACCATTCCTACCAATCTCTAAACCACGTCCCTCAGCACCTCATCCACCCGTCCCTTAAACACCTCCAGGGAAGGGGAATCAACCACCTCCCTGGGCAGCCTCTAACAGTGCCCAATGACCCTTTCTGTGAAGGATTTTTTCCTTATGTCAAGCCTGAACCTCCCCTGGTGGAGCTTGAGGCCATTCCCTCTCGTCCTGCCCCCTGTCCCTTGGGAGAAGAGCCCAGCAACCTCCTCTCTACAACCTCCTTTCAGGTAGTTGCAGAGAGCAATGAGGTCTCCTCTCAGCCTCCTCTTCTCCAGGATAAACACCCCCAGCTCTCTCAGCTGTTCCTCACAGGGCCTGTTCTCCAGCCCCTTCACCAGCCTCGTTGCTCTTCTCTGGACTCACTCCAGAGCCTCAACATCCTTCTTGTGCTGAGGGGCCCACAACTGAACACAGGATTCAAGGAGCGGCCTCACCAGTGCAGGGTACAGAGGGTTGCTGGTGGCTCAGCCACATCTCCACCAGCATCCCCTTCAGTGACCCCAGTGCCAGGCAGGACTGCTGGCCCAGGCTTCTGTCTGCTCCCAGGTTTTCCCCTGGTCTGATTTGGTGACCCCCTAGAAAACCCGTCCAAAGAGAGGTGGCACCCGGCCAGCATCCCTGCTTTTCACCAGGATTTGTGATGCCAGGAGCCGTGTGCCCAGAGCAGGGAGAGGGACCCCAGCAGCAACCCGAAAAAGAAGCCGCGAGCGGGCGGCGGGGAGGGCACTCACAGGAGGCAGAGGGCATAGGCCCCCGCGACCGACTCGCTGTCCCGCACCAGGAAGCAGCCGTCCCTGCCGGCCTTGGCCAGCAGCTCCTCTGCCACCACTCGGCTGATGTCGCGGTGGTACCAGCTTGCCGCCGCCATCCTTGGACAGAGCGGGATGCTGGCAGCGCTGTGTCCCCGTCCCGGCCCCTCATCGGGGCTCAGCAGGGGACAGTGGCCATCGTCCAGCCTGCAGGTTTGGGCTGTGGAAGGAGAATGTGGAGGTGGTGTGGGGGGACCAGCCCCCCGGTACCCGAGCGAGCCAGTGGGTGATGGGCAGCAGCCAAGGTGATGCTCATGGGGACGAGGCGCCCCACAGCCAGGCAGCGCGGCAGGACCCGGGGGGCAGCTGAGGGAGGCTGGGGGTCCCGAGGCTCCTCATCACGGGGGGCTCCAGCCTGTGGGGCGCAGAGGGGAAGACTGGTGAACGATCCTCTCCCGAGGGAGGATCAACCCAAGCTGCAGCCCCATCCCTGGGGCCACCATCCTGCCCTGCTGCACGGCGAGGACAGGCCACGCTGATGCCCCAGCAGCACACGGGGGGGGCCCAGCCCTCACCCCACACTCACCGACAGGGTGCGGGGCTCCTGTGGCTCTTGCGGGGTGCCGGAGGGCAGCCAGACGAGCTTTTGGGGTGCAGCCAAGCAGAGGCAGAGCCACGATGCTGCGTGGGCCGCCCTGGGCTTCCTCCCATGGGACGTGGCGACAGTTGTGCCCTGCACACTCCACCCGTCGGGGCAGCAGCGCAAACTCAGGCGTCAACCATCGTGGGGTCCTTGGCCATGCCAATGGGGCCCACTCGCTCGCTGCTCCCTGCCGCTCGCTTGGCAAAGCAACAGCCACTGCCTCTTCCTCCTTCGCTGCTCTCTCCACCGCCAGGACCAGCCTCCTCGCTCCTCCTCCGGCTCTGGCTCCGTTAGGAGGGGAAGCCTGCGGCCACGCAAGGCTGAGCATGGCAGGGTGAAGGCACAAGCAGCCCTGGAGCAGGGGCTCTGCCTGCATCCCGCTTCCTGCTGCTCATCAGCCCTGGGCTGGGGGGGATGGAGTGGAGAGAGCCCCATCCCCCTGGAGAGGGAGGTGTGGGGTGGCAGTGAGCCCATAGAATGAGTTTGGGGTGGTGGGCAGTGACTCCTGGGGACTTTATCACCCACTTTGGGGCTGAGCTCTGCTGTCTGCACAGACACGGAGATCATAGAACAACCAGGTTGGAAGAGATCCATCGGATCATCGAGTCCAACCATTCCTATCAAACACTAAACCAAGTCCCTCAAGACCTCATCCACCCACACCTTAAACACCTCCAGGGAAGGGGAATCAACCACCTCCCTGGGCAGCCTATTCCAATGCCCAATGATCCTCTGTGTGAAAAACTTCCTCCTAATCTCTAGCCTGACCCTCCCCTGGTGGAGCTTGAGGCCATTCCCTCTTGTCCTGTCCCTTGGGAGAAGAGCCCAGCTCCCTTCTCTCTACAACCTCCTTTCAGGTAGTTGGAGAGAGTAATGAGGTCTCCTCTCAGCCTCCTCTTCTCCAGGAGAAACACCCCCAGCTCTCTCAGCCGCTCCTCATAGAGCCTCTTCTCCAGCCCCTTCACCAGCTTCATTGCTTCTCTCTGGACTCGCTCCAGAGCCTCAACATCCTTCTTGTGCTGAGGGGCCCACAACTCAACACAGGATTCAAGGAGCAGCCTCACCAGTGCTGAGTCCAGAGGGAGAATCACCTCCCTGGCCCTGCTGGTCACACCATTTCTGATCCAAGCCAGGATGCCATTGGCCTTCTTGGCCACCTGGGCACACTGCTGGCTCATGGTCAGTCGCTGTTGACCAACACCCCCAGGTCCCTCTCCTCCTGGCAGTTTTCCAGCCAGGCTTCTCCCAGTCTGTAGCTCTGCATAGGGTTGTTGTGCCCCAAGTGCAGGACTCAGCATTTGGCCATGTTAAACCTCACATCACCCTGTCTGTGTGTCCCTCACCAGGAGGGCAGAGCAGTTCAGGGGCTCCCAGGATGGATTTGGGAAGGAGGGAGGCGCTTCCCAGCAGTACAGGGCTGCACGAAGCAGTGGGGTTCATAGAATCATAGAACAACCAGGTTGGAAGGGACCCACCGGATCATGGAGTCCAACCATTCCTGCAGCTCCTGGGTGCACACCCAGGGGGTTTGGTCCTCGTGGCAAGGAGCAAGCAGGTGCTGTGCATAGAGCTGGGCTAGGGTGATTAGTGCCAATTAATTACAGATGAACATTGGCCACTGGCCTGGCCAGGGCGACCAGGAGCACCAGTGCTGTGTCAGGGGGACATGGGACAGTGAGAGGAGGAGGGATGGGGATGATGGGGATGGGGATGATGGGGATGGGGATGATGGGGATGGGGATAGGGATGGAGATGGATGGGGATGGAATGCCATGCTCCTGGACATCCAGGCCCCTTGGCATCCCAAGCTGATCACTGCAGCCATGAGCCCAACCCAAAGAGATCGTCCCCCCCCATCTCTGTCTGCCCAAGCCTGCTGGCCCAGACGTGCCAAAAGCCCCTGCCGAGGCTTCCTGCTGGGTTCCCGGCTGCGAGAGGAACTTCTGGCCAGGGCCATCAAGAAGTCCAGTAGCCTGCTTGGTATCGGGCTCCAAGCCGCAAGAGGAACCTGTGGCCAGGGCCACCAAGACATCAGGCAGCCTGTTTGGTGTGGGTCTCGCTGCTCTCAAGTAACCCCAGTTAGCGAAGATTTAAGGAGTTCCTTATCCCAAGGACGACCCATGGAACAGCAAGGACAGAAGAGAAGGAACTGGGCCAAAGACTGTTCCGGGTCTTTATGAACAATGTGTCTCATTAGGCCTAATTAACAGCGTATTGGCTACCTTTTAGATGCCACCTGAGTAAACCTACATCTAATTGAATCTTATGAAGTAATTATTATGAAAATGTCATGGTACCAATAGATAAGCATAGAAAAGATATAAATATGTTAGAGAAACATCAATAAAGTGGATACTTGTAGCATTCATATTGAGTGTATTGCGGTAGCTCAGCTCCCTCTCCGCAATAGTTTGGTTTTGAGCTGGTGGCTCGGGCCACACGGCAGCAGTTGTGTCTCTCGCCAGCACCCACAGCAATGGGGGGTCTGGAGACCCCGTCCTGCCAGCTCCCCGCTCCCACCGGCGCTGCTCCCTGCCGTTACTTAACGAGGCAGCGGTAATTCTGTGTGGCTGCGGAGGCGCCTGCCTTCCAATTAATGCCATCCGCGACGCCTAAGCCGGATCAAGGGAGGAAGACCTGGAGCTCTGAGGGACTTTGAGAAATCAGCTGCCGGCTGGGGGTGTTTACGTAAGGCGGCTGCTGTGCACGGTGCCAATGGCATCCTGGCTTGGATCAGAAATGGTGTGACCAGCAGGGCCAGGGAGGTGATTCTCCCTCTGGACTCAGCACTGGGGAGGCTGCTCCTTGAATCCTGTGTTCAGTTCTGGGCCTCTCAGCACAAGAAGGATGTTGAGGCTCTGGAGAGAGTCCAGAGAAGAGCCACGAAGCTGGTGAAGGGGCTGGAGAACAGGCCCTATGAGGAACAGCTGAGAGAGCTGGGGGTGTTTAGCCTAGAGAAGAGGAGGCTGAGAGGAGACCTTATTGCTCTCTCCAACTACCTGAAAGAAGGTTGTAGAGAGGAGGGAGCTGGGCTCTTCTCCCAAGGGACAGGACGAGAGGGAATGGCCTCACCCTCCACCAGGGGAGATTTAGGCTGGAGATTAGGAGGAAATTTTTCACGAAAAGGGTCATTGGGCATTGGAACAGGCTGCTGAGAGAGGTGGTTGACTCACCTTCCCTGGAGGTGTTTAAGGGTCGGGTAGACGAGGTCCTGAGGGACATGGGTTAGTGTTTGATGGGAATGGTTGGACTTGATGATCCGATGGGTCTCTTCCAACCTGGTTGTTCTATGATTCTATGATATGCTCCACCAGCCCCACATCCTCCAGCATCACTCCCTGTAGGAAGGGGCTGATTGTGCCATGTTTCATGCAGCACGTGAACCTGGAGAGGCCGGTGGGATGAGGCAGATGAGAGGAGCCTGTGGCCATTTATGAAACAGGAAAAAGGAAGAAGTCCTCTGTCATTTCCCTATTATTTTTAACACCGCGCCGCATCCTCAGCTTCCTTCCCCATCGCTCGCTTCAGAGCACGGAGCGAGCGCGGGAAGGGATGTGGTCTGCGTGTCTCACCACAGCTTTGGGGGGACAAACATCCATCCACCCCCCAGCCTGGACAGGACCTGCCTGTCTGAGTCCACCCAGTCAGGATTAATCCCAGCTGAAGCCGCCCATTATGAAATCCTCTCCCTACCCTCCCCGCACTCCCCAGACCCTGCGGTCACAGCCCTTGTGAATGGCACCAGCCTCACAGGCCTTATTAAGCAACTAACAATGAGCTACAAACACAGAGCTCAGGATTTGGTGCCTCGGGCAGGGCACTGGGGGCAGCTGCTCCATCGTCCCCCCCCAACAGGGCAGCCGGTGTCCAGCTGGGGCTGCCACCTCCTCCTCCTCATTCCACCCACCCCGCGGGAAGGTCACAGTTCACGTGTCCCCCTGACCTTGGCAGAAATAGCGCCTGCTAATCTGCAAATTAAGCAGCTCTCCTGTGTGCAATTAAAGAGATCACAAGTGCCTGCTCTTGGACAACGTGTGCTGACAGCTAAAGCCCCGGGTGGTGGGGCTGCTTTGCCATGGTGGCTCCCGGTGGCTCGTGGTGGCTCCCAGTGGCCCATGGCCCATTGCTCTCTACAACTACCTGAAAGGAGCTTGTGGAGAGGAGGGAGCTGGGCTCTTCTGCCAAGGGACAGGGGACAGGACAAGGGGGAATGGCCTCAAGCTCCACCAGGGGAGATTTAGGCTGGAGATTAGGAGGAAGTTTTTCACCGAAAGGGTCATTGGGCATTGGAATAGGCTGCCCAGGGAGGTGGTTGATTCGCCTTCCCTGGAGGTGTTTAAGGTGTGGGTGGATGAGGTCTTGAGGGACTTGGTTTAGTGTTTGATAGGAATGGTTGGACTCAATGATCTGATGGGTCTCTTCCAACCTGGTTGTTCTATGATTCTATGATTCAAACTGCTCCAGTGAGCCCCACTCACCTTCCTTACCTCCAGCATCCCTCAAGCTCTTGCTTGCTCAGCCAGACCCTTTGCTCTGAGCACACGCTTGCTTCTGGCGCAGCCTCCCAGAGCACTGACGTTGAGCTGTCCTTGCTCTTCCTCCAACCCAGAGCTGCCAGCAGCATCCTCCCAGCAGCCTGGCTCAGCTCAACACCCTTTAACACCTGGGTACCAGCCCCTCCCAAACACATCCCACCTGTGTCCCGGCCCCATAGAATCACAGAATCACTACCAGGTTAGAAGAGACCCCCAGCTCTCTCAGCCGTTCCTCATAGGGCCTGTTCTCCAGCCCCTTCGCCAGCTTCGTTGCTCTTCTCTGGACTCGCTCCAGAGCCTCAACATCCTTCTTGTGCTGAGGGGCCCACAACTGAACACAGGATTCAAGGAGCGGCCTCCCCAGTGCTGAGTCCAGAAGGAGAAGAACCTCCCTGGCCCTGCTGGTCACACCATTTCTGATCCAAGCCAGGATGCCCTTGGCCCTTTTGGCCACCTGGGCACACTGCTGCCTGGGCACACTGTTTGCAGGCTGCCCTGGGCCCCTGGGGTCTGTGTCCTGGCCTCAGAGCCAGCCGGGAGCAGCATTCCCACCAGCATCCTCCAGCCCCCCCTGCCAGAGGGATCCCATCCTGGCAGAGGAAGGGCAGTAGTAGGGCCCCTTCTCTCCTAGCTGGCCAGGAGGCAGATCCACTCTGTGCTTTCAACAGTTCGCTATTTGCAGCAGCAAACTTTGAATTAACGATGTGCTAATCGGGTCAGGTGAGGGCAGCCTGTAGTGTTATGAAATGATGTGGAGCCAAGCCGCTTGCCTAACAGTGCTGGGGGACAGTGACAGGTCTGTGTCCCACCACCAAGGGGTGGACAGCCTTTCCTCACCACTCTGGAGGAGCGAAGCCTGGTGTGGGAGCTGCTGCTGCAGCCTCCAACCTCGCTTGTGCCTTCACCCCACCTTCTCGTACCCTTGTGTCCCCGTGGCAGGGGTGTCCCGTGCACCCTGGACCACAGCAGGTGACCTCTGGGTGACCAGCAGATCATAGAATCATAGAACAACCAGGTTGGAAGAGACCCATCAGATCATCGAGTCCAACCATTCCTACCAAACACTAAACCATGTCCCTCAGCACCTCATCCACCCGTCCCTTAAACACCTCCAGGGAAGGGGAATCAACCACCTCCCAGGGCAGCCTGTTCCAGTGTCCAATGACCCTTGCTGTGAAGAATTTCTTCCTAATGTCCAGCCTAAACCTTCCCCTGGTGGAGCTTGAGGCCATTCCCTCTCGTCCTGTCCCCTGTCCCTTGGGAGAAGAGCCCAGCTCCCTCCTCTCCACAACCTCCTTTCAGGTAGTTGGAGAGAGCAATTAGGTCTCCTCTCAGCCTCCTCTTCTCCAGGATAAACACCCCCAGCTCTCTCAGACATTCCTCATCAGGTCTGTTCTCCAGCTCCTTCACCAGCTTTGTTGCTCTTCTCTAGACTCGCTCCAGAGCCTCAACATCCCTCTTGTGCTGAGGGGCCCAGAACTCAACACAGGATTCAAGGAGCAGCCTCACCAGTGCTGAGTCCAGAGGGAGAATCACCTCCCTGGCCCTGCTGGTCACACCCTTTCTGATCCAAGCCAGGATACCATTGGCCTTCTTGGCCACCTGGGCACACTGCTGGCTCATGGTCAGTCACTGTCGACCAACCCCCCCAGGTCCCTCTCCTCCTGGCAGTTTTCCAGCCAGACATCTCCCAGCCTGTTATATGGGTAAGTCGGCTGTGCAAGGAGCTGCCTGCACCTCCTCTCCATCTGTCACCCACCCAACCAAGTGCGTAAGGGAGGGATAAAACCAAGCAGGTCTCTCCCTTCCCCTCTGCCCTCTCCACCAGCCCTCGTGCCCAGGGTTGGCCACTCGCCATGGCAGAAGTTGTAGAGCCTCCGTGGGAATGCTGCCCGTGTGTGTCCCTGCCCGGCGGGAGCAGAGCTTCCACCTCAATTACCATCACCTTGCTCCTAAGCCTCCGCTTTGCCAATCTCCATAAGCTGCTTTCTCGGGGCTCCAGCAGCAGCTGGATTTATAGCCCACTCTTACTCACCAAGCGTCTCCCCCGTTAATAGACTAATAGGATTCTTCCCGAAATCACCTTTCCCACAGTGCGCACACACATGCCCACACACCCACTGCTCGGCCCCAGCCAGGCGGGTGACATCAGGTGCCAGGGGAGGGACGGCCCAGAGGGTATAAGAAGCAGCAGGACCTGGAGCAGCCCAGAGTGACCGAGTGGCGGTGGGACACGCTGGGACAAGGAGAAGAGAGCATCTGCCTGTCCATCCAGCCTCCAGGTGAGTGCTTCCTGCACCTCTGCTCTGCTGCCCAGGCCTAGCAGCACCTCGGGGCACGGATTCTGCTGTTCCGTAAAGCACTTTGGAGCAGGGAATTTGGTGCCGGGTCTTTGGTCTCAGACGGTGGCTGGAAGGAGGGTGGTTTGGGGCTGACAGTGGAAAATTTGGCTGCAAGGATTTGAGGGTGGTTATGGTTGGACTAGATGACCCGATGGGTCTCTTCCAACCTGGTTGTTCTATGATTCTGTTCTATGATTCTAAGCCAAGGCATGGGTTGGGCAGCAGCAATGAGAGAGTAGCCAAGCCAGAAGGGGTTCGAGTCCCCTTCTCTGTAGCTTGGGAGATGAAGAGGAGGAGTTCAGCTCTTCTCTCCTCTGCTTTGCATCACCCTGGCCCCAGCTCCTGGGCTCTGGAGCAGCTGAGCCCCCATCACGATCCTGCTTTCTCCACATCTTCTCTTGCCCAAGAAACCCTGTGGGTGAGGATACCTGAGCTTCACATCTTGCAGAACCTGAGGGTATCGGACACTCTGTGTTTGGGACTAATCCTTTGTTTTTCTGTGGGGAAGAGGATCATCTCCTCCCGGCTACACCAATTTCTTCCTTCTCCCCCGCACCCCTGCGGTTGCATAAAGAGGTGACTCTGCCCACGTGCCCCCTGGGGCTTAAAATCCTGCCTGGGCTTAAGCTCTGCTAATGTCAGAGCTGCCTAACTTTAAGAAGCTGGGCTCATCCCATCTAATCTCCCGTCGAATCAGCTGGTGATCAGGGCGATATTTACGGTTTCGTTTGGGATGCCAGGATCGAGTGAGCACACCGCAGGCAGCGGCGCTGGGGCTGCCAGAGCTGCCCTCCCAGAGCCGGCTCTGGTGCTGCTGGATGGGGACAGACAGGTCATGGGCCAGGGCAGGACATCCCGACATCCCCTGCCATGGGGGACAAGCTGCCTTCAACCTTTGATAGGAATGATTTGATAGGAATGGTTGGACTAGAAGATCCGATGGGTCCCTTCCAACCTGGTTGTTCTATGATTCTATGATTCTATGACCTTCCTGCTCAGGTGATGGGATAAAATGAGCTCGTTCCTGCTGTTAAGCCAGGACAGCCAATTTCCTGCAGACAAGAAAAAAATCATTAAAACGAAAGTCTCTAAGCCCTTTCATTCATTTTCTTGCCTTCCCCAGCCTTGCATTCGCTCCCCTGGGAGTGTCCCCTGTGCTTTCTATTTTCTGAAGCCTACCTGCCCGGGCTAGGCTCTCCCTTTCCCTCTTCCACCTCTTCTCCACCACCTATTCACCTTCCCTGGAGGGGTTTAAGGTGCAGGTGGATGAGGTGCTGAAGGACATGGGTTAGTGTTTGATAGGAATGGTTGGACTCGATGATCCGGTGGGTCTCTTCCAACCTGGTGATTTTATGATTCTATTTGGCCAAGGACAAGGGGCTCCCTTGACCTGACAGCCTTGCGAGGCCTGTGCTGCTCCCGTGTGCTGCCCCGATGAGCCCCGAGCACCCCAGCCCTGCCAAGGCGAAAGGTCCAGCCGCATCCTAGCCCTGCGGTTTGCTGGGATGTGAAGGATTCCACCCCACTGGCTGCCCCTTCCCTGGGGTTTCACCCACCACCCTCTCTCCATCTCTTCCCCACAGATCCCTGCCCGAGCAGCCGCTGACTTACAATGGCAGACGGAGCGAAGTAAGTATCTTTATTTTCTTTTTCTTTATTTTTTTGCCAATTTGGATGGCTGTGGGGCGGGAGCAGAGGGTCAAAGCGAGGCCCCTGGTCTCCCCCAGCCTCTGGGGTGATGGGCTGGTACGGGATCTCACTGCAGAGAGATGCAGTGGTGGAGCCAACAAAGCACCTTCTCTTCTCCACTGCGTGACGGTGCTTTATCACTCACCCTCAGGACACAGTCAGCTCCTTCTCTCTGTGGTCATGCGCTGAGCTCAGGAGCACGACATCCCGCGGGACAGCAAAACCGGGCGGGTTAGGGCTCTAAATCTGCAGGATGCTGAATTCCCCACGGTCAGGACATCCCACACGTGCTCTGATGTAGCTCTTGGAGATGTGTCTTGTAGCATCTTGGAGATGTTTCGCAGGGAAACTCCTTCCTCACCCCAGAGAGAGGAATGGTCACCCCAACCCTCCCTGCCCGTGAGGAGGCTGTGCCACATCCAGCCTCGTCCAGGGCCTTCCCAACCCATCTGTCTTGTATTTCCTCCGCAGGGTGTTCAAGAAGACCAGCCCCAACAGCAAGGTGAGTCCTTGCAAGCAGAGAAGGTTCCCCCCAAGGCGTCTTTCTGCCCTTTGGCATCTGTTCAGCTCCTGCTGTTCCTGCCACATAGAATCATAGAATCATAGAACAACCAGGTTGGAAGAGACCCATCGGATCATCGAGTCCAACCATTCCTATCAAACACTAACCCATGTGCCTCAGGACCTCATCTACCCGTCCCTTAAACACCTCCAGGGAAGGGGAATCAACCACCTCCCTGGGCAGCCTATTCCAATGCCCAATGACCCTTTCTGTGAAAAACTTCCTCCTAATCTCCAGCCTAAATCTCCCCTGGTGGAGCTTGAGGCCATTCCCTCTTGTCCTGTCCCCTGTCACTTGGGACACGGACACCCCAGGGCTTGCTTTCCAATTAAAAAGGTCCCTATATGAATCCTTTAACGCGATGCCTGGTCCAACATACTAACATCTCCAATCCCCCAGCTGGTTCCATGGCAAACACTAACCCATTTCCTTCTTTCCTTTTCCCCGTGCGCTGCCGCCAGTTATCCATCTACCTGGGGAAGAGAGACTTTGTGGATCATGTGGAGTCAGTGGACTCTGTAGGTGAGTGGGGCTGTTCCCACCTTGGAGGGGGAATCATAGAATCATAGAACAACCAGGTTGGAAGAGATCCATCGGATCATCGAGTCCAACCATTCCTATCGAACACTAAACCATGTCCCTCAGCACCTCATCCACCCGTCCCTTAAACACCTCCAGGGAAGGGGAATCAACCACCTCCCTGAGCAGACTATTCCAATGCCCACTGACCCTTTCCATGAAAAACTTCCTCCTAATCTCTAGCCTAAATCTCCCCTGGTGGAGCTTGAGGCCATTCCCTCTTGTCCTGTCCAACCTGGCCTTGCTGCTGCTGACGATGCTGGAGGCAGCGTCGTTGTCCCCCTACCTGGCAGCTCCCTTTGGTCACCTCCTGAGCTGATGAGCAGGATATTTGAACCTAAAAAGTTTTGCAAGGATCTTCCCAGGTGGCTGAGCTCACCGACCCTTCTTGTCTGCTTGTTTGCAGATGGTGTCTGCCTGATCGATCCAGAGTACCTAAAGGACAGAAAAGGTATGAGCACAGCAAACTCCCAGTTAGATGGGGAGGGAATGGGGAGCGATGGAGAGCGATGGAGAGCTCGCCGGCAGCCTGGGACTGTAGGGAGGTTACAGCTCCAAGGGGTCATCTGCAGCTCATTCATTGTACGTCCTCCTTGACCTAGAGGGCAAGGCTGCCTCTTCCTTCTCATCTCTTCCGCTTGGGGCACCGGATCTGAAGCTGCTTGTGCTTTGCCAAAGAGCAAGTGATGAATCTCATTAACTGCCGTATTTTGTGTTTGAGGTCCAGGTCCTGCTAACAGTCTCATATTTCTGAAATGTTATTAAATTACTTTTCCTTTGTTTCCTCTTTATTCAACTCCTCTCCCCCCACGCCCTTCCCTTTATCCCCCCTTTCCCCTAACCCTGCTCCTCTCCATGTCCACCCGGTTTCAGTGTACGTGACGCTGACCTGCGCCTTTCGCTACGGCCGAGACGATCTCGATGTTATCGGATTGACCTTCAGGAAGGACCTCTACGTCCTGACCACCCAGATCTTCCCGCCGGTGCCGGACCAGACCCCCAAAACCCTCACTCCTTTGCAGGACAAGCTGCTGAAGAAGCTTGGGGAGAACGCCTACCCCTTCACCTTTGAGGTAGGGGCTGCTCATAGAATCACAGAATCATAGAACAACCAGGTTGGAAGAGACCCATCGGATCATCGAGTCCAACCACTTCTATCAAGTGCTCAGCCCTCCCTGACCATATGTCTCCCTGGGGCACACCAAGGCTCAGCTCTGAGCACACTTTTACTTTATGATTTTCACTCTTTCCTTCTTCTGCCTAGATTGCCACCAACCTGCCCTGCTCGGTCACCCTCCAGCCGGGACCGGACGATGTGGGGAAGGTGAGTTGCTGCCCCCAACCCATGTTCTCTGGCTCCCTTCTGCCTGGCAAGGGGTTAAGGTCTGGGATGCCAAAAAATGAGAGCTGCTTCTCTTCCATGGGGACGTGGCCCATGGGGTGAGGGTCTGGGGGTGGGGAAAGGTGGCCGGAGCTGGGACCAGCATCTCTGGGGTTGCAGTGGAGGATGGAGGGGAAGGAATCTAAGCCCCAGGCAGCTCTGAGCCCTTCTGCTTAGTGACTGTCCCTGCCACCCAACCCCCCAGGCCTGCGGCGTGGACTTCGAGGTCAAAGGATTTTGTGCTGAAAATCTGGAGGAGAAAATTCACAAGAGGTAATTGCAAGGGGGACCTTTCCCTTCTGTATGGCCCTGAAAAGAAACAAGCGGGTGATTCTGGGTGGCCAGTTTGGGGGGGTCAGGCTGAGGACCTGCTGTCAGTCTGTCCCACGCTTGGATCAGGTGCTGTACCCAACTCACATCCCGAGAGCAGGCTGCAGCTTGCATCCCTTGGCCGGAGACGCTGCCATGTCCCTGAAGACAGCCAGAGTGTCCCCCTTGAAGGCCACGTGTCCCTGCTGCGGGGACTCGATGATCCCATGGGTCTCTTCCAACCTGGTTGTTCTGTGATTCTATGACTGGGGACGACTGCTTCTCCCCCTGCAGGAACTCGGTGCGTCTCATCATCCGCAAGATCCAGTTTGCACCCGAGAAGACGGGGCCAGGCCCCAAGGCGGAGACCACCCGGCAGTTCATGATGTCTGACAAGCCCCTGCACCTCGAAGCCTCCCTGGATAAGGAGGTCAGTGCGGGGGAACCCATCCCCTGGCTTGTGCCACCACCTTGTGTCACCCCAGAGACGGGGACTGGGCTGTCCAGTCACGTAACTGAGTCCCTTCTCGCTGCAGATCTTCTACCACGGAGATCCCATCAATGTGACCGTCAACATCAACAACACCACCAACAAGATTGTGAAAAAAATTAAGATTTCAGGTGAGAGGGGGAAAGACAGGCACATCCCAGCACCCGTCGCATCCCGACCCCCCTGGTCAAGTCACCCTAGAATCATAGAATCATAGAACAACCAGGTTGGAAGAGACCCATCGGATCATTGAGTCCAACCCCCCACCTCCAATCCCTCTTGTCTCTCCTCAGTTGATCAGATCACAGACGTGGTCCTCTACTCACTGGATAAATACACAAAGACTGTGTGCACCGAGGAGATAAAGTAAGTAAAAAGGGGCTGGGGTGACGCGGCATCGCGGCCGGAGGGAGAAAGAGAAAGGAGGAGGAGGGGAGAGTGATGGAGAGAGGGGGTGGGGAAGATGATTTTACAAAAACATCAGGGTTAGAAGAGCAGTTGCAGAGGAAGAGGAGAGGCTGTGGACACCTTCTCCTCCAGCGCAAGGCGGTGTGGGCTGGGGAGGTCCCTGGGGATGGTGCACAGCTGTCCCCTTAGCTTCCTCTGCTCGCTTTGCATGTCTGAGGCCAGCTGCAGCCTCTAGGAAGGAGAAGAGCTGCAGCAAAGGTAGAGGGGAGAAAAAAGAAGTGGTTGTAAAAGGGAACGAAAGGAGGAACCGGGCCCAGGCAGCTGCGTTGGGTGGCACAGTTTGGGGAAGCCTGGTCCTGCCCAGGTGGCTGGTGTGATGCTGAGCACCCCCCAAGGCTGATGCTGGCTCTGAGCTCTCTCTCCCACCCCTTCCAGCGAGACCGTGGCAGCCAACTCCACGTTCACCAAAACGTACTCGGTCACCCCCACGCTCTCGGCCAACCGCGAGAAGCGAGGGCTGGCTCTGGACGGCAAGCTCAAGCACGAGGACACCAACCTGGCCTCCACCACCATGTAAGAGCTGGTTGGGCTCCCCTCGCTCCCCACCACAGCCGGACCTGTGCCCTCTCTCAACCCCAACTGCTTCCTGCTGCTCAGGATGATCTGGGCTCCCTCTAGCTTCCCACATACTTCTTGTGGCTGAGCCCACTCCATCCAGTTGGGACTCTGTGACATGGGCACAGATCCACTTGTCCATCTCATAGCAGACGGAGCCTCCTAGTTCCAGATGTCATAGAATCATAGAATCATAGAACAACCAGGTTGGAAGAGACCCATCGGACCATCGAGTCCAACCATTCCTATCAAACACTAAACCATGTCCCTCAGCACCTCATCCACCCGTCCCTTAAACACCTCCAGGGAAGGTGAATCAACCACCTCCCTGGGCAGCCTGTTCCAATGCCCAATGACCCTTTCCGTGAAAAAGGAAAATCCAAAATCCAAACCCCTTTATCCCTCTGCAGAGCTGCACTGGGGCTCGTCTCAGGATTAACCCCAGTTCCAACAGTCGGAGTGACCTCCAGAATGAACTCTGTGGCTGCAGCCAAGTGATATGGTCTCCCCTCTCCTTTCCTGCCACTTTGTGTTGTCTTCTCCTGCTAAGCCCCAGTGCATCCCACACAAAACGGGGCATGGGGACAGCCCTGAGAGCTGCTGTGGGGGGAGCAGATGGGGTCTGTGACCAGCACTGCCAGCCTGACTGCTCTGCTCTGCCTCTCTCCTAGCCTGAGACCTGGCATGGACAAGGAGGTGCTGGGCATCCTGGTGTCCTACAAAGTGAAGGTCAACCTGGTGGTGTCCCGAGGAGGGTGAGGCTCCGTGGGCACAGGGAGGGGACCGTCCTCCTGGGCTGGGCTGTGGGACCTCATTCATAGAATCATAGAACAACCAGGTTGGAAGAGACCCATCGGATCATCGAGTCCAACCATTCCTATCGAACACTAACCCATGTCCCTCAGCACCTCATCTAGCTGTGCCTTAAACACCTCCAGGGAAGGGGAATCAACCACCTCCCTGGGCAGCCTGTTCCAATGACCCTTTCTGTGAAAAACTTCCTCCTAATCTCCAGCCTAAATCTCCCCTGGTGGAGCTTGAGGCCATTCCCTCTTGTCCTGTCCCCTGTCCCTTGGGAGAAGAGCCCAGCTCCACCAGGCGATGACAAAGGGACTCACACCATGGGCCCCCCTAGACCCTGCCCTGTGCCCCCAAGGCCATAGGGCTGCTCTCCAACTCCTTCCTCACTGACCCCATCGCCACCACCCTTCACCCCTATTACAAATCATCTTCTACCTCATTATAAAACAAAGCACAACACCCAACCCTCCTCTGCCTTGGCTGATTTCTCTCCCTTCTCTCCCACCACCGCAGCATCCTGGGGGATCTCACTGCCAGGTAAGGGGGGAGGCACCCGTGGGGCTGAGCACGGTGCGGCGCTGGGCTGCTTTTATCAACAGAAATGCTTTTCCTTCCAGCGACGTTGGTGTCGAGCTGCCTGTCATCCTGATGCACCCGAAGCCTGCGGACGGTAAGCAGGGAAAAGGCAATCCCCGTTCAGAAGGGAGCTGGGAAAAGCAGCACTGAGGCAGCTGTCTCCGTGCTCTGCCCCAGCATCCCCAGCTGTGGGATGGGAAGGGCTGCCACCCACCCTAGCACCTCCCTTTCCAGAAAATCACCCAAGCGTTAAGAAGAGATGTTAGTTGAAATGTCCTTTATTAACTCGCATGTGTGTCTCTCTCAATCGCTGCCTCCCCGCGCTGTGCTTATCAATGGACTACAGATAAGCCAAGGTAAACAGATGTTTCGGTTCACCTGAAGCCAGAATTTCCTCCACAGATCCACTGTGGACGGATGTGGCAGATCCATCAAGCTCCGCCAGGGGAGATTTAGACTGGAGATTAGGAGGAAGTTTTTCACAGAAAGGGTCATTGGGCATTGGAATAGGCTGCCCAGGGAGGGGGTTGAGTCACCTTCCCTGGAGGTGTTTAAGGGACAGGTGGATGAGGCCTTGAGGGACTTGGTTTAGTGTTAGATGGGAATGGTTGGACTAGAAGATCCGATGGGTCTCTTCCAACCTGGTTGTTCTATGATTCTATGATTCCAGTTGAGATTACATCCTGGGATTAAATTCTCCAGGCTTCAAAGTCCTGAGCCCCCGTGTCACAGCAGATAGCATGACGAGCTCTGTGGTGGCATGGAGGAGCACAGGAGCATTAGGCTAGGCTGGGAGGATTCAAACGCTGGGCTCGGCACGTGGTCTGCACATTCCCAAGGGTGTATTTGGCAACTCTCCTTGCTGCAAACGCAGCAGCCTCTCTAGCTGCTGGCCCGGTCCTTGCCCCGGCCCTTGGAAGCAGCCAGCAGTGCTGCACCTTTCAGTCACAAGAGCCACCACCGGACAATACAGCCCCCATGGCTTCAGCCCCCATCGCCCTGTGCTGAGGTTCCTCGGCTGCTGGAAGCGGCACTGGTCATGTCCCCATTTCATAGAATCATAGAATCATAGAACAACCAGGTTGGAAGAGACCCATCAGATCATCGAGTCCAACCATTCCTATCAAACACTGAACCAAGTCCATCAGGACCTCATCCACCCGTCCCTTAAACACCGCCAGGGAAGGGGAATCAACCACCTCCCTGGGCAGACTATTCCAATGCCCAATGACCCTTTCTGGGAAAAATTTCCTCCTAATCTCTAGCCTAAATCTCCCCTGGTGGAGCTTGAGGCCATTCCCTCTTGTCCTATCCCCCTGTCCCTTGGGAGAAGAGCCCAGCTCCCTCCTCTCCACAACCTCCTTTCAGGGAGCTGTAAAGAGCAATGAGGTCTCCTTTCAGCCTCCTCTTCTCCAGGATAAACACCCCCAGCTCTCTCAGCCGTTCCTCATAAGGCCTGTTCTCCAGCCCCTTCACCAGCTTTGTGGCTCTTCTCTGGACTCGCTCCAGAGCCTCAGCATCCTTCTTGTGCTGAGGGGCCCATTTGCTCCCCATTGCCAGAGCCCCCATCTCCCCCCACCACGTGAGCTTATTCCAGCTGCAGCCACAGCTGGGGTTGCTTCCCCTGGGAAGCCGCAGTGTGCCAGACCCATCCCTGGCAACCGGAGCTGCCAGCCGGCCCCGCTTTGCCAAGGGCCAAAAGGTTGAGGTTGTGTCTGGTTCCACCCTGCAACGGGACACGAGTGCTGGGGTCGTGGAACCTGGAAACTCGGGCTGCAGCAGCAGGGCTTTCACACCCAAACCCATCCATTTCCCTGCTCAGAAAACGCCTTTAAACTTCTAGAGGAGGAAATCTCTTGGCCTGTCCCCTCCATCGCTCCCTGGGGATTTGGCCAAGTTTGCTTCACATTCCCAAGCATTTTGGAATCGCTTTTGCTGACTCTTTTTTTCCGTTTGCTTCCCCCGCTTTTCATTTTGCGGCTCTCCCTTGATGTCATCTGCCGCTTGCCTTTCGCAAGAAGGTAACTAATCTCTTTGTCTCCACTTTAATTTCTTTTCCTTCCTTTATTTTTTCCCTTGACAATGCAAAATACTGTCTTTAACCAAACACCGATGGCTGCAGGCAGGAGCGGCCCAGCTCCTCTGGTCACGCACGCTGGCAGCCGAGCCAGCAATCTGAGCTGGATTTCTGTGCTCATCTCCAGCTCACAGTGACCCGACTGTTCCCTGCAGCACGTGGGGTGACAGGGCTGGGCTGAGCACCAGCAGGATCTGTTGCGCTGTCCCCTTCGGAGGAACAGGGTCTGGGTGTCAGCAGGGATTCTCCCTCTTCCCTGTGTTGCGTTCCGAGCGCCCCACAGGGCTCACCACGCTCTGCTCTCCCTTCCAGTGAGGAGGACATCGTCATCGAAGAATTCGCTCGCCAAAAACTCAAGGGGGAGAAAGACGATGAAGATGAGAAGGAGGAGGCTGAGAAAGAGGAGAGCTAACCTGCTCCCACGGACAGCCCCATGTCGGGACGTAGATGCCCGTAGCGTGCTCCCCACTGTACCCTACGCAGCGCGGCCACCTCAGCCCTCTCCGCGCGGTGCCATCTGTTCCCTTAGGTACATCCTCATCCCCCGGGCTCCTCGCACCGGCTCCACGCCCTGCTTGTGGTGGCAGGTGTCTCCTCCCGGCACACAGCCCGTGCAGGTTGATCCCGTGGGCTCCTCGCATCCATGGGCACCTGTGAGGGAAGAGGGGCAGGGAGGCTGCACCGGAGCCCGGCGTGAGCGTGTTTGTCCTCTGCTCTGTGACACCGTTATCAATAAATTCGCCCCGGTGGCCGGCTGCAGGCTGCGTGTCGTGGTGCTGGGATAACACCCGAGGGCTGGAGGAGAGGGTGGAGTGGGCAGATCATAGAATCATAGAACAACGAGGATGGAAGAGACCCATCGGATCATCGAGTCCAACCATTCCTATCAAACACTAAATCATGTCCCTCAGGACCTCATCTACCTGTGCCTTAAACACCTCCAGGGAAAGTGAATCAACCACCTCCCTGGGCAGCCTGTTCCAATGCCCAATGACACTTTCTGGGAAAAACCTCCTCCTAATCTCTAGCCTAAATCTCCCCTGGCGGAGCTTGAGGCCGTTCCCTCTTGTCCTGTCCCCTGTCCCTTGGGGGAAGAGCCCAGCTCCCTCCTCTCCACAACCTCCTTTCAGGGAGTTGTAGAGAGCAATGAGGTCTCCTCTCAGCCTCCTCTTCTCCAGGATAAACACCTCCAGCTCTCTCAGACACTCCTCATAGGGCCTGTTCTCCAGCCCCTTCACCAGTTTCGTTGCTCAATGAATGGTGCCTCTGCCTGCGTGGGATGGAGCGGGAGGGTGAGGTGCAGGGGAAAGCGGCTGCAGGGCCCTCAATACCGTGGAACCACTTGGTTGGAAGAGACCTTTGAGATCATTGTGTCTAACCGTGCCCCTCTACCAGTAAACCGCATCCTTGAGCGCCTCACCTACCCATCTTTCAAGCACCTCCAAGGATGGTGGAAACACCAGCTGTGTCATGCAGATGTTCCAGTGCCCAATAACTCTTTTGGTTCTGGAGCTTGGTGCCCCCAGCAGGGTGGGTAGCAGGGCTCAGTGGCCCCAGTAGAGGCTATTCTAGGGCTCAGTGCCCACAGTAGAGGCTGTTCTAGGGCTCAGTGACCCCGGTAGGGGCTCTTCTGGGGCTCAGTGCCCCCGGTAGAGGCTGTTTTGGGGCTTGGTGCCTCCAACAAAGCGTGTAGCAGGGCTCAGTACCCCCAGTAGGGGCTCTTCTAGGGCTCGATGCTCCCGGTAGGGGCTGTTCTGGGGCTCGGTGTCCCCGGTAGGGGCTGCTCTAGGGCTTGGTGACCCCAGTAGGGGCATTTCTAGGGCTTGGTACCCTCAGTAGAGGCTATTCTAGGGCTCAGTGCCCACAGTAGAGGCTATTCTAGGGCTCAGTGCCCAGAGTAGAGGCTGATCTGGGGCTCAGTGCCCACAGTAGAGGCTGTTCTGGGGCTCAGTACCCACAGTAGAGGCTATTCTAGGGCTCAGTGCCCACAGTAGAGGCTGTTCTGGGGCTCAGTGCCCACAGTAGAGGCTGTTCTGGGGCTCAGCCGATTGAACATGAGCCAGCAGTGTGCCCAGGTGGCCAAGAAGGCCAATGGCATCCTGGCTTGGATCAGAAATGGTGTGACCAGCAGGGCCAGGGGGGTGATTCTCCTTCTGTACTCAGCACTGGTGAGGCCGCTCCTTGAATATTGTGTCCAGTTCTGGGCTCCTCAGCACAAGAAGGATGTTGAGGCTCTGGAGCGAGTCCAGAGAAGAGTGACGAGGCTGGTGAAGGGGCTGGAGAAGAGACCCTATGAGGAGTGGCTGAGAGAGCTGGGGGTGTTTATCCTGGAGAAGAGGAGGCTGAGAGGAGACCTCATGGCTCTCTCCAACTACCTGAAAGGAGGTTGTGGAGAGGAGGGAGCTGGGCTCTTCTCCCAAGGGACAGGGGACAGGACAAGAGGGAATGGCCTCAAGCTCCACCAGGGGAGATTTAGGCTGGAGATTAGGAGGAGGTTTTTCACACAGAGGGTCATTGGGCATTGGAACAGGCTGCCCAGGGAGGTGGTTGATTCCCCTTCCCTGGAGGTGTTTAAGGGACGGGTGGACGAGGTATTGAGGGACTTTGGTTTAGTGATTGATAGGAATGGTTGGACTAGAAGATCCGATGGGTCTCTTCCAACCTGGTTGTTCTGTGATTCTGTGATTTCTACGGCTCAGTGCTCCCGGTAGGGGGCGTTCTAGGCCTCAGTGCCCCCAGTAGGGGCATTTGTATGGCTCAGTGCTCCGTAGGGGGCGTTCTAGGCCTCAGTGCCCCGGTAAGGCCTGCCCTGGTGCTCGGTTCTCGCGGTAGAGGCGGTTCTGGGGCTCGGCTCCTCCCCGGCAGAGGCGGGAGCGGGTGCGGGTGCGTGTGACGCGGGCGGAAGTGACGGTCGGGGCGGTGGCGGCGGTGCGGTCGGTGCTTTCTCGTCCTCCCTCAGTCACGGCTCCGGCTCGGCCCCCCCCCCGCGCCGCCATGTCCGGCCCCGGCAGCGGCGGCGAGTTCGGCAACCCCCTCCGCAAGTTCAAGCTCGTCTTCTTGGGCGAGCAGAGCGGTGAGGGGGGCGAGCGGCCGGGGGGAGGGGGGGCGGGGGTGGGAGGGGGGGGGCAGAGCCTGGGGGTCAGGGAGTGGGGGGGTCAGGGAGTGGGGGGGTCAGGAGATGGGGGGGATATAGAGCTCGGGGGTGAGGGGATGGGGGGATAGAGCCTGGGGGGCAGAGGATGGGGGTTCAGGGGATGGAGGGATAGAGCCCAAGGGTCAGGAGATGGGGGGATAGAGCCCAAGGGTCAGGGGATGGGGAGGGCAGAGCTCGGGAGTCAGGGGATGAGGGGTGGATAGAGCCTGGGGGTGTGGGGATGGGGGGGGCAGAGCTCGAGAGTCAGGGGATGGGGGGTCAGGAGATGGGGGGATAGAGCCCGAGGGTCAGGGGATGGGGAGATAGAGCCTGGGGGTCAGGGGATGGGGGGGGGTCAGGGGATGGGGAGATAGAGCCTGGGGATCAGGGGATGGGGGGGTCAGGGGATGAGGGGGTCAGGGGATGGGGGGATAGAGCCTGGGGTCAGGGGATGGGGGGTGGTTGGAGCCTGGGAGTCAGGGGATGAGGGTCAGGGGATGGGGGGATAGAGCCCTAGGGTCAGGGGATGGGGGGGTCAGGGGATGGGTTGGGAAGGGGGATAGAGTCTGGGGGGCAGGGGATGGGGAGTGGGATAGAGCCTGGGGGTCAGGATATGGGGGGCAGGGGGGATGGGGGGATAGAGCCCTAGGGTCAGGGGATGGGGGGGTCAGGGGATGGGTTGGGAAGGGGGATAGAGTCTGGGGGTCAGGGGATGGGGAGTGGGATAGAGCCTGGGGGTCAGGATATGGGGGGCAGGGGGGATGGATAGAGCCTGGGGGTCAGGATATGGGGGGAGATAGCACTTGGGGGTCAGAGGATGGGGTGGGGATAGGGGTTGGGGGTCAGGGGATAGAGTGGGGATAGGGGTTGGGGGTCAGGGGATGGGGGGGGGGATGGAGGGATATAGAGCCTGGGGGGCAGAGGATGGGGGGTTAGAGGATGGGGGGTTAGAGCCTGGGGGGCAGACGATGGTGGGGGATAGAGCCTGGGGGTGAGGGGATGGGGGAGATAGAGCCCAGGGCTCAGGGGATGGAGGGGTCAGGGGATGGGGAGGATAGAGCCTGGAGGTGAGGGGATGGAGGGATATAGAGCCTGGCGGGCAGGGGATGGAGGGATATAGAGCCTGGCGGGCAGGGGATGGAGGGATATAGAGCCTGGGGGGCAGGGGATGGAGGGATATGGAGCCTGGGGGGCAGGGGATGGCATGGGGGGATAGAGCTCGGTGGTCAGGGGATGGGGAAGTAGAGCCCGGGGGTCAGGGGATGGGGGGCGATAGGGTCCGGGGGTCAAGGGGTTGGGGGGATAGAGCCTGGGGGTCAGGGGATGGGGTAGGGGGATAGAGCCTGGGGGTCAGAGGATGGGGGGGGAAGAGGAGAAGGAGGACGAGGGGGGAGCACCCAGGGATCCAGAGGATGGAGGAGAAACTGAGGGGTCGAAGAGAGGGGGGCGGCTCCCAGGGGGTGGTAGGAGGAACGGGGAGGGGGGGGCACCCAGGGGAGGGGGGGAGGCAGTGCTTGGGGTTCCCAGGGGGGACAGACAGGGGTTGGGGGAGCACCCAGGGGTCCTGGGGAGGGAGCTGGGGGGCAGCACCCTGGGGTCCCGAGGGATGGAGGAGAGATGGGGGACACCCAGGGCTTATGGGGATGGGAGGGGATCGCCTAGGAGTCCAGGAGGTGTAGCTAAGGGGGTGGGGGGGATGCCATCCAGCACTCCTGGGGAGCTGGGGGGACACCCAGGGGTCTCAGGGCAGTGGTGGCAGCTGGGAGGGTCTGGGGACAGCAGAGGAAGCGGTGAGGAGGGGGCACGGCAAGTGCCCCCTTCCCCGTCTGTCGCTATCCCAACCCTGTGCCCCCTCAGTTCCCAGGGCCTGACTCCCCACCTTGTTCCATGCCAGCCTTTTTCTCCCCTCAGCACCTCACCTGGACCCCCTGTCCCTCACCACCTGCACATTTCTCTTCCTTCCCTGGTCCCCCTCACCCTATTCCCTGATTCCCTGACTCTGCCCCCCATTCCCTGTCCGCCCCACCGGCTCTGGCAGAAACACCTGGTTCCCCCATTGCTGTATCCCTGGCTGATCCCGTGCAGAATCAGGATGGTTTTAGGTTGGAAAAGACCTTTAAGGTCATTGAGTCCAAACCTCACGCTGCCAACCCCACCACTGAACCACGTCCTGAAGGGCTGTGCCAGGGATGGAGAGAGGAAAGGGGTGTTTATTCTTGCATCCCTTACAACTTCAGGTTATTGTTTTATAATCGTGGAATGGGTTGGGTTGGAAGGGACCTCAAAGCCCATCCAGTGCCACCCCTGCCATGGGCAGGGACACCTCCCACTGGATCAGGGGCTCCAAGCCCCATCCAAGCTGGCCTTGAACCCCTCCAGGGATGGGGCAGCCACCCCTGCTCTGGGCAACCTGGGCCAGGGTCTCCCCACCCTCACAGGAGAACATTTCTTCCTAAAATCTCTTCTCAATCTCCCCTTTTTCAGCTGAAAACTGTTTCCCTCATTCTATCCCTGCCCTCCCTGATCCAGAGCCCCTCCCCAGCTTTCCTGGAGCCCCTTTCAGCACTGGAAGCTGCTCTAAATAGTCTCCTTGGAGTCTTCTCCAGGCTGAGCAACCCCAGCTCTCTCAGCCTGTCCTTGTGTGGAGGTTACCTGGAGGATGCCTTCCTTTCCTCATTGTGTCTCTTCCCCCCAGTTGTGCTGTTTTCTTGAGGCCAAGGCTCTTTGTTGTACGGCTCTCGCTGCTCACCCTCCTCTCTGCCCCAGAAGTGCAGGTCTGGGAGGCGTTTCCAGCAGTTGTCCGATTCCCTGGCCTTCCCAAGGTGGAATCAGCACTGCTGCTGACAGATTTCTATCTGACCTGTTCTTAACCCTCACCGATGTTCCCGATTTCGCAGCCTTTATAAGGCAGCACATTCCTTTTTCCTCAGCCGTCCATACCCTTTGTATTTTTCTTGGCTTCCTAAGAGAGAATCAAAGATCTTACCTTGGGTTCCTATTTCTTATCAGCCTTTGTCTCTTGATGGTATTTGGAGACGTACATTTAAAGCGTTCAAGCGAACCGCAAACGTTTACCCCGTGTCTAAAACCCTCTTCTCCAGGAAGGATGAAAATCTCGAACGCTGCTTTCCTCCTCAGCCAGAGGCAGGTGAGCAGCGTCCAGGCCGTCGTCAGGTCTTGAGGTCCAAGACTTGGTGATCACATAAGTAGCGAGGGTCAAAACGGAATTATTGTTTGTTTAAAGCGAATAATTCTTTGTCATCACAGTGCCCTTAGTTTGAGGGCCAGGTTTTCATTGCAATTACTTATTGACCTCCTGGGATTGTTGGAGCGTAATGGTTCTGTCACTCTGTGAATGGGTTTCTTAAGCAGTGGTTTCACAGGGCTGGTGCCTGTAGGTTGGCATCTTCTTCCTGTTGATCGGTGCTACCAACACCTTTCTCCCAACGTGGTGGTTATTTTTTTCTGCCGCTGCTTGACAGTAATTTCTTTTGTTCTTTCGTAGTTGGGAAGACCTCGCTGATCACCAGGTTTATGTATGACAGCTTTGATAACACTTACCAGGTATGTGGTCGTCTTTTGTTCCTTTTTTTTTAATATTTATATGGCTAAATCTGTTCCCCGCTGTTCCATTATGTGCCTGTGAGGACTGTTGGGGACAAGCACATTTCCCCATGAGGTGTCAGCTCAATAACGTGTGCAAGGCTGCAGTGTGCCCTGAAATGGAGGTGAGGCTTCATGATTAAACCCAAAAACCTAGTATGATGCCAGGAATTACAGCTTATGACAAAGAAGCAAGAGATAGGTCCTCTCTGGGTATGTGAGAAACCTTGAGGGAAGCCTTGGGGCTGAAATAAAGACTAAGGTCCTCGTGCAGTTGAGAAGTGTTAGAAGAGCAATGTGAAACGGAGCTGGTGCAGTTACGCAGATTACTTTCAGTCAACGATACTGAAGGCAAACGACTTCAACGGCCTAATGCCCAATGGGATGAGGTTTAACACGGCCAAATGGCTGGTCCTGCACTTGGGGCACAACAACACTATGCAGAGCTACAGACTGGGAGAAGCCTGGCTGGAAAGCTGCCAGGAGGAGAGGGACCTGGGGGGGGTTGGTTGACAGCAACTGACCATGAGGCAGCAGTGTGCCCAGGGGGCCAAGAAGACCAATGGCATCCTGGCTTGGATCAGAAACGGTGTGACCAGCAGGGCCAGGGAGGTGATTCTCCCTCTGGACTCAGCACTGGTGAGGCTGCTCCTTGAATATTGTGTCCAGTTGTGGGCCCCTCAGCACAAGAAGGATGTTGAGGCTCTGGAGCGAGTCCAGAGAAGAGCAATGAGGCTGGTGAAGGGGCTGGAGAACAGGCCCTATGAGCAGCGACTGAGAGAGCTGGGGGTGTTTATCCTGTAGAAGAGGAGGCTGAGAGGAGACCTCATTACTCTCTACAACTCCCTGAAAGGAGGTTGTAGAGAGGAGGGAGCTGGGCTCTTCTCCCAAGGGACAGGGGACAGGACGAGAGGGAATGGCCTCAAGCTCCACCAGGGGAGATTTAGGCTGGAGATTAGGAGGAAGTTTTTCACGGAAAGGGTCATTTGGCACTGGCAGAGGCTGCCCAGAGAGATGGTTGATTCCCCTTCCCTGGAGGTGTTTATAAGGCACGGATGGATGAGGTGCTGAGGGACATGGTTTAGTGTTTGATAGGAATGGTTGGACTCGATGATCTGATGGGTCTCTTCCAACCTGGTTGTTCTATGATTCTGTGAATTCTAAGTTGGTGAACGTTTCTGGGAGTTTGTCTGGAAGGCTCTGATTTGCACATGGCAAGTGGCAGCGCTGCAGTTACTAACGCTTTTCCTTCTTTCCAGGCAACCATTGGAATTGATTTCCTGTCAAAAACAATGTATCTTGAGGATCGCACGGTAAGTGAGGCATCTGTCTGATAGCGTGGCGGCTGCAGGCAGAGTAGCAGCACTTGCTTTGCCTGCCCTTTCCCCCGGCCCTTCCTTCGGAGGCCACCGAGTCCCAAAGCAGCCTTTGCAGGGACAGCTTTTGTTGAATAAATCACCGTCCCACGCTCCTCTTTCCGAGGCTCGTTACTATTTGTTAACTCTAGAATGAAGTCATAATCTTAGACAGGCAACTGGCGCAAGCTGATGTCCGTATCCCAGGCAGAGGGCAGTCTGTGTGTGCCTGAGGCATAGTTTGCTCCTGGGATTCACAGCTCTGCCTCTGGGATTGTTCGTGTAAACAAGTCTGAGCCGACCCTGGGTAGTTCCAAGCCTCGCAGTCATCCTTGATTTCCAGTGGTGGCAGAGCCTTCTCCTGGAAAGGCTTTCTTTGTCACACAGTTCTGACGTGCTGCTAATAAAGCCACTTTGGGTTCAGCTTGCATGCAATTCCTTTTTGCATAAAGAGATCCCTACCATCCCTCTCCTGTCTTCGAGTATTTGTCTTTTCATTAGTCCGTGTTTTGCTAGCGCTTGCCTGTTTGCTGGTTTTACTGCTGGGGGGCAGAGGGGACTGGTGGACTTTGTGTTGGGTGGCTTTGGGCCTCTTGCCGCTGAAGTCTGACCAGGGTGAGCGTCCCCAGTGCTCTTCTGCTAGCAACCCAACTCTTTGCTGTTAGAAAATAGCTTGGCTAATCCTTTTGTTCGGGAGAAACTGCTTGGATAACGTTCTGAGTGGTGCTGGCAGTAGCAGAAGAAGAAAAAGGTCTTGGAAATGCTGCTTGATGCCGCTGAGAGCAGGTTGGGAAGCCTGTGTGCTCTTCTCGGCAGCGTGTTCTTGATTTGGTGTGGTTCTCTGGGTCAGGATGTCATGATTTGCCTCCTGCCTGCTATCCAGAAAATAGCGTTTTCTTTCCAATATGCTGTTAGCTTTCCCGATTATGGTCCACAGAGCCCACAAAGCCTGTTTAAATAACAGAGAGGTGATGTGTGTAGATAAGAGGAGGGCGAAATACAAGCACTCAAGCCAGAGGAATTCAGACACGGGAATGATTTCTCCGATGCAGCTAATGCTGTGTTTTCAATGGGCTTTGTCTGCTGTGCTTTAAACAGAGAGCACTAAACCTCTGACTGCAGCTTGTGCTTTGGCATATTCATATGTCCTTACGCCAAATAAGCCCTCCTGATGTTGGACCAGTGCCAGATCGCTCAACTCGAAGTTCAGCCAGGGAGAAGGGACAAACACACGTGGAGCTGGGTTCTCCAAAGCCATCCCCTGTAGGCTCCCTCCCACTGCGGGCAGCTGTGAGAAGGCAATTCCCAGCCTGGGAACTGCGGCACTGGGTGAACTGGGACCACGAGAAGAGCCGTCTTCACTCCCGGCTGTCAGGCCAGCAGTTCCATGTTACAGCTCCAACCTCATCCTTGAAGGATCAAGTAGTGTTTCCTTTGCTGTGTCTCGGTATCTCCCCAGACCGGCTGGATTTCAGCTGGAGATAAGCTAGTCTAGAGGGTGTTTGCTCTCTTGGCCTGTACCCTGCTGTGCTTTTGAACGGATCCATCTGTAGTGTGGCAATGTGGTCCTTGCGATGAGGAGGGAGCGTGTCGCTCACTGTAGACTGGGCTTGGCTTGTGTGGCTGTTACAGCTCAGGTGCTGGTGTGGAGGGAAAGGCTGAGGTAGGTGCACTCGCTTCCCTCAGGAACAGGTAGTATGAGAAGGTATTTCTCCAGGCTGTCTTGGTTTTGTGATTAACTGGAAGATGATGTTTGTTCTGTGTGAGTTACTAACGGGTCTGTGGAGGGGGGAGGTCTCTCAGACAAGCGAGGATGCAGTTGGAAGTGCCCTTGGCTCTTTTCACATTTCTGTTCCGTTTTAACTTTCCTTTTGTTGTGTTATTTTTGCCTTGCAATTTTTGTGGGTTTTTTTTAACTTTTATTTTCATTTCACTTGAGTTTTGGTTTTGTTTTCCGTTTTCCTGCTCTTCCCCTTTCCCTCCTCCCCCTACGCTTTTCCATTTCCCAGATCAGGCTGCAGCTGTGGGATACAGCCGGCCAGGAGGGGTTCCGCAGCCTCATTCCCAGCTACATCCGTGACTCTGCTGTGGCTGTCATTGTCTTTGACGTTACAAGTAGGTATTGAGCTGGAGTGTCTGCAGGGACCTTGCTTTGATCTGTGCCTTGTCTGCCTCGCAAGTGGTGCTGCTATCCAAAAGGAGCTGAGCTAGGCTGTCAGCCCCGGGGCTGTGGGTGTTTCATGGGCTGAAGGGAAGTAGGAGAGCAGCTTCCGTTACCACCAATGGGAACTCCATCCCATAACGCAGACACGGGGAGCTGGGAAACTCTGCTCAAGGCTTAAATGATGGGAGTGAAACACACAGGACTAACAGGTAGGTGAGCAGGGCCTTTGACTTCTCGTGTGCCTGTGCTGGTTGGAATGGAAGGTGATGGGTGGCCTTTGGAAAGCTTCACACTTTACTGGTTTGGAGTGCTTGGGGTTTTTTTAACCTGCGAGTGATTTTTTTTTTTTCTCCTTTCTGGATAATTAGAGAAGTAAAACAAGTAACAACTTGGATGCCAAAGCAAGGGAATGCTGTCAGAGCAGACAAAACATTATAACGCATGAAAAACCCTCATACAACTGAAGTGGTCTTTCTGGGGTCTCAGGATTATGAAGAGTGACAGGGGACAGGATGAGTGGGAATGGCCTCAAGCTCCACCAGGGGAGATTTAGGCTGGAGATTAGGAGGAAGATTTTCACGCAGAGGGTCATTGGGCATTGGAATAGGCTGCCCAGGGAGGGGGTTGATTCCCCTTCCCTGGAGGTGTTTAAGGGACGGGTAGACGAGGTCCTGAGGAACATGGTTTAGTGTTCGATAGGAATGGTTGGACTCGATGATCCGATGGGTCTCTTCCAACCTGGTTGTTCTACGATTCTATGAAGATGTGTACAGGATGGAACTCATCCTGGTGAGGCAGCGTGGCAGGCAGCATAGGCTGGCATCTTCTCTCCCCACTGTTGTGACAGGTAGAGGGATAGTGTTTATCCATGCAGGTGGAAAAAAATCTTGCCAGCCTGGGCTGTTCTGAACAGGTTGCAGACGTGTCCAAAGCCATTAAATGGCAGCTGATCTCATCAGGCTTCAGTAATGGCCCGATCTTCTCAGATGATTTAGCTTTTTCTCATTACCATTCTTTGTTCTGTTCTTGGCGAGCGAGAGGTTTTTCATTTTCTTGTGCTATTGAAGAGACGCACTCATGTGCTCGAGCGGGTGTGATGATGGCGAGCGCTGGTGCCATTAGGGGAGGACGGTTCCCTTGGCCTCTCTGAAGAGCTGTGTATTCACGTTGCTTTCGGAGGTGACTGCGTTTGGGAACCTCAGTCCCCTGCAGGTTAATGCGGCTCAGGGTAGTGGAAAATAGGGACACTCCCATGGGACATCCAGGGCCCCTTTCCAAGGAGCTTACCTTGTGTCTGACCCTTCACTGCAACCAGGTGACAGGGACCAGCGCTTCCCCACGTCTGTGGTGATTTTTCAGTCTAAGTATGAGGGCTGAAGCGTTTAAGCGTCGCCTTGGAGCCCTTCTTGGGCGACCAGTCTGGTGTCTGGGGTAGCAGCAGTGCCCTGGGGATGCTCTGGAAGCCTGGGACAAGAACCTGAAGCTGTCACCATTAGTCCTGTCTGCCAGCTCTGCCGTAACATTGTGCAGGTGTTTGGAGTTTGCCACCTTGAGTGTCCTAGGGTAGTGAAGAGCCCTGATTGCTGCTGCTGTAATCAAGGCTGCCTTCAAAAAGAAGCACGAGCTGATTGTTTTAATTGTAAGCCCGAAGATTCCTTAAGCTTCGGGGCATCAGATCTACATGCCCTGAGGCAGATAGAGTGTAGTTTTAAATCTGACACTTCGCAGACCCCTGCTCTGTCCAGGTTCTGTTTCTCTTCTAAACAAGCCCATTGCTGGTCCTTCTGAAATGGCTTTGTCCCTTGTAGTTGGTCTCCAGGGAGCTGCCCGGTTAACTACCCTTCTGTGCGTAAACAACCTCTCTTCCTCGTCACTGAGCAAGTGGCTTTGTGAGCACAAGAAGGATGTTGAGGCTCTGGAGTGAGTCCAGAGAAGAGCAACAAAGCTGGTGAAGGGGCTGGAGAACAGGCCCTGTGAGGAGGCCTCAAGCTCTGCCAGGGGAGATTTAGGCTAGAGATTAGGAGGAAGTTTTTCACACAGAGGGTCATTGGGCCTTGGAATAGGCTGCCCAGGGAGGTGGTTGAGTCACCTTTCCTGGAGGTGTTTAAGGGACGGGTAGATGAGGTCCTGAGGGACATGGTTTAGTGTTTGATGGGAATGGTTGGACTCGATGGTCCAATGGGTCTCTTCCAACCTGGTTGTTCTATGATTCTATGATAGACCCAACTCACATAACTGAGCTGGGAACCAGCATCTGTGCTCTTGTGGAACTCAGACCTGTTGAGAGTGCCCAGGGTAATCTTGTTTTCAGGCACTATGTGCACAGCTAGAGGTGTCAGGTAGCGCTTTGGAAGGAGGTGGTACCTCTCCCAGTTGTGAAAAGCTCTTGTTAGCATTCGCTGTGGGAGCTCTGCGTGGTTTGACCATTGCTGTTTCAAAGTGGCAGTTCCCAGACCGTGGAGCTCTTGTATGTAATAGGTCGGTTTGTGCTTGAGCATAGTTCTGGAGATCAAACTGTGCCTCTCGTAGCCTCATCTGGGCTTGGGTTTGATTCTTGTGCTTATCTGAAAGGGCAAACCCAATGCTTTGAGTCACATGAAGCCTACAGTGTGTAGAGTTTGCTTTTGTTTCTGCTGGAACTTAAGCTATTGATTCACACAGAGGGTCATTGGGCATTGGAATAGGCTGCCCAGGGAGGTGGTTGATTCACCTTCCCTGGAGGGGTTTAAGGCACAGGTAGATGAGGTCCTGAGGGACATGGGTTAGTGTTTGATAGGAATGGTTGGACTCGATGATCCGATGGGTCTCTTCCAACCTGGTGATCGTATCATTGCCTTAATCTTCCATGAATATCCCCATCCCTGCCTTCTGGATGCTTGCTGCTGGAGAGTGGATGCTGTTTTTCTGCGTGGGCTGTGGGAATTGCAGGTCTGACGTGTGGGAATTGCCCAAAAGGGCTTTGATCTGAGGTGCTGTAGGCCAGGAGCCCCGTGGAACTCCCCAGGTTGGACTGGGAGGACCAGCTCTGCATCCCTTGTTAGCTGCCAGTGTCAGCAGTGAGGTAGTAGCCACAGCCAGGAGCCCTTTGGGAGCAGCAGAATCTCGAGGCAGGTAATTAAGGCTCATTATCTGCAGCCAGAGTCAGAAAAGCCAACTTCTGTGGGGTCTGGAAATCCGGGGCAAGATGACAAGGTCAGCCTCAGACTGTGCTGCATGTAGTGATTTCCAGCCACGGCCTTTTCTCTAAAGGACAGTTTCCTCCTTTCTTTTCCCCTCTCTCTCTCTCTCTCTCTTTCTGCTCTCCCTGGCCTGGTACCAGCAGGTTCGGCTGCAGCTTTGGGACACGGCAGGCCAGGAGCGGTTCCGCAGCCTCATCCCCAGCTACATCCGCGACTCCACCATCGCTGTGGTAGTCTATGACATTACAAGTGAGTGATGCTTTGCTCTCTCCTTACTTAAAATTACCTTTAAGCAGAATAAATAACATTGCAACCAGAAGTTCTGCTAAAAAGATGATTTATGACAGCAACGGTTCCCCCCACCCTTTTTTTTTTTTCCCCCCCTGTCTTTATGGGTTATTTGTGGGGAGATGTGCAGAAGCACCTCTCTGAAAAGAAGTGTTATCCTCAGCGCTCTCATTTCCTTCTTCCACACAGACTTGAATTCTTTCCAGCAAACCTCCAAATGGATCGATGACGTCCGGACAGAGAGAGGAAGCGACGTCATCATCATGTTGGTGGGCAACAAAACGGACCTGGCAGACAAGAGGTAACGGAGAGGAGTTGGCGGCCTGGCTGCCCTGAGCAGGGGAAGCAGGGAACTGCCCCCCTAGTCTGTCCTCAAAACAACTCTTGGTTTGAAACGAAGCAGTGATAGCTTGTTGGGAAATTCACATCTCTGGTGGCATAATATGGGCAGTTAGTCCATTTTGCTGTTCTACAAACAGTTTTGGTTAGAACAAACCTACCTAAGAAATCCCTTTCTCAGTAGTCTATTTTATCTGATTTTTCTTCTTTATCTCTATATGAGATAAAGCAAAAAATCTGCCTTTTTTTTTTTTTTCAATAATCCTATTAACGTGACTCTTCCTGAATTAAGTACCTGGTGAAGCTCTTTCGTGTCCTACGATGTATGAGTTTTCACTGTGTCAGTCCAAATGGTTTCCCTCTAAGCCCAAATTTCATAACATAACTGTGATTTTGTGGGATATGTGAGAGGAAACTAGATTAGCAAAAGCAGACTTCCTAAGGGACTTAAAAAGTTAATTAGGCACCGAAAGTCATGTGGACTTAAATTTTTGGGACACAACATAAAGCATTTTGCTCTCAAAACTAATCCTACAACACCTCTTGAAGCAACATGAGTAGCTTAGACACACAGGCTTGTGCTTTTGCGTTTCTAGTTGAAATTCTTCTCTTGCTTGTTGATTTAGCAGTTTTGTTTAATGTCTTCGGAGATTTTCATTCTTTATGGAGACATCAGAAACAGCACAGATGAGAAAAGATCTTTATTTGAATGTCTGGTGTTGTAGTAATTGATAAAGGGAAGATGAAGGCACCGAGTTTCTAGCAGTCCCAGTACTTCAGCATCTTCACAGACACTGGGTACTCTACAATGTGTGCTTCGTACGTCACAGGAAATACTGGAATGATGGGGGATTTTTATCTGATGTGAAAGAAATCCTCAAAAAAACCAAACTGGGAGAAACCAGGATCTCACAGTGAAAATGGGTCTTTGTTAAATCAAACCCTTATCCCTTGGCTGTTCACAAGACACTTGTGACCCAAAGAGAACAGCTCAAAAAGCCTTACAGGTCTCTGTTCTTCCTTCCCGCCTTTCTGCTTGTCTCCGTCTTTGTCCAGGCAAATCACTACAGAAGAAGGGGAACAGAGAGCCAAAGAGCTGAACGTGATGTTCATTGAGACCAGTGCAAAGACTGGATACAACGTGAAACAGGTAGCTCAGTGTTCTGTCCTGACCACAGGACCAGTTTGGCTATTCTGGATTGGCACAACAACCCTGTGCAGAGCTACAGACTGGGAGAAGTCTGGCTGGAAAACTGCCAGGAGGAGAGGGACCTGGGGGTGTTGGTTGACAGTCGACTGACCATGAGCCAGCAGTGTGCCCAGGTGGCCAAGAAGGCCAATGGCATCCTGGCTTGGATCAGAAATGGTGTGACCAGCAGGGCCAGGGAGGTTCTTCTCCCTCTGGACTCAGCACTGGTGAGGCTGCTCCTTGAATCCTGTGTTCAGTTGTGGGTCCTCAGCACAAGAAGGATGTTGAGGCTCTGGAGCGAGTCCAGAGAAGAGCCACGAAGCTGGTGAAGGGGCTGGAGAACAGGCCCTATGAGGAGCGGCTGAGAGAGCTGGGGGGTTTATCCTGGAGAAGAGGAGGCTGAGAGGAGACCTCATTACTCTCTACAACTCCCTGAAAGGAGATTGTAGAGAGGAGGGAGCTGGGCTCTTCTCCCAAGGGACAGGGGACAGGACAAGAGGGAATGGCCTCAAGCTCCACCAAGGGAGATTTAGGCTAGAGATTAGGAGGAAGTGTTTCACACAGAGGGTCATTGGGCATTGGAATAGGCTGCCCAGGGAGGTGGTTGATTCACCTTCCCTGGAGGTGTTTAAGGGATGGGTACATGAGGTCCTGAGGGACATGGTTTAGTGTTTGATGGGAATGGTTGGACTCGATGATCCGATGGGTCTCTTCCAACCTGGTTGTTCTATGATTCTATGACTCCCATTTAGTGCTGGTTCTCACTGCTGCTTTATCTGCCTCGCGGGTGTTGCCAGCAGGAACTTCTGTGATTGAAGGATGTGAACTGCAACCCCTTGCTTCTGCCTCAGTGGCTCAATTTTTCACAGTAACTCAGTTGGGAGGGGTGGATGAGAAGCCCTTGCCAAGCTACTGGGAGAAAAATCATCGTTAGTTGCCGATTGCTCTGGTTCTTTATGCAGCACTTGTCACCAGACTGCCTGGTGGTGGCTGCGCTGTGTTAGCTGCTGCGGTGATGTCAGCAGGAGGAGCTCTAAGCAGCAACTTGAAAATCATACAAAGCTATTTTCTGGTTTTATGGGATATGGTGATATCCCAGCTCCAGCACAGCCTTAATAGCTCGAACACAGCTCGCTTGAGCCAGCTGTTCTGCTCACAAAGGATTGTTTTGCTGGAGGACTGAACTGAAAAGGCTTCCAAACCTCAATTATACCATAGGCTTCTTACAGCTTTTGACTCTCGCGAGGTTGCTTATCAAAGTTCTGGAGTCACACGCTGTGACATTGCTGGGTGCGAGATCATTCGAGGCTGGGAGTGGCAGATAACGCCTCCTGAGCGCGTGAGGGACCTGTTCTGTGCACCCCTGGGAGAGCTGTTATTGATTCCATGTTCTGTTCAATAGGAACAGATAACGTTTATCAAACAGGAAAATAAACCTGTCTGGTTTGCAGGCATCAAATCACTCCTTTAATAGCACATGATACATTTCTAAGGTAAAATTCTCCTGGCGTTTGCTGATCATGGCTTTGCTTGCAGAAGCACTTGTGGAACGAGTCTGTGGGCCCCTCAGCACAAGAAGGATGTTGAGGCTCTGGAGCGAGTCCAGAGAAGAGCGACGAAGCTGGTGAAGGGGCTGGAGAACAGGCCCTATGAGGAGCGGCTGAGAGAGCTGGGGGTGTTTAGCCTAGAGAAGAGGAGGCTGAGGGGAGACCTCATTACTCTCTACAACTCCCTGAAAGGAGGTTGTGGAGAGGAGGGAGCTGGGCTCTTCTCCCAAGGGACAGGGGACAGGACAAGAGGGAATGGCCTCAAGCTCCACCAGGGGAGATTTAGGCTGAAGATTAGGAGGAAGTTTTTCATGGAAAGGTTCATTGGGCATTGGAAGAGGCTGCCCAGGGAGGTGGTTGATTCCCCTTCCCTGGAGGTGTTTAAGGGACAGGTAGATGAGGTCTTGAGGGACTTTGTTTAGTGTTTGATAGGAATGGTTGGACTAGAAGATCCCATGGGTCCCTTCCAACCTGGTTGTTCTATGATTCTATGATTTTCAATGTGCGTTTTTATCTAACTTCAGCTTAACTGTCTTTACTTTTCAGCTTTTCCGTCGTGTGGCTGCAGCCTTACCTGGGATGGACAGCACACCAGAGAAGAGCAAAGAAGACAGTATCCTTGCTTTTCTCATCACTGACTTTCCTGCCCTTGTGGGATTTGGTGATTATCTTGCGTTATGCTGGGCTTCCTGGCTTTATGGCCCCTTGTGGGGATGGGGTTTGCAGAGGGGTTACTGAAACAGCCAGTGCAGTGTGGTGCTCAGCTCTGGGCCGAAGTTGAGGACCCTGCTTGTGGTCTGTACATGAATATTCCTTCTCTGAAAGGGTTTTCGTGCACTGGTAGAGGCTGCCCAAGGCTGTGCTGGAGTCACCAGCCCTGGAGGGATATGATCATCGAGTGGTTGGACTCGATGACCCGATGGGTCTCTTCCAACCTGGTTGTTCTGTGATTCTATGAAAACCATGCGAGCGCAGCGCTTAAGGTCATGGTGTAGTTGGCAGTGTGAGGTGTATGGTTGGACTTGATGATCTGAAAGGTCTTTTCCAACCTGAATGATTCCGTGATGCACCTAGTCCACTGGTTTTGTGGTTCATCCACTTTAGGATGTTTTCTGCGAAAACACCCACCCATATCAAGGGAATAAGGGAATAGCCTTTTCACATACTGATCCCTCTGCTTGTTCCCTCCTCCTCCTCCTTTTCCCTTGCTCCGAGTGGTTTCCTTAACCCTGTCTACCGCAGTGATCGACATCAAACTAGAGAAACCTCCTGAGCAGCCAGTAACGGAGAGCGGGTGCTCCTGCTAACAGGCCCGTTCCGTAGCAGCACATTCCCCGACCGGCCAGTCTCGCTGAAGAACATCACCGCTCATTGGCTAGGCAACCCTACTTTGTGGGCTGAAAAACCAATCTACGAAGCGAGCGAACTCCCCGTTTCCTGGTGGGGAGCAGCCCCGGCCGCCCCTCTCACTGCATGGTATGAGCCCCGAGTGCAGAATGAGTGTCCTGTTGTTTGTTTTACTTTTTTATGTTGTTGCACTTTGGCACGGTGGTGCCCTTCACACTCTCTCCCTTTCCTCCTCCTCCTTCCCCACCTTGAGCCTGTCTGCTCAGATGTACCTGTGAATGCAATGGGAAAGCCACCGAGTTAGGGAAGACAAAAAATGAAGCTTGGGGGTGGCCTTTCCACCTTCCTTACTGCCTTGCATCTTAACTAGTTCCCTGCCCGCTCCAGTCCTCTGTCCTGCATCCCCACTTCCTCTGGTGAAAGGCAAAATTCACTTTCTTTTAAACCTGTCAGTTTGACCCGGCCTTGCCTTGTCGGACAAAACAAGTTATCCCTTTCTAGGCTTTTGCTTCCTACACAATATTAGCTTCCTCGGTTTCTCCTTTCTGTGAGTGGCCTTGGCTAACTCTTCCTCAGGACTTTTGAGTTTTGCCCTCCACTCAGCCCCTCATGTTCCACACAGCACTGGAAGCCCCCAACCTCCGGTAGCTTTGGCCTTGTTGCTGCCATTTGTGTAGCAGAGACATCCCGCAGGCTGCTCTCCTCAGCTGGAATATCTTCCTGTCCCAAGGATGCTGGTGCTCGGTGAGTGTTTGCTGTCAGATGTGGAGAAGGAAGAGGGTATAGAGGCTTTGAAGCAAGGCTGGGTGGGGAGACATCCTCAGAGAGGTTTGGAGAGACCTGTGTCCTGTCTGTGAACAGTGAAACCACACTGTTATCTGAAATCCATCGCTACAGGGGGTGGTACCTGCCCTGGAAGTCATGGGTGCTTTCCTGGTCTGTTCTGTTTGCTCTCAACTGGAAGCTTCTTCCTGTGGAGCAGGAGAGCTGTGGAAGGGCAGTTGGTAGCTGTTCTGCTCTCGTACCGAGCAGCTGCTTGATGAAGTTTGTACGTAGCTGCAGTAGCCGTGGGGCTGGTAGCCATTTCCCGTGGAGCAGTGCCAAGCTGTAACATTGCCAAAGCTGAGCTGAGGAGTGGCAGGGATTTGTTGTCAGGGCCGAGCACAGCGATGGAGGAATGTGTGCTGCCGAAGTGAATTTTGGTGTCACTTCTCGACCTTGGAGGTCGGGAAATGCCTCCTCTCTCCCTGCCCTTTCCTTCTGGTTTGTAACTACACTAACAGTGCTCTTCAGAGACTTCTGCTGGGGTTGATTTGTCCATCAGTCCTAACCAGAAGTCAGTAGGTTTGTCTAGACAGAGAACAAAGCAGTGGGATGGCCCCAAGCCCTTCACTCTTCCTTTCACCACCTGGCCGGTGCCTCGCTAAGGAGTGGGGACGTGAGCAGGCAGGAGAGCGACTGGCCACAGGGTGACAGGTGGAGACAACAGTGTCTGGTGACCCTCCCTAGCAGGATGCCCACTGGTCATGTTGAGGGAGGGCAAAAGGCGGCCTTGGAGCAGGAGCTGGCAGTCCCCACATAGGCTTTAGTGGTGGCAGGTCACCTCTGTTTGCTCCCCAGAGGTCCCAGTCCCCTCCGGGTGAGCCAGCCTGCAGGAGGAAGCTGGGATGTGGTTTCCCATTTCACTCTGGAATGTCCCCCTTTCCCCCCCAGTCCCAGCTCCGGCGGGAAGCTCAGCCCCCTCCTCTGTACATACCCCCGTTGTGTGGGAATTGCTGATGTTTGTCGGTGTGTCCGTGTCTGCCGTAGAACAGGTTGTGCCGTCCCCTTCTCACGGGCAGGTGTGCGCTGCTCTGCTGTCGTGTTGTTCCCAGTCACGGGCCTGGGGGGAGGGAGGGGGGAGACCCTAAGTAACAGGGGGGCGGGGAGGGGGGTAACTCGTGAGATAAAATAGTTCACTTCCCACTGTCTTCTCTATGGATGTGTATAATATTGAGTGTGTGTCTGGCCCTGCTGTCTCCTAGCTGTTAGCCGAGTAAGTGTGACTATTAATATGAGTATGGACTGTCTGACCACAGCCATGTATCACACTAAATAAAGTTATTTCACCAACACCATCGCTGTCCGCCTGCCGCACTGGGGCCTTCAGCTCCCTCCCGGGCCTCGGACAGGCTCAGAGAGGTGAGGTTCTTCAGCCTGGAGAAGACTCCAAGGAGTCCTGCACTTGGGGCACAACAACCCTGTGCAGAGCTCCAGACTGGGAGAAGTCTGTCTAGAAAGCTGCCAGGAGGAGAGGGACCTGGGGGTGTTGGTCAACAGCGACTGACCATGAGCCAGCAGTGTGCCCAGGTGGCCAAGAAGGCCAATGGCATCTTGGCTTGGATCAGAAATGGTGTGACCAGCAGGGCCAGGGAGGTGATTCTCCCTCTGGACTCAGCACTGGGGAGGCTGCTCCTTGAATCCTGTGTTCAGTTGTGGGCCCCTCAGCACAAGAAGGATGTTGAGGCTCTGGAGAGAGTCCAGAGAAGAGCCACGAAGCTGGTGAAGGGGCTGGAGAACAGGCCTTATGAGGAGCGTCTGAGAGAGCTGGGGGTGTTTATCCTGGAGAAGAGGAGGCTGAGAGGAGACCTCATTGCACTCTCCAAGTACCTGAAAGGAGGTTGTGGAGAGGAGGCAGCTGGGCTCTTCTCCCAAGGGACAGGGGACAGGACAAGAGGGAATGGCCTCAAGCTCCACCAGGGGAGATTTAGGCTAGAGATTAGGAGGAGGTTTTTAACGGAAAGGGTCATTGGGCATTGGAATAGGCTGCCCAGGGAGGTGGTTGATTCCCCTTCCCTGGAGGTGTTTAAGGTGTGGGTAGGTGAGGAGCTGAGGGACATGAGCAGCCCCGCGCGGCCCTGCCCGGGCAGGGGCCAATCAGGAGCGAGGGGACCGTGCGAACCAATCAGAGCGCGGTATGGGCGGGACTAGGGGAGTTGGTCCAATCAGAGCGCTGTGTAGGCGGGGCTAAGGGGACGCCGGTCCCGTCAGAACGAGGAGTGGGCGGAGCTAGGGAGGTGCAGTCAGTGTGAGGGGCGAGGCAGAGGGGAGCATTCATCCCTCTCTGCAGGTCCCAGGAAGGAGGTTTGGAGCGAGGAGGGTGTTGTTCCCCACGAACGAGTGAGAGGACTTGAGGAAACGGCCCCAGGCTCCACTAGAGGAGGTTCAGATTGGATATTAGGGAAATTTCTTTACTGACATAGTGGTGAAGTCCTGGCAGAGGCTGCCCAGGGCAGGGGTGGAACCTCCATCCCTGGAGTGGTTCAAACAGCGTGTGGCTGTGGCGCTTCAGGACATAGATTGGTAGGCACAGCAGGGCTGGGCTGGATGAGCTTAGAGGTCTTTTCCAACCTTAATGATTCCATGATTCTGTGAGAAATGCCCTCAAAGCAGAGCCCCCACCTCATAGAATCAGTAGGTTGGAGAAGACCCATTGGAGTCCAACCATTCTTATCAAACACTAACCCATGTCCCTCATTGCCTCATTCACCCATCATTTAAACCCCTCCAGGGAAGGGGAATCAACCACCTCCCTGGGCAGCCTCTGCCAGGGCCCAATGACCCTTTCAGTGAAAAACTTCCTCCTAATCTCCAGCCTGAATCTCCCCTGGTGGAGCTTGAGGCCATTCCCTCTTGTCCTGTCCCCTGTCCCTTGGGAGAAGAGCCCAGCTCCCTCCTCTCTACAACCTCCTTTCAGGTAGTTGTAGAGAGCAATGAGGTCTCCCCTCAGCCTCCTCTTCTCCAGGATAAACACCCCCAGCTACTTCAGCCGCTGCTCATAGGGCCTGTTCTCCAGCTCCTTCCCCAGCTTCATCGCTCTTCTCTGGACTCGCTCCAGAGCCTCAACATCCTTCTTGTGCTGAGGGGCCCACAACTGAACACAGGATTCAAGGAGCGGCCTCACCAGTGCTGAGTCCAGAGGGAGAAGAACCTCCCTGGCCCTGCTGGTCACACCATTTCTGATCCAAGCCAGGATGCCATTGGCCTTCTTGGCCCCCTGGGCACACTGCTGGCTCATGCTCAGTCGCTGTCGACCAACACCCCCAGGTCCCTCTCCTCCTGGCAGTTTTCCAGCCAGACTTCTCCCAGTCTGTAGCTCTGCATAGGGCTGTTGTGCCCCAAGTGCAGGACCTGCCATTTGGCCGTGTTAAACCTCATCCCATTGGACTCTGCCCAGCAGAGTCCTTGGGGCAGTGCCCCACAGCCACTCCCCGAGGGGGAATTCAGTGAGGAAATGTTGCTGTACTTGCTTTATTGTTTGGGTTATGACAGGCAAGCAGGAAGTGCTGCAGAGAAGGGTAAAGTGAGGGCTGTCCTGGCACCTCTGACACTGGGGAACCAGCAGGCATTCACTCTGCTGAGAACTGGCATGTTGTCACCCATTCTCTCCCCATGCAGGGAAGAGCAGGTCCCCTTCCCAGCTTGGAGGCCAGGGATGGGGATTTCAGCTCCAAGTAGCAGGGAAGTCTGATGGGAGCAGGGACAGGGCTGTGACCAGTGAAGAAAGCCGGTTCAGCGAGTGACACGCTCAACCACGCCCGAGCGGGCCTGGCTGAGTGCCTGCGGCCCTTGGGAAATGAGCACCGAGCACCTCGGCCCTGCACGGCGACACGGGAGAAGCAGCAGAGAGGTACAACCGTGCCTCAGCAGACCAGCACAGCTAGAGACAAGACACTGACTTTGACTGGGCTTTACTGCTGTTCCTCGAGTCCCAAGCAAACCCCGTAGCACAGAGCAGAGTTGGACAGTGGAGAAGGAAGGAAGGCCAGGTCACCAGAGAAGAGGAAAATGAAGGCCATGCCTTCCTCGCGCACCCTCCTGGCCGTACACCCAGCAACAAGGGTTGAATCCAGAGCCAGCAGAGAACTCCGTTAGGTCCTGCTAGAACAGAAGCACAGATCTTGCCAGAGAAGCTGCCCTCCCGCACCCACTTCTACGTCAGTGCCACCCACTTATTTCAACGCCCAGTTCAAGAGTACAGACTAAAGTCCTATCCATCTTCCAGCTAAACAGGTCCCTTTCCACACAGGAAGCAGAGCTGGCGCCTGTGCAACCAACAGGACAGTTGTATCCTGACACCTGAAACTTGATGTGTTGTCACCCACGGCGAGAAAAAGCAGTGAAGAGATGTTTGCAGGACGGCCGCTCTGCAAACCCAGCTGCCTCCTAGTGAACTGTTCTTTCCTTCTGTCTCTGGTAATCTGGAAGGAAAAGGAAAAGCACGGCTGAAAGGGCAGGAGTAGCTGTTGCTGACGGCAAGGGAGAAAGAACCAAAATGTTTAAGGGAAAACATTTGTTTCTGTCTCGCTAAGGAGAAGCAGTGTTTGCTCCCTGCTTAGGGAATCATAGAATCATAGAACAACCAGGTTGGAAGGGACCCATCGGATCATCGAGTCCAACCATTCCTATCAAACCCTAAACCATGTCCCTCAAGACCTCATCTACCCGTCCGTTAAACACCTCCAAGGAAGGTGAATCAACCACCTCCCTGGGCAGCCTATTCCAATGCCCAATGACCCTCTGTGTGAAAAACTTCCTCCTAATCTCCAGCCTAAATCTCCCCTGGTGGAGCTTGAGACCATTCCCTCTCGTCCTGTCCCCTGTCACTTAGGAGAAGAGCCCAGCTCCCTCCTCTCCACAACCTCCCTTCAGGTAGATGGAGAGAGCAATGAGGTCTCCTCTCAGCCTCCTCTTCTCCAGTTGCTGTGTCCTGCTCCACAAGTTCTACGGGGACAGCTGAAGCCAGTCCTTACTGGTTTGACTTGGAAGCTGTCCTGGATCCCCAAATCAAAGCCTGCTCTTCCTTCTGATCTGCAGGCTGCTGACTTAACGCCGCCTGCAGCCTCAGCCTCTGAACCAACTGCTAAGCTCGGCTGGAGCTGCCAGGGCTGCGTGGCTGCTGTGCAGCTTGGGTAGGAGCGAGCAGGCACTTACTATAGGGGAAGTACCGCACGCGCATGCTGATCTCACGGGCTGTCTTCAGGATCTCCACAGCCTGGAAGCAGAAGGAGTTGCTCAGTGACTACACAGGGATGGATTATAGGGAAGAGGAATGTATTGATTATGTGGTGCCAGCTGAGGGGCCGAAGGAGCCGGTGTCTGCACTCCTTGCCCATCCTGTCCTCACCTTGCTGTGCTCAATGTCCTGGAAATCCACATCGTTCACCGAGAGCACCTGGTCCCCTTCCTGCAGCCCAGCTCTGTGCGCGTCCGAGTCAGGAATCACCTGGGAAGCCAAGAGCAGGGACACAGCAGCAGTGACTGTGGGCACGGCCAGCGCCACAGCTCCCCTCCCGCGCAGCCAAGGCAGCTCAGCCCCACCGCTCGCCACCCAGTTTGCTCACACCGGCCTGGGGAGGATGGCGAGTGGGACTGTGGCACTCACGGGCGGGGGAGAGACCAGCAAATGGAGCTTGGAGCCCCTCATCCAGTAGCAGGTGTCCCTGCCCATGGGGTGGGGGGTTGGAATTAGATGATCTTTAAGGCCCCTTTCACAGAATCACAGAACAACCAGGTTGGAAGAGACCCATCGGATCATCGAGTCCAACCATTCCTATCAAACACTAAACCATGTCCCTCAAGACCTCATCCACCCGTCCCTTAAACACCTCCGGGGAAGGTGAATCAACCACCAACCCGGGCAGCCTAATCCAATGCCCAATGACCCTTGCCATGAAAAACCTACTCCTAATCTCCAGCCTAAATCTCCCCTGGTGGAGCTTGAGGCCATTCCCTCTTGTCCTGTCCCCTGTCACTTGGGAGAAGAGCCCAGCTCCCTCCTCTCTACAACCCCAAACCACTCTGTGATTCTATGAAATTACACTGATGAGCTCGGAGATGCACGCACAGCACACGACGGTCTCCATACACACCCCCAAGGCTCAGCCGTACCCAAGGGAGCAGACAGGACATGGCAGCGACAGACACACCTTAGAGATGAAGATCCCCAACTGCGAAGCTTTTCCTCCCCGGATGTTGAAGCCCAACTGTGAGAGAAAGCAGCAGGGAAATGCAGTCACCCCCTCCTCGGATCGGGACGGGATGCGTGGGCTGGTGGCTGGACTGGAGGAGCTTAGAGGGCTTTTACAACCTTAATGATTCAACGATTCTCTGCCTCACCCACAAACTCCCTCTGCGGGTGTCACTGCCCATCTGGGAGCACCCCGGGCACCCCCCCGATGTCCCTGGGTGAGGAAGGTGCCAGGACCCTGCCCTGGGTCCCTCAGCACCTTCTCTGGCTCCGAGGGGGCTGCCCCTAAGGGTGACCCCAGCCCTGTCACTCAGGGCCTGGGCCGGTGCTGGGGAGCACGAGGCAGGGGACAGGGGAGCGTGAGCCAGGGCTGGTGCTGGGTCAGAGGAGCAGATCCAGGGGATGGGGCATTGGAGCCAGGGCTGGTGCTGGGTCAGGGCAGGGGATCCAGGGGGCAGGGGAGGGGGTCCAGGACAGGAGCTGGGACAGGGCAGGGGATCCAGGACAGAAGGTGGGACAAGGGAAGGGGACCAGGGTACAGGGAAGGGGATCTAGGGCCGGTGCTGGGACAGGGGATGGGGATCCAGGACAGAAGGTGGGACAGGGGAGGGGATCCAGGGCTGGTGCTGGGACAGGGCAGGGGATCCAGGACAGAAGGTGGGACAAGGAAAGGGGTGGAGGGGATAGGGAAGGGGATCTAGGGCTGGTGCTGGGACAGGGCAGGGGATCCAGGGGCAGGGGATCCAGGGGCAGGGGAGGGGATCCAGGGGGCAGGGTAGGGGATCCAGGGGGCAGGGTAGGGGGTCAAGGACAGGAGCTGGGAGAGAGGAGGGGATCCAGGGGGCAGGGAAGGGGATCCAGGGCTGGTGCTGGGACAGGGCAGGGGATCCAGGGCAGAAGGTGGGACAAGGGAAGGGGACCAGGGGACAGGCAGGGGATCTAGGGCCGGTGCTGCGACAGGGCAGGGGATCCGGGGGCAGGGGATCCGGGGGCAGGGGATCCAGGGGGCAGGGGATCCAGGGGGCAGGGTAGGGGGTCAAGGACAGGAGCTGGGAGAGGGGAGGGGATCCAGGGGGCAGGGAAGGGGATCCAGGACAGGAGCTGGGACAGGGGAGGGGATCCAGGGCAGAAGGTGGGACAAGGGAAGGGGTGGAGGGGATAGGGAAGGGGATCTAGAGCCGGTGCTGGGACAGGGGAAGGTATCCAGGGCTGGTGCTGGGACAGGGCAGGGGATCCAGGGGCAGGGGATCCAGGGGCAGGGGATCCAGGGCAGGAGCTGGGACAGGGGAGGGGATCCAGGACAGAAGGTGGGACAAGGGAAGGAGGCCAGGGAACAGGGAAGGGGATCTAGGGCTGGTGCTGGGACAGGGCAGGGGATCCAGGGGCAGGGGATCCAGGGCAGGAGCTGGGACAGGGGAGGGGATCCAGGACAGAAGCTGGGACAAGGGAAGGGGACCAGGGTACAGGGAAGGGGATCTAGGGCCGGTGCTGGGACAGGGCAGGGGGATCCAGGGGGCAGGGGAGGGGGTCCAGGACAGGAGCTGGGACAGGGCAGGGGATCCAGGAGAGATGGTGGGACAAGGGAAGGAGGCCAGGGGACAGGGAAGGGGATCTAGGGCTGGTGCTGGGACAGGGGAAGGTATCCAGAACAGGAGCTGGGACAAGGGAGGGGATCCAGGGTAGGAGCTGGGACAGGGGAGGGGATCCAGGGCAGGAGCTGGGACAAGGGAAGGGGGTCCAGGACAGAAGGTGGGACAAGGGAAGGGGGCCAGGGGACAGAGAAGGGGGCCAGGAGACACAGGAGGGGATCCAGGGCAGGAGCTGGGACAGGGGAGGGGATCCAGGACAGAAGGTGGGACAAGGGAAGGGGGCCAGGGAAGGGGATCTAGGGCAGGAGCTGGGACAGGGGAGGGCGGCCAGAGGAAGGAGGGCTGACTCCAGGCCAGGAGCCGGGGCCGGGTAGGGGGGGATGCCGGGGACGAGGGCTCGGGCCCAGGGGCTGACCTGTGCTCCGGGCGGCTTCCTGAGGAGCACAGTGCGCGGCAGGAAGCGGGTGAGCTCGCTGCTGTACTCGGGGTGGTCGACGCGCTGCGGGGGCGAGGGCCGAGCGGTGAAGAGAGGCCTGGCCCGGGCCGGCCCCGCCGCCCGGCCCCGGCCCCGGCCCTCACCTCGTGCGGCGGCACCCAGGCGGGAGGGCTCTCGTAGGGCGGCAGGAACACCACCGGGAACTCCTCGTAGGGCGGCCGCCCCGCCATGCTGCCCTCCACCCC